>JANJXV010000168.1:1723203-1750703 GCA_024803745.1 Megascapheus bottae | reverse complement strand
CCTAACCCTTACCCTTACCTTGACCCTAACCCTAACCTTAACCATAACCATAACCCTAACCCTAACCCTTACACTTACCCTAACCTAAACGTAACCCAAACCCTAACCCTATCCCTAACCCTAAGTCTTATCCTTACCATAACCCTAACCCTAAACCTAACCCGAACCATAACCCCTAACCCTAACCGTAACCCTAACGCTAACCCTAACCATTACCCTTACCCTAACCCTAACCTTACTACTAACCCTATCCCTAACCCTAAACCTTACCCTAACCCTAACCCTAATCCTTACCCTAACCCTAACCGTAACTCTAACTGTTACCCTTTCCTAACCCTAACCCTAACCCAAAACCTTATCCTTACCCTAACCGTAAACCTAAACCTAACCCTAAACCTAACCCTAACCCTAACCCCAACCCTAACCCTTACCCTTACCGTAACCAAAACCCTAAACCTAACGCGAACACTAACCCTAACACTTACCCAAACCCTAACCCTAACCCTAACCCTAAGCCTTACCCTTACCCTAAACCTAACCCTAATCCTTAACCTAACCCTAACCCTAACACGAACCCTAAACCTAACGGTAACAATTACCCTAACCCTAACCCTCACCCTAAACCTAACCTTTACCCTTACCCTAAATCTAACCCTCACCTTAACCATAACCCTAACCCTAACCCTAACCCTTAACCTAACACTAACACTAAACCTCACCCAAAACCTAACCATATCCCTAACCCTAAGTCTTATCCTTACCATAACCCTAACCCTAAACCTAACCCTAACCATAACCCCTAACCCTAACCATAACCCTAACCCTAACCCTAACCATTACACTTACCCTAAACCTAAACTTACTACTAACCCTAACCCTAACCCTAAACCTTACCCTAACACTAACCCTAACCCTAATCCTTACCCTAACCCTAACCGTAACCCTAATTGTTACCCTCTCCTAACCCTAACCCTAACCCAAACCCTTACCCTTACCCTAACCGTAAACCTAAACCTAACCCTAAACCTAACCCTAACCCTAACCCCAACCCTAACCCTTACCCTTACCGTAACCAAAACCTAAACCTAAAGCGAACCCTAACCCTAACACTTACCCAAAACCTAACCCTACCCTAAGCCTTACCCTTAACCTAAACCTAACCCTAATCCTTAACCTAACCCTAACGCTAACCCTTCCACTAACCCTAACCCTAAACCTAACCCTAACCCTAACCCTAACACCTAACCCTAACCCTAACCCTAACCCCTACCTAGCCTAACCCTAACCGTAACCCTAACCCTAACCCTAACCCTAACACTTAACCAAACCCTAACCCTAAACCTAACCCTAACCCTTACCCTAACCGTAACACTAACCCTAACCCCTAAACCTAACCCTTACCCTAACCCTAACCCTAACTCTAACCCTAAACTCTCCCTAACCCCTACCCTAACCCTAATCCTAACCCTTACCCTAACCCTAACCCTAACCCTAACCCTTACCCTTACGCTAACCCTAAAACTAACCATAACCCCAACGCTAAATCTAACCCTATTACCCTAACCCTAACCCTAACCCTTACCCTAACCCTAACCCTAACCCTAACCCTTACCCTAACCCTAACCCTAATCCTAACCCTAACTTTTACTCTTACCATAACCCTAACCCTAACCCTAAAACTAACCCTAACCCTAACCCTAACCCTAACCCTTACCCCAACCCTAACACTAATCCTAACCCTAACGCGTACCCTTACCCTAAATATAACCCTAATCCTAAAACTAAACCTAAACCTAACCTTAACCCTAAACCTTACCCTTACCCTAACCCTAAACCTAAACCTAAACCTAACCCTAACCTTAACCCTAACCCTTACCATTACCCTAACACTAACCCTAACCCTTACGCTAACCCTAACCGTAACCCTAACCCTAACCCTTAACCTTATCCTAACCCTAACCCTAACCCTAACTCCAACCCTAACCCTTACCCTTACTCTAATCCTAAACATAAACCTAACACTAACCCTAACCCTTACCCTTCCCCTAACACTAACACGAACCCTACACCAAACCCTAACCTGAAACCTTACCCTTACACTAAACCTACCCCTAACCCTAACCCAAACCCTAAGCCTAACCCTTACACTTACCGTAACCAAAACCCTAAACCTAACGCGAACCCTAACCCTAACACTTACCCAAAACCTAACCCTAACCTTAAGCCTTCCGTTACCCAAACCCTACCCCTAATCCTTACCCTAACCCTAACCCTAACCCTAACCCCTACACTTTCCCTAACCCTAACCCTAACCCTAACCCTAAACCTAACCCTAACCCTAACCCTAACACTTAACCCTAACCCTAACCCTAACCCTTACCCTTACCCTAACCCTAACCCTTAGCCCAACCCTAACCCAAACCCTAAAACTAAGCCTAACCCTAACCCTAACCCTTACCCTTACCTTAAGCCTAACCCTAACCCAAACCCTTACCCTTACCCTAACGCTAACCCTAACCCTAACCCTAACCCTAAACTTAATCCTAACCCTAACCGTAACCCTAAACCTAACCGTAACCCTAATGCTAACCCTAACCCTAAACCTTACGCTAACCCTAACCCTAAACCTAACCCTTACCCTTACCCTCACCCTAACACTAACCCTAACCTTAAACCCAACCCTAAACCTAACCCTAACCCTAACCCTAACCCTAAACCTAACCCTAACCCTAACCCTAAACCTAACCCTTATGCTTACCCTAATTCTAACCCTAACCCTAAACCTAAACCTAACCTTAACCCTAACCCTTAGACTTACCGTAACACTAACCCTAACCCAAAAACTAACCCTAACCCTTACCCTTAACCCTAACCCTAAACTTACCCTAACCCCTACACTAACCCTAACCCTAAACCTAACTCTTACCCTAACCCTAACCCTAACCCTAACCCTTACCCTAATCCTAACCCTAACCCTAACCCTTACCCTAACCCTAACCCTAATCCTAACCCTAACTCTTACCCCTACAGTAACCCTAACCCTAACCCTAAAACTAACCCTAACACTAAGCTTAACCCTAAACCTAACCCTAACCCTTACCCTAACATTAACACTAATCCTAACCCTAACCCTTACACTTACCCTAACCCTAACGCTAATTTAAAACTAACCCTAACCCTAAACTTAACGCTAATCCTTACCCTTACCCCAACCCTAACCCGAACCCTAAACCTAAGCCTAACCCTAATCCAAACCCTTACCCTTTCCCTAACCCTAACCCTAACCTTAACCCTTACCATAACCGTAAACCTAACTCTAACTCTAACCCTAACCCTAACCCTTATCCTAACCCTAACCCTAATGCTTACCCTTACCCTAACCCTAAACCTAAACCTAACACTAACCAAAACCTAATCCTAAACCTAACCTCAACCCTAACCCTAACAATTGGCTTACCCTATCTCTAACCCTAAACCTAACCCTAACCCTAACACTAACACTAACCCCTAACCCTAACCCTAACCCTTACCCTTATTCTAACCCTAACCCTAACACTTACCCTTACCCTATCCCTAACCTAACCCTAACCCTAACCCTAACCCTTACCCTAACACTAACCCCAAACCTTACCCTTACGATAACCCTAAACCTAACCCTAAAACTAACCCTAACCCTTAACCTTACCCTAACCCTAACCCTAACCCTAACCCTAAACCTAAACCTTACCCTAACCCTAAACCTAACCCAAACCCTTACTCTAAACCTAACCCTAATCCTAACCCTAACCCTTACCCTTACCTTAAGCCTAACCCTAAACCTAACCCTTACCCTAACCCTAACCCTAAACCTAACCCTAACCCTAACACTAATCCTAAACCTAACCCTAACCCTTACCCTGACCATAACCCTAACCCTAAACCTAACCCTAACCCTAACCCTTACCCTAAACCTAACCCTAATCCTAACCCTAACCCTTACCCTTACACTAATCCTAACCCTAACCCTAAACCTAACCCTAACTTTCACCCTAACCCTAACTCTAACCCTTACCCTTACCCCAACCCTAACCCTAAACCTAACTCTTAACCTTACCCTCACCCTCACCCTAACCTTAACCCTAACCCTAATGCTAACCCTAACCCTACCTTAAACCTAACCCTTACAATTACCCTAACCCTAACAGTAACCCTAAACCTAACCCTAACCCTAAACCTAACGGTAACAATTACCCTAACCCTAACCCTCACCCTAACCCTAACCTTTACCCTTACCCTAAATCTAACCCTCACCATAACCATAACCCTAAACCTAACCCTAACCCTTAACCTAACCCTAACCCTAAACGTAACCCAAAACCTAACCATATCCCTAACCCTAAGTCTTATCCTTACCATAACCCTAACCCTAAACCTAACCCTAACCATAACCCCTAACCCTAACCATAACCCTTACCCTAACCCTAACCATTACCCTTACCCTAACCTAAACTTACTACTAACCCTAACCCTAACCCTAAAACTTACCCTAACACTAACCCTAACCCTAATCCTTACCCTAACCCTAACCGTAACCCTAACTGTTACCCTCTCCTAACCCTAACCCTAACACTAACCCTTACCCTTACGCTAACCCTAAACCTAACCTTAACCCCAACGCTAAATCTAACACTATTACCCTAACCCAAACACTAACCCAAACCCTAAAATTTAACCTTACCCTAACTCTAACCTTAACCCTAACCCTTACACTAACCCTAACCCTAACCCTTACTCTAACCCTAATCCTAACCCTTTTACCCTTACCCTAACCCTAACCCTAACCCTAAAACTAACCCTAAACCTAACCCTAACCCTAACCCTTACCCCAACCCTAACACTAATCCTAACCCTAACCCGTACCCTTACCCTAAATATAACCCTAATCCTAAAACTAAACCTAAACCTAACCTTAACCCTAACCCTTACCCTTACCCTAACCCTAACCCTAAACCTAAACCAAACCCTAACCTTAACCCTAACCCTTACCATTACCCTAAAGCTAACCCTAACCCTTACGCTAACCCTAACCGTAAACCTAACCCTAACCCTTAACCTTATACTAACCCTAAACATAACCCTAACCCTTACCCGAACACTAACTCTAACCCTAACCCTTACCCTTACTCTAATCCTAAACATAACCCTAACCCTAACCCTAACCCTTACCCTTACCCTAACCCTAACAGTAACCCTACACCCAACCCTAACCCAAAACCTTACCCTTACACTAAACCTAACTCTAACCATTACCCTAACCATAACCCTAACACTAACCCTAACCCGTAACCTTACCTTAACCCTAACCCTAAATCTAACCCTAACCCTAACCTAACCTTAACCCTTACCTAACCCTAACCCTAACCCTTACCCTAACCCTATCCCTAACCCTAAACTTAACCCTAACCCTAACCCTAAACCTAACCCTAACCCTAACCCTAACCCCGAACCCTAACCTTAACCTAACCATAACCCTTACCCTTATCCTAACACTAATCCTAACCCTAAGCCTATCCCTAACATTTACCCTTACCCTAACCCTAAACCTAACCCTAACCCTAACCCTTACCCTAACCCTAACCCTAACACTAACCCTAACCCTAACCCTAACCCTAAACTTAACCCTAACCCTAACACTAACCCTAACCCTAACCCTAATCCTAACCGTAAACTTAACGCCAACGCTAAACCTAACCCTAACCCTTGCCCTAACCCTAACCCTAACCCTAAACATAAAATTTATCCTTACCCTAACTCGAAACATAACCCTAACCCTAACCCTAACCCTTACTCTAACCCTAACCCTAATCCTAACCTTAATTCTTACCCTTACCCTAACCCTAACCCTAACCCTAAAAATAACCCTAACACTAACCTTAACCCTAACCCTAACCCTAACCCTAACCCTAACCCTAACCCTAACCCTAATCCTAACCCTAAAACTAAGCCTAACCCTAACCCTAACCCTTACCCTTACTTTAAGCCTAACACTAACCCAAACCCTTACCCTTACCCTAACGCTAACCCTAACCCTAACCCTAACCCTAAACTTAATCCTAACCCTAACCGTAACCCTAAACCTAATCGTAACCCTAATGCTAACCCTAACCCTAAACCTTACGCTAACCCTAACCCTAAACCTAACCCTTACACTTACCCTCACCCTAACACTAACCCTAACCTTAAACCCAACCCTAAACCTAACCCTAACCCTAACCCTAACCCTAAACCTAACCCTAACCCTAACCCTAAACCTAATCCTAACCCTTACGCTTACCTTAATTCTAACCCTAACCCTAAACCTAAACCTAACCTTAACCCTAACCCTTAGACTTACCGTAACACTAACCCTAACCCAAAAACTAACCCTAACCCTTACCCTTAACCCTAACCCTAAACTTACCCTAACCCCTACCCTAACCCTAACCCTAAGCCTAACTCTTACCCTAACCCTAACCCTAACCCTAACCCTTACCCTAATCCTAACCCTAACCCTAACCCTTACCCTAACCCTAACCCTAATCCTAACCCTAAATCTTACCGCTACCCTAACCCTAACCCTAACCCTAAAACTAACCCTAACACTAAGCTTAACCCTAAACCTAACCCTAACCCTTACCCTAACATTAACACTAATCCTAACCCTAACCCTTACACTTACCCTAACCCTAACGCTAATTTAAAACTAACCCCAACCCTAAACTTAACCCTAACCCTTACCCTTACCCCAACCCTAACCCGAACCCTAAACCTAAGCCTAACCCTAATCCAAACCCTTACCCTTTCCCTAACCCTAACCCTAACCTTAACCCTTACCATAACCGTAAACCTAACTCTAACTCTAACCCTAACCCTAACCCATATCCTAACCCTAACCCTAATGCTTACCCTTACCCTAACCCTAACCCTAAACCTAACACTAACCAAAACCTAAACCTAAACCTAAGCTCAACCCTAACCCTAACAATGGGATTACCCTATCTCTAACCCTAAACCTAACCCTAACCCTAACACTAACACTAACCCCTAACCCTAACCCTAACCCTTACCCTTATTCTAACCCTAACCCTAACACTTACCCTTACCCTATCCCCTAACCTAACCCTAACCCTAACCCTAACGCTTACCCTAACACTAACCCCAAACCTTACCCTTACGATAACCCTAAACCTAACCCTAAAACTAACCCTAACCCTTAACCTTACCCTAACCCTAACCCTAACCCTAAACCTAAACCTTACCCTAACCCTAAACCTAACCCAAACCCTTACTCTAAACCTAACCCTAATCCTAACCCTAACCCTTACCCTTACCTTAAGCCTAACCCTAAACCTAACCCTTACCCTAACGCTAACCCTAAACCTAACCCTAACCCTAACCCTAACACTAACCCTAAACCTAACCCTAACCCTTACCCTTACCCTAACCCTAACCCTAAACCTAACCCTAACCCTAACCCTTACCCTAAACCTAACCCTAATCCTAACCCTAACCCTTACCCTTACCCTAATCCTAACCCTAACCCTAAACCTAACCCTAACTTTCACCCTAACCCTAACTCTAACCCTTACCCTTACCCCAACCCTAACCCTAAACCTAACTCTTAACCTTACCCTCACCCTAACCTTAAACCTAACCCTAACGCTAACCCTAACCATACCTTAAACCTAACCCTTACAATTACCCTAACCCTAACAGTAACCCTAAACCTAACCCTAACCCTAAACCTAACGGTAACAATTACCCTAACCCTAACCCTCACCCTAACCCTAACCTTTACCCTTACCCTAAATCTAACCCTCACCATAACCATAACCATAACCCTAACCCTAACCCTAACCCTTAACCTAACCCTAACCCTAAACGTAACCCAAAACCTAACCATATCCCTAACCCTAAGTCTTATCCTTACCATAACCCTAACCCTAAACCTAACCCTAACCATAACCCCTAACCCTAACCATAACCCTAACCATTACCCTTACCCTAACCCTAAACTTACTACTAACCCTAACCCTAAACCTAAACCTTACCCTAACACTAACCCTAAACCTAATCCTTACCCTAACAATAACCGTAACCCTAACTGTTACCCTCTCCTAACCCTAACCCTAACCCAAACCCTTACCCTTACCCTAACCGTAAACCTAATGCTAACCCAAAACCTAACCATATCCCTAACCCTAAGTCTTATCCTTACCATAACCCTAACCCTAAACCTAACCCTAACCATAACCCCTAACCCTAACCATAACCCTAACCATTACCCTTACCCTAACCCTAAACTTACTACTAACCCTAACCCTAAACCTAAACCTTACCCTAACACTAACCCTAAACCTAATCCTTACCCTAACCCTAACCGTAACCCTAACTGTTACCCTCTCCTAACCCTAACCCTAACCCAAACCCTTACCCTTACCCTAACCTTAAACCTAAACCTAACCCTAAACCTAACCCTAACCTTAACTCCAACCCTAACCCTTACCCTTACCGTAACCAAAACCCTAAACCTAAAGCGAACCCTAACCCTAACACTTACCCAAAGCCTAACCCTACCCTAAGCCTTGCCCTTACCCTAACCCTAACCCTAATCCTTAACCTAATCCTTACCCTAACACTTACACTAAACCTAACCCTAACCCTAACCCTAACCCTAACCCTAACACCTAACCCTAACCCTAACCCTATCCCCTATCCTAGCCTAACCCTAACCCTAACCCTAACCCTAACCCTAACACTAAACCAAACCCTACCCTAACCCTAACCCTTACCCTTACCCGAACCCTAACTCCAATCTTAACCCCACGCTAACCCTAACCCTAACCCTAACCCTAACCCTAACCCTAACCTTAACCCTTATCCAACCCTAACCCTAACCCTAACCCTTACCCTAACCGTAACACTAACCCTAACCCCTAACCCTAACCCTTTCCCTAACCCTAACCCTAACCCTAAACTTTCCCTAACCCCTACCCTAAACCTAACCCTAACCCTAACACTTACCCTAACCCTAACCCTAAACCTAACCCTTATCCTTATCCTAACCCTAACCCTAACCCTAACCCTTACCCTAACCATAACCCTAATCCTAACCCTAACTTTTACCCTTACCCTAACCCTAACCCTAACCCTAAAACTACCCCTAACCCTAACCCTAACCCTAACCCTTACCCCAACCCTAACACTAATCCTAACCCTAACGCGTACCCTTACCCTAAATATAACCCTAATCCTAAAACTAAACCTAAACCTAACCTTAACCCTAAACCTTACCCTTACCCTAACCCTAAACCTAAACCTAAACCTAACCCTAACCTTAACCCTAACCCTAACCCTTACCCTAACCCTAACCCTAATCCTAACCCTAACTTTCACCCTAACCCTAACTCTAACCCTTACCCTTACCCTAACCCTAACCCTAACCCTAAACCTAACCCTAACTTTCACCCTAACCCTAACTCTAACCCTTACCCTTACCCCAACCCTAACCCTAAACCTAACCCTAACCCTTAACCTCACCCTCACCCTCACCCTAACCTTAACCCTAACCCTAACGCTAACCCTAACCCTACCTTAAACCTAACCCTTACAATTACCCTAACCCTAACAGTAACCCTAACCCTAAACCTAAACCTAAACCTAACGGTAACAATTACCCTAACCCTAACCCTCACCCTAACCCTAACCTTTACCCTTACCCTAAATCTAACCCTCACCATAACCATAACCCTAACCCTAACCCTAACCCTTAAACTAACCCTAACCCTAAACGTAACCCAAAAACTAACCATATCCCTAACCCTAAGTCTTATCCTTACCATAAACCTAACCCTAAACCTAACCCTAAACATAACCCCTAACCCTAACCATAACCCTAACCCTAACCCTAACCATTACCCTTACCCTAACCCTAAACTTACTACTAACCCTAACCCTACCCTAAACCTTACCCTAACACTAACCCTAACCCTAATCCTTACCCTAACCCTAACCGTAACCCTAACTGTTACCCTCTCCTAACCCTAACCCTAACCCAAACCCTTAACCTTACCCTAACCGTAAACCTAAACCTGACCCTAAACCTAACCCAAACCCTAACCCCAACCCTAACCCTTACCCTTACCGTAACCAAAACCCTAAACCTAAAGCGAACCCTAACCATAACACTTACCCAAACCCTAACCCTAACCCTAAGCCTTACCGATACCCTAAACCTAACACTAATCCTTAACCTAACCCTAACCCTTACCCTTTCCTAACCCTAACCCTTACACAAACCCTAACCCTAAACCTAACCCTAACCCTAACCCTAACCCTAACACCCAACCCTAACCCTAACCCCTACCCTAGCATAACCCTAAACCTAACCCTAACCCTAACACTTAACCAAAACCTACCCTAACTCTAACCCTTACCCTTACCCGAACCCTAACTCTAACCTTAACCCCACGCTAACCCTAACCCTAACCCTAAAACTTACCCTTAACCTAACTCTAACCCTAACCCTAATCCTTATCCTAATCCTAACCCTAACCCTAAACCTACCCCTTACCCTAACCCTAACACTAACCCTGACCCCTAACCCTAACCCTTACCCTAACCCTAACCCTAACCCTAAACTTTCCCTAACCCCTACCCTAACCCTAACCCTAACCCTAAACCTTAACCTAACCCTAACCCTAACCCTAACCCTTACCCTTACGCTAACCCTAAACCTAACCATAACCCCAACGCTAAATCTAACCCTATTACCCTAACCCTAACATTAACCCTAACCCTAAAACTTACCCTTACCTTAACTCTAACCCTAACCCTAACCCTAACCCTTACCCTAACCCTAACCCTAACCCTTACCCTAACCCTAACCCTAATCCTAACCCTAACTTTTACCCTTACCCTAACCCTAACCATAACCCTAAAACTAACCCTAACCCTAACCCTAACCCTAACCCTTACCCCAACCCTAACACTAATCCTAACCATAACCCATACACTTACCCTAACTATAACCCTAATCCTAAAACTAAACCTAAACCTATCCTTAACCCTAACCCTTACCCTTACCCTAACCCTAACCCTAAACCTAAACCTAACCCTAACCTTAAACCTAACCCTTACCATTACCCTAACGCTAACCCTAACCCTTACGCTAACTCTAACCGTAACCCTAACCCTAATCCTTAAACTTATCCTAACCCTAACCCTAACCCTAACACTTACCCTTAACCTAACCCTGACCCTAACCATAACCCAACCCTTACCCGAACCCTAACTCTAACCCTAACCCTTACCCTTACTCTAATCCTAAATAACCCTAACCCTAACCCTAACCCTTACCCTTACCCTAACCCTAACACTAACCCAACACCCAACCCTAACCCAAAATCTTACCCTTACACTAAACCTAACTCTAACCCTTACCCTAACCATAACCCTAACACTAACCCTAACACGTAACCTTACCTTAACCCTAACCCTAACCCTTACCCTTACCCTAACGGTAACCCTAACCCTCACCGTAACCCTAACACTAACCCTACACCTTAACCTTACCATAAACCTAACCCTAAATCTAACCCTAACCCTAACCCTAACCTTAACCCTTACCTAACCCTAACCCTAACCCTTACCCTAACCCTATCCCTAACCCTAAACTTAACCCTAACCCTAAACCTAAACCTAACCCTTAACCTTACCCTAAACCTGACCCTAAACTTAACCCTAACCCTAAGCCTAACCCTATCCCCGAACCCTAACCCTAACCATAACCATAACCATAACCCTTACCCTTATCCTAACACTAACCCTAACCCTAAGCCTATCCCTACCACTTACCCTTACCCTAACCCTAACCCTAACCCTAACCCTTACCCTAACCCTAAACCTAACACTTACCCTAACCCTAACCCTAACAATTAACTTAACCCAAACCCTAACCCTAACCCTTACCCTAACCCTAACCCTAACCATAACCATAATCCTAACCGTAAACTTAACGCCAACGCTAAACCTAACCCTAACCCTTACCCTAACCCTAACCCTAACCCTAAACATAAAACTTATCCTTACCCTAACTCGAAACATAACCCTAACCCTAACACTAACCCTTACCCTAACCCTAACCCTAACCCTAATCCTAACCTTAATTCTTACCCTTACCCTAATCCTAACCCTAACCCTAAAACTAACCCTAACACTAAACTTAACCCTAAACCTAACCCAAACCCTTACACTCACCGTAACACTAATCCTAACCCTAACCCTTACACTTACCCTAAATCTAACCCTAATTTAAAACTAACCCTAACCCTAAACTTAACCCTAAACCTAACCCTAACCCTTACACTCACCGTAACACTAATCCTAACCCTAACCCTTACACTTACCCTAAATCTAACCCTAATTTAAAACTAACCCTAACCCTAAACTTAACCCTGACACTTACCCTTACCCCAAACCTAACCCTAACCCTAAACCTAAGCATAACACTAACCCTAACCCTAACCCTAACCCTTACCCTTACCTTAAGCCTAACCATAACCCAAACCCTTACCCTTACCCTAACGCTAACCCTAACCCTAACCCTAACACTAACCTTAACCCTACCCTTTACCATTACCCTAACACTAACCCTAACCCTTACGCTAACCCTAACCGTAACCCTAACCCTAACCCTTAACCTTATCCTAACCCTAACCCTAACCCTAACTCCAACCCTAACCCTTACCCTTACTCTAATCCTAAACATAAACCTAACACTAACCCTAACCCTTACCCTTCCCCTAACACTAACACGAACCCTAGACCCAACCCTAACCTGAAACCTTACCCTTACACTCAACCTACCCCTAACACTAACCCAAACCCTAAGCCTAACCTTTACCCTTACCGTAACCAAAACCCTAAACCTAACGCGAACCCTAACCCTAACCCTAACCCTAACCCTATTCCTTACCCTAACCCTAACCCTAACCCTAACCCTTACCCTTTCCCTAACCCTAACCCTAACCCTAAACCTAACCCTAACCCTAACCCTAACCCTAACACCTAACCCTAACCCTAACCCTAACCCTTACCCTTACCCTAACCCTAACCCTTACCCCAACCCTAACCCTAAACCTAAGCCTAACCCTAACCCTAAACCTTACCCTTACCTTAAGCCTAACCCTAACACAAACCCAAACACTTACCCTTACCCTAACGCTAACCCTAACCCTAACCCTAACCCTAACCTTAATCCTAACATTAACATTAACCCTAAACCTAACCGTAACCCTAATGCTAAACCTAACCCTAACCCTTACCCTAACCCTAACCCTTACCCTAACCCTTACCTTACCCTCACCCTAACCCTAACCCTAACCTTAACCCCAACCCTAACCCTACCCCTAACCCTAACCCTAACCCTTACCCTTACCCTAATTCTAACCCTAACCCTAAACCTAAACCTAACCTTAACCCTCACCCTTAGACTTACCGTAACCCTAACCCTAACTCTAAACCTAACCCTAACCCTAACCCTAACCCTTACCCTTACCCTAACCCTAACCCTAAACCTAACAATAACCCTTACCCTTATCCCTAACCCTTACCCTAACCCTAACCCTAACCCTAAACTTACCCTAACCCCTACCCTAACCCTAAACCTAACCCTTACCCTAACCCTAACCCTAACCTAACCATTACCCTAATCCTAACCCTAACCCTAACCCTTACCCTAACCCTAACCTAATCCTAACCCTAATTCTTACCCTATCCCTAACCCTTACCCTAACCCTTACCTTACCCTCACCCTAACCCTAACCCTAACCTTAACCCCAACCCTAACCCTAACCCTAACCCTTACCCTTACCCTTACCCTAATCCTAACCCTAACCCTAAACCTAAACCTAACCTTAACCCTCACCCTTAGACTTACTGTAACCCTAACCCTAACTCTAAACCTAACCCTAACCCTAACCCTAACCCTTACCCTTACCCTAACCCTAACCCTAAACATAACCCTAACCCTTACCCTTATCCCTAACCCTTACCCTAACACTAACCCTAACCCTAAACTTACCCTAACCCCTACCCTATCCCTAACCCTAACTCTTACCCTAACCCTAACCCTAACCTAACCATTAGCCTAATCCTAACCCTAACCCTAACCCTTACCCTAACCCTAACCCTAATCCTAACCCTAATTCTTAACCTTACCCTAACCCTAACCCTAACCCTAAAACTAACCCTAACAATAACCATAACCCTAAACCTAACCCTAACCCTTACCCTAACATTAACACTAATCCTAACCGTAACCCTTACAAGTATCCTAGCCCTAACCCAAATTTAAAACTAACCCTTACCCTAAACTTATCCCTAACCCTTACCCTTACCCCAACCCTAACCCAAACCCTAAACCTAAGCCTAACCCTAACCCAAACCCTTACCCTTTCCCTAAACCTAACCCTAACCCTAACCCTTACCCTAACCGTAAACCTAACTGTAATTCTAACCCTAACCCTAACCCTTACCCTAACCCTAACCCTAACGCTTACCCTTACCCTAACCCTAACCCTAAACCTATCACTAACCCTAACCCTAATCCTAACCCTAAGCTCAACCCTAACCCTAACAATTGCTCTTACCTTAACTCTAACCCTAAACCTAACACTAACCCTAACCCTACCCCTAACCCTTACCCTTACCGTAATCATAACCCTAAACCTAACCCTAACCCTAACCCTAACACTAACCCCTAACCCTAATGCTAACCCTTACCCTTATTCTAAACGTAACCCTAACACTTACCCTTACCCTATCCCCTAACCTAACCCTAACACTAACCCTAACCCTTACCCTAACCCTAACCCTAAACCTAACACTAACCCTAACCCTAATCCTAACCCTAAGCTCAACCCTAACCCTAACAATTGCCCTTACCCTAACTCTAACCCTAAACCTAACACTAACCCTAACCCTACCCCTAACCCTTACCCTTACCGTAACCGTAACCCTAAACCTAACCCTAACCCTAACACTAACACTAACCCCTAACCCTAACCCTAACCCTTACCCTTATTCTAACCCTAACCCTAACACTTACCCTTATCCTATCCCCTAACCTAACCCTAACCCTAACCCTAACCCTTACCCCAACACTAAGCCCAAACCTTACCCTTACTCTAAACCTAAACCTAACCCTAAACCTAACCCTAACCCTTAATCTTACCCTAACCCTAACCCTAAACCTAACCCTAAACTTAAACCTTACCCTTACCCTAAACCTAACCCTAACCCTTACTCTAAACCTAACCCTAATCCTAACCCTAACCCTTACCGTTACCTTAAGCCTAACCATAAACCTAACCCTTACCCTTACCCTAACGCTAACCCTAAACCTAACCCTAACCCTAACACTAACCCTTACCCTAACCCTAACCCTAATCCTAACCCTAACTTTCACCCTAACCCTAACTCTAACCCTTACCCTTACCCTAAACCTAACCCTAAACCTAACCCTAACCCTTACCCTTACCCTTACCCTAATCCTAACCCTAACCCTAAACCTAACCCTAACTTTCACCCTAACCCTAACTCTAACCCTTACCCTTACCCCAACCCTAACCCTAAACCTACCCTAACCCTTAACCTCACCCTCACCCTCACCCTAACCTTAACCCTAACCCTAACGCTAACCCTAACCCTACCTTAAACCTAACCTTTACAATTACCCTAACCCTAACAGTAACCCTAACCCTAAACCTAAACCTAAACCTAACGGTAACAATTACCCTAACCCTAACCTTTACCCTTACCCTAAATCTAACCCTCACCATAACCATAACCCTAACCCTAAACCTAACCCTAAACTTAACCCTAACCATAAATGTAACCTAAAAACTAACCATATCCCTAACCTAAGTCTTATCCTTACCATAAACCTAACCCTAAACCTAACCCTAACTATAACCCCTAACCCTAACCATAACCCTAACCCTAACCCTAACCATTACCCTTACCCTAACCCTAAACTTACTACTAACCCTAACCCTACCCTAAACCTTACCCTAACCCTAAACTTACTACTAACCCTAACCCTACCCTAAACCTTACCCTAACACTAACCCTAACCCTAATCCTTACCCTAACCCTAACCGTAACCCTAACTGTTACCCTCTCCTAACCCTAACCCTAACCCAAACCCTTACCCTTACACTAACCGTAAACCTAAACCTATCCCTAACCCTTACCGTTACCTTAAGCCTAACCATAACCCTAACGCTTACCCTTACCCTAACCCTAACCCGAACCCTAACCCTAAACCTAAACTTTACCATTACCATAAACCTAACCCTAACCCTTACTCTAAATGACCTTAACTCTGACCCTTACCCTTACCTTAAGCCTAACACCAACCCTAACCATTACCCATACCCTAACGCTAACCCTAACCTTAACCCTAATCCTAACCCTAACCGTAACCCTAAACCTAACCATAACCCTAACCCTAACGCGAACCCTAACCCTTACCCTAACCCTAACCCTAACCCTAACTCTTACCCTAACCCTAACCCTAAACATAACACTAACCCTAACCCTACCCCTAACCCTTAACCTTACCCTAACCGTAACCCTGACCCTAACCCTAACCCTAACCCTAACCCTAACCCTAACCCTAACCCTAACCCTTACCCTTACCCTAACCCTAACCCTTACCCCAACCCTAACCCTAAACCTAAGCCTAACCCTAACCCTAAACCTTACCCTTACCTTAAGCCTAACCCTAACACAAACCCAAACCCTTACCCTTACCCTAACGCTAACCCTAACCCTAACCCTAACCCTAACCTTAATCCTAACATTAACATTAACCCTAAACCTAACCGTAACCCTAATGCTAAACCTAACCCTAACCCTTACCCTAACCCTAACCCTTACCCTAACCCTTACCTTACCCTCACCCTAACCCTAACCCTAACCTTAACCCCAACCCTAACCCTACCCCTAACCCTAACCCTAACCCTTACCCTTACCCTAATTCTAACCCTAACCCTAAACCTAAACCTAACCTTAACCCTCACCCTTAGACTTACCGTAACCCTAACCCTAACTCTAAACCTAACCCTAACCCTAACCCTAACCCTTACCCTTACCCTAACCCTAACCCTAAACCTAACAATAACCCTTACCCTTATCCCTAACCCTTACCCTAACCCTAACCCTAACCCTAAACTTACCCTAACCCCTACCCTAACCCTAAACCTAACCCTTACCCTAACCCTAACCCTAACCTAACCATTACCCTAATCCTAACCCTAACCCTAACCCTTACCCTAACCCTAACCTAATCCTAACCCTAATTCTTACCCTATCCCTAACCCTTACCCTAACCCTTACCTTACCCTCACCCTAACCCTAACCCTAACCTTAACCCCAACCCTAACCCTAACCCTAACCCTTACCCTTACCCTTACCCTAATCCTAACCCTAACCCTAAACCTAAACCTAACCTTAACCCTCACCCTTAGACTTACTGTAACCCTAACCCTAACTCTAAACCTAACCCTAACCCTAACCCTAACCCTTACCCTTACCCTAACCCTAACCCTAAACATAACCCTAACCCTTACCCTTATCCCTAACCCTTACCCTAACACTAACCCTAACCCTAAACTTACCCTAACCCCTACCCTATCCCTAACCCTAACTCTTACCCTAACCCTAACCCTAACCTAACCATTAGCCTAATCCTAACCCTAACCCTAACCCTTACC
The DNA here is from genome assembly GCA_024803745.1 of Megascapheus bottae. Lineage (NCBI taxonomy): Eukaryota > Metazoa > Chordata > Mammalia > Rodentia > Geomyidae > Megascapheus > Megascapheus bottae. The sequence goes on along the minus strand of JANJXV010000168.1, from coordinate 1,732,905 downwards.
CTAACCCTAACCCTAATCCTAACCCTAATTCTTAACCTTACCCTAACCCTAACCCTAACCCTAAAACTAACCCTAACAATAACCATAACCCTAAACCTAACCCTAACCCTTACCCTAACATTAACACTAATCCTAACCGTAACCCTTACAAGTATCCTAGCCCTAACCCAAATTTAAAACTAACCCTTACCCTAAACTTATCCCTAACCCTTACCCTTACCCCAACCCTAACCCAAACCCTAAACCTAAGCCTAACCCTAACCCAAACCCTTACCCTTTCCCTAAACCTAACCCTAACCCTAACCCTTACCCTAACCGTAAACCTAACTGTAATTCTAACCCTAACCCTAACCCTTACCCTAACCCTAACCCTAACGCTTACCCTTACCCTAACCCTAACCCTAAACCTATCACTAACCCTAACCCTAATCCTAACCCTAAGCTCAACCCTAACCCTAACAATTGCTCTTACCTTAACTCTAACCCTAAACCTAACACTAACCCTAACCCTACCCCTAACCCTTACCCTTACCGTAATCATAACCCTAAACCTAACCCTAACCCTAACCCTAACACTAACCCCTAACCCTAATGCTAACCCTTACCCTTATTCTAAACGTAACCCTAACACTTACCCTTACCCTATCCCCTAACCTAACCCTAACACTAACCCTAACCCTTACCCTAACCCTAACCCTAAACCTAACACTAACCCTAACCCTAATCCTAACCCTAAGCTCAACCCTAACCCTAACAATTGCCCTTACCCTAACTCTAACCCTAAACCTAACACTAACCCTAACCCTACCCCTAACCCTTACCCTTACCGTAACCGTAACCCTAAACCTAACCCTAACCCTAACACTAACACTAACCCCTAACCCTAACCCTAACCCTTACCCTTATTCTAACCCTAACCCTAACACTTACCCTTATCCTATCCCCTAACCTAACCCTAACCCTAACCCTAACCCTTACCCCAACACTAAGCCCAAACCTTACCCTTACTCTAAACCTAAACCTAACCCTAAACCTAACCCTAACCCTTAATCTTACCCTAACCCTAACCCTAAACCTAACCCTAAACTTAAACCTTACCCTTACCCTAAACCTAACCCTAACCCTTACTCTAAACCTAACCCTAATCCTAACCCTAACCCTTACCGTTACCTTAAGCCTAACCATAAACCTAACCCTTACCCTTACCCTAACGCTAACCCTAAACCTAACCCTAACCCTAACACTAACCCTTACCCTAACCCTAACCCTAATCCTAACCCTAACTTTCACCCTAACCCTAACTCTAACCCTTACCCTTACCCTAACCCTAACCCTAAACCTAACCCTAACCCTTACCCTTACCCTTACCCTAATCCTAACCCTAACCCTAAACCTAACCCTAACTTTCACCCTAACCCTAACTCTAACCCTTACCCTTACCCCAACCCTAACCCTAAACCTACCCTAACCCTTAACCTCACCCTCACCCTCACCCTAACCTTAACCCTAACCCTAACGCTAACCCTAACCCTACCTTAAACCTAACCTTTACAATTACCCTAACCCTAACAGTAACCCTAACCCTAAACCTAAACCTAAACCTAACGGTAACAATTACCCTAACCCTAACCTTTACCCTTACCCTAAATCTAACCCTCACCATAACCATAACCCTAACCCTAAACCTAACCCTAAACTTAACCCTAACCATAAATGTAACCTAAAAACTAACCATATCCCTAACCTAAGTCTTATCCTTACCATAAACCTAACCCTAAACCTAACCCTAACTATAACCCCTAACCCTAACCATAACCCTAACCCTAACCCTAACCATTACCCTTACCCTAACCCTAAACTTACTACTAACCCTAACCCTACCCTAAACCTTACCCTAACCCTAAACTTACTACTAACCCTAACCCTACCCTAAACCTTACCCTAACACTAACCCTAACCCTAATCCTTACCCTAACCCTAACCGTAACCCTAACTGTTACCCTCTCCTAACCCTAACCCTAACCCAAACCCTTACCCTTACACTAACCGTAAACCTAAACCTATCCCTAACCCTTACCGTTACCTTAAGCCTAACCATAACCCTAACGCTTACCCTTACCCTAACCCTAACCCGAACCCTAACCCTAAACCTAAACTTTACCATTACCATAAACCTAACCCTAACCCTTACTCTAAATGACCTTAACTCTGACCCTTACCCTTACCTTAAGCCTAACACTAACCCTAACCATTACCCATACCCTAACGCTAACCCTAACCTTAACCCTAATCCTAACCCTAACCGTAACCCTAAACCTAACCATAACCCTAACCCTAACGCGAACCCTAACCCTTACCCTAACCCTAACCCTAACCCTAACTCTTACCCTAACCCTAACCCTAAACATAACACTAACCCTAACCCTACCCCTAACCCTTAACCTTACCCTAACCGTAACCCTGACCCTAACCCTAACCCTAACCCTAACACCTAACCCTAACCTTCACCCTTATTCTAACCCTAACCCTAACACTTACCCTTACCCTATCCCCTACCCTAACCCTAATCCTAACCCTAACACTTATCCTAACACTAACCCTAAACCTTACCCTTACCCTAACCCTAAACCTAACCTTAAACCTAGCCCTAACCCTTACCCTAACCCTAACCCTAAACCTAAACCTTACACTTACCCTAAACCTAACCCTAACCCTTACTCTAAACCACCCTAACCCTAACCCTTACCATTACCTTAAGCCTAACCCTATCCCAAACCCTTACCCTTACCCTAACACTAACCCTTACCCTAACCCTAACACTAATCCTAACCCTAACTCTACCCTTACTCTAAACATAACCCTAATCCTAAAACTAACTCTAACCCTAACCTTAAACCTAACACTTACCCTTACCCTAACCCTAACCCTAAACCTAAACCTAACCCTAACCTTAACCCTAACCCTTACTTTTACCCTAACCCTAAACCTAACCCTTACCCTAACCATAACCCTAACACTAACACTAACACTTACCCTAACCCTAACCCTAAACCTAACCCTAACCGTAACCCTAACCCTAAACATTGCCTAAACTTAACCCTAACCCCTAACCCTAACCCTTAACCTAACCCTAAACCTAACTCTAACCCTAACTCTAACCCTAACCCTAACCTAAACCTAACCTTAACCCTAACCCTTACACTTACTGTAACCCTAACCCTAACCCTAAACCTAACCCTAATCCTAACCCTAAACTTAACCCTAACCCTAACCCTAACAATTGCTCTTACCCTAACCCTAACCCTAACCCTAACCCTAACAATTGCCCTTACCCTAACCCTAACCCTAAACCTAACATTAACCCTAACCCTAACCCTAAACCTTACCCTTACCCTAACCGTAAACTGCAACCTAACCCTAACCCTAACCCTAACCCTAACCCCTAACCCTAAACTTTACCCTTATTCTAACCCTAACCCTAACACTTACCCTTACCCTATCCCCTACCCTAACCCTAATCCTAACCCTAACACTTACCCTAACACTAACCCTAAACCTTACCCTTACCCTAACCCTAAACCTAACCCTAAACCTAACCCTAACCCTTACCCTTACCCTAACTCTAAGCCTAACCCTAACCCTAAACCTAAACCTTACACTTACTCTAAACCTAACCCTAACCCTTACTCTAAACCACCCTAAGTATAACCCTTACCCTTACCTTAAGCCTAAACCTAACCCAAAACCTTACCCTTACCCTAACGCTAACCCTAACCCTAACCCTAAACCTAACCCTAACCCTAACCCTAACCCTAACCCTTACCCTTACCCTAATCCTAACCCTAATCCGAAACCGAAACCTAACCTTAATCCTAACCCTTAGACTTACCGTAACCCTAACCCTAACCCTAAACCTAATCCTAACCCTACCTTTAACCCTTACCCTTAACCTAACCCTAACCCTAAACATAACCCTAACCCTTACCCTTACCCTCACCCTGACCCTAACGTCAACCCTAACCCTAACGCTAACCCTAACCCTACCTTAACCCTAACCCTTAACCTAACCCTAACCCTAACCCTAACTCTAACCCTAACACTAACACAACATAACTCTAACCCTAACCCTAAACCTAACCCTAACCTTAACCCTAACCCTTACCGTTACCCTAACCCGAACCCTAACCCTTACCCTATCCCTAACCTTAACCCTAACCCTAACCATTACCCTTATCCTAACCCTAACCCTAACCCTAACCATAACCCTAAACCTTCCCCTAACCCTAATTCCAACCCTAACCCTTACCCTTACTCTAATCCTAAACATAAACCTAACACTAAGCCTAACCCTTACCCATCCCCTAACACTAACACGAACCCTACACTCAACCCTAACCTGAAACCTTACCCTTACACTAAACCTACCCCTAACCCTAACCCTAAACCTAACCCTTTCCCTTACCGTAACCAAAACCCTAAACCTAACGCGAACCGTAACCCTAACACTTACCCAAACCCTAACCCTAACCTTAAGCCTTCCGTTACCCAAACCCTAACCCTAATCCTTACCCTAACCCTAACCCTAACCCTAAACCTAACCCTAACCCTAACCCTAACACCTAACCCTAACCCTAACCCTAACCCTTACCCTTACCCTAACCCTAACCCTTACCCCAACCCTAACCCTAACCCTAAAACTAAGCCTAACCCTAACCCTAACCCTTACCCTTACCTTAAGCCTAACCCTAACCCAAACCCTTACCGTTACCCTAACGCTAACCCTAACCCTAACCCTAACCCTAACCTTAATCCTAACCCTAACCGTAACCCTAAACCTAACCGTAAACCTAATGCTAACCCTAACCCTAACCCTTACCCTAACCCTAACCCTAACCCTAACCCTTACCCTTACCCTCACCCTAACACTAACCCTAACCTTAAACCCAACCTTAAACCTAACCCTAACCCTAACCCTAACCCTAACCCTAAACCTAACCCTAACCCTAACCCTAAACCCAATCCTAACCCTTACCCTTACCCTAATTCTAACCCTAACCCTAAACCTAAACCTAACCTTAACCCTAACCCTTAGACTTACCGTAACACTAACCCTAACCCTAAACCTAACCCTAACCCTTACCCTTAACCCTAACCCTTAACCTAACCCTAACCCTAACCCTAAACTTACCCTAACCCCTTACCCTAACCCTAACCCTAACCCTAACCCTTACCCTAATCCTAACCGTAACCCTAACCCTTACCCTAACCCTAACCCTAATCCTAACCCTAATTCTTACCCCTACCCTAACCCTATCCCTAACCCTAAAACTAACCCTAACACTAAGCTTAACCCTAAACCTAACCCTAACCCTTACCCTAACATTAACACTAATCCTAACCCTAACCCTTACACTTACCCTAACCCTAACGCTAATTTAAAACTAACCCTAACCCTAAACTTAACCCTAACCCTTACCCTTACCCCAACCCTAACCCGAACCCTAAACCTAAGCCTAACCCTAATCCAAACCCTTACCCTTTCCCTAACCCTAACCCTAACCCTTACCATAACCGTAAAACTAACTCTAACTCTAACCCTAAACCTAAACCTTACCCTAACCCTAACCCTAACGCTTACCTTTACCCTAACCCTAACCCTAACACTTACCCTTACCCTATCCCCTAACCTAACCCTAACCCTAACCCGAACCCTTACCCTAACCCTAACCCTAAACCTAACATTAACCCTAAACCTAATCCTAAACCTAAGCTCAAACCTAACCCTAACAATTGGCTTACCCTATCTCTAACCCTAAACCTAACACTAACCCTAAACCTACCCAGAACCCTTACCCTTACCGTAACCGTAACCCTAAACCTAACCCTAACACTAACCCTAACACTAACCCCTAACCCTAACCCTAACCCTTACCCTTATTCTAACCCTAACCCTAACATTAACCCTTACCCTATCCTCTAACCTAAACCTAACGCTAACCCTAACCCTTACTCTAACACTAACCCCAAACCTTACCCTTACGATAACCCTAAACCTAACCCTAAACCAAACCCTAACCCTTAACCTTACCCTAACCCTAACCCTAAACCTAACCCTAACCCTAAACCTAAACCTTACCCTTACCCTAAACCTAACCCTAACCCTTACTCTAAACCTAACCCTAATCCTAACCCTAACCCTAACCCTTACCTTAAGCCTAATCCTAAATCTAACCCTTACCCTTACCCTAACGCTAACCCTAAACCTAACCCTAACCCTAACACTAACCCTTAACCTAACACTAACCCTAAACGTAACCCAAAACCTAACCATATCCGTAACCCTAAGTCTTATCCTTACCATAACCCTAACCCTAAACCTAACCCTAATCATAACCCATAACCCTAACCATAACCCTAACCATTACCCTTACCCTAACCCTAAACTTACTACTAACCCTAACCCTAACCCTAAACCTTACCCTAACACTAACCCTAACCCTAATCCTTACCCTAACCCTAACCTTAACCCTAACTTTTACCCTCTCCTAACCCTAACCCTAACCCAAACCCTTACCCTTACCCTAACCGTAAACCTAAACCTAACCCTAAACCTAACCCTAACCTTAACCCCAACCCTAACCCTTACCGTAATCAAAACAATAAACCTAAAGCGAACCCTAACCCTAACACTTACCCAAACCCTAACCCTACCCTAAGCCTTACCCTTACCCTTACCCTAACCCTAATCGTTAACCTAATCCTAACCCTAACACTTACACTAACCCTAACCCTAAACCTAACCCTAACCCTAACCCTAACCCTAACCCCTATCCTAGCCTAACCCTAACCCTAACCCTAACCCTAACCCTAACCCTAACCCTAACACTAAACCAAACCCTAACCTAACCCTAACCCTTACCCTTACCCGAACCCTAACTCTAACCTTAACCCCACGCTAACCCTAACCCTAACCCTAAAACTTACCCTTACCCTAACTCTAACCCTAACCCTAACCCTAACCCTTATCCAACCCTAACCCTAACCCTAACCCTTACCCTAACCGTAACACTAACCCTAACCCCTAACCCTAACCCTTACCCTAACCCTAACCCTAACCCTAAACTTTCCCTAACCCCTACCCTAACCCTAATCCTAAGCCTAACCCTTACCCTAACCCTAACCCGAACCCTAAACCTTACCCTTACCCTAACCCTAACCCTAACCCTAACCCTTACCCTAACCCTAACCCTAATCCTAACCCTAACTTTTACCCTTACCCTAACCCTAACCCTAAAACTAACCCTAACCCTAACCCTAACCCTAAACCTAACCCTTACCCCAACCCTAACACTAATCCTAACCCTAACGCGTACCCTTACCCTAAATATAACCCTAATCCTAAAACTAAACCTAAACCTAACCTTAACCCTAAACCTTACCCTCACCCTAACCCTAACCCTAAACCTAAACCTAACCCTAACCTTAACCCTAACCCTAACGCTTACCATTACCCTAACACTAACCCTAACCCTTATGCTAACCCTAACCGTAACCCTAACCCTAACCCTTAACCTTATCCTAACCCTAACCCTAAATCCAACCCTAACCCTTACCCTTACTCCAATCCTAAACATAAACCTAACACTAACCCTAACCCTTACCCTTCCCCTAACACTAACACGAACCCTAGACCCAACCCTAACCTGAAACCTTACCCTTACACTAAACCTACCCCTAACCCTAACCCAAACCCTAAGCCTAACCTTTACCCTTACCGTAACGAAAACCCTAAACCTAACACGAACCGTAACCCTAACACTTACCCAAACCCTAACCCTAACCTTAAGCCTTCCATTACCCAAACCCTAACCCTATTCCTTACCCTAACCCTAACCCTAACCCTAACACTTACCCTTTCCCTAACCCTAACCCTAATCCTAACCCTAACTTTTACCCTTACCCTAACCCTAACCATAACCCTAAAACTAACCCTAACCCTAACCCTAACCCTAACCCTTACCCCAACCCTAACACTAATCCTAACCATAACCCATACCCTTACCCAAAGTATAACCCTAATCCTAAAACTAAACCTAAACCTAACCTTAACCCTAACCCTTACCCTTACCCTTACCCTAACCCTAACCGTAAACCTAAACCTAACCCTAACCTTAAACCTAACCCTTACCATTACCCTAACGCTAACCCTAACCCTTACACTAACCCTAACCTTAAACCTAACCCTAACCCCTAAACTTATCCTAACCCTAACCCTAACCCTAACACTTACCCTTAACCTAACCCTGACCCTAACCATAACCCTAACCCTTACCCGAACCCTAACTCTAACCCTAACCCTTACCCTTACTCTAATCCTAAATAACCCTAACCCTAACCCTAACCCTTACCCTTACCCTAACCCTAACACTAACCCTACACCCAACCCTAACCCAAAATCTTACCCTTACACTAAACCTAACTCTAACCCTTACCCTAACCATAACCCTAACACTAACCCTAACACGTAACCTTACCTTAACCCTAACCCTAACCCTTACCCTTACCCTAACGGTAACCCTAACCCTCACCGTAACCCTAACACTAACCCTACACCTTAACCTTACCATAAACCTAACCCTAAATCTAACCCTAACCCTTACCCTAACCTTAAACCTTACCTAACCCTAACCCTAACCCTTACCCTAACCCTATCCCTAACCCTAAACTTAACCCTAACCCTAAACCTAAACCTAACCCTTAACCTTACCCTAAACCTGACCCTAAACTTAACCCTAACCCTAAGCCTAACCCTATCCCCGAACCCTAACCCTAACCCTAACCATAACCCTTACCCTTATCCTAACACTAACCCTAACCCTAAGCCTATCCCTAACACTTACCCTTACCCTTACCCTAACCCTAACCCTAACCCTAACCCTTACCCTAACCCTAAACCTAACACTTACCCTAAGCCTAACCCTAACAATTAACTTAACTCAAACCCTAACCCTAACCCTTACCCTAACCCTAACCCTACCCATAACCATAATCCTAACCATAAACTTAACGCCAACGCTAAACCTAACCCTAACCCTTACCCTAACCCTAACCCTAACCCTAAACATAAAACTTATCCTTACCCTAAATCGAAACATAACCCTAACCCTAACCCTAACCCTTACCCTAACCCTAACCCTAACCCTAATCCTAACCTTAATTCTTACCCTTACCCTAATCCTAACCCTAACCCTAAAACTAACCCTAACACTAAACTTAACCCTAAACCTAACCCTAACCCTTACACTCACCGTAACACTAATCCTAACCCTAACCCTTACACTTACCCTAAATCTAACCCTAATTTAAAACTAACCCTAACCCTAAACTTAACCCTAAACCTAACCCTAACCCTTACACTCACCGTAACACTAATCCTAACCCTAACCCTTACACTTACCCTAAATCTAACCCTAATTTAAAACTAACCCTAGCCCTAAACTTAACCCTGACACTTACCCTTACCCCAACCCTAACCCTAACCCTAAACCTAAGCCTAACACTAACCCTAGCCCTAACCCTAACCCTAACCCTTACCCTTACCTTAAGCCTAACCATAACCCAAACCCTTACCCTTACCCTAACGCTAACCCTAACCCTAACCCTAACCCTAACCTTAACCCTACCCCTTACCATTACCCTCAC
>JANJXV010000168.1:1710703-1720703 GCA_024803745.1 Megascapheus bottae | reverse complement strand
CAATTGCCCTTACCCTAACCCTAACCCTAAACCTAACATTAACCCTAACTCTAACCCTAAACCTTACCCTTACCCTAACCGTAAACCTCAACCTAACCCTAACCCTAACCCTAACACTAACCCTAAACTTTACCCTTATTCTAACCCTAACCCTAACACTTACCCTTACCCTATCCCCTACCCTAACCCTAATCCTAACCCTAACACTTACCCTAACACTAACCCTAAACCTTACCCTTACCCTAACCCTAAACCAAACCCTAAACCTAACCCTAACCCTTACCCTTACCCTAACTGTAAGCCTAATCCTAACCCTATACCTAAACCTTACACTTACTCTAAACCTAACCCTAACCCTTACTCTAAACCACCCTAAGTATAACCCTTACCCTTACCTTAGGCCTAAACCTAACCCAAAACCTTACCCTTACCCTAACGCTAACCGTAACCCTAACCCTAAACCTAACCCTAACCCTAACCCTAACCCTTACCCTTACCCTAATCCTAACCCTAACCCTAAACCTAAACCTAACCTTAATCCTAACCCTTAGACTTACCGTAACCCTAACCCTAACCCTAAACCTAATCCTAACCCTACCTTTAACCCTTACCCTTAACCTAACCCTCACCCTAAACATAACCCTAACCCTTACCCTCACCCTGACCCTAACGTCAACCCTAACCCTAACGCTAACCCTAACCCTACCTTAACCCTAACCCTTAACCTAACCCTAACCCTAACCCTAACCCTAACCCTAACACTAACACAACATAACTCTAACCCTAAACCTAACCCTAACCCCTAACCCTAACCCTACCCTAACCCTAACTCTAACCCTTAGCCTTACCCTAACCCTAATCCTAAACCTTACCCTAACCCTAACTCTAACCGTCAGCCTTACCCTAATCCTAACCATAACCCTAACCCTTACCGTTACCCTAACCCTAACTCTAACCCTACCCCTAACCCTAACCCTAAGCCTAACCCTACTCCTACCCCTAACCCTAACCCTAACCCTACCCTTACACCTAATCCTAATCCTACCCCTAAACCTAACCCTACACCTAACCCTAAACCTACCCCTAAACCTAACCCTACCCCTACCCCTACCACTAACCCTAACCCTACCCCTAACACTAACCCTAACCCTACACCTCACCCTAACGCTACCCCTAATCCTACCCCTAACCCCAACCCTACCCCTACACCTAAAGCTACCCCAACCCTAACCATAACCCTAACCCTAACCCTACCCCGAACCATAACCGTAACCCTAACCCTACCCGTAACCGTAACCCTAAACCTACCCCTAAACCTACCCCTAAATCTAAATCTTACCCTAACCCTAAACCTAACCCTACCCCTAACCATAATCCTAACCCTAAGCCTACTCCTACCTCTAACCCTAACCCTAACTCTAACCCTACCCCTAATCCTAACCCTAACCCTACCCCTACCCGTACCCCTACCCTACACCTACCCCTAACCCTAACCCTACCCCTACACCTAACCCTAAACCTATCCCAACCCCCAACCCTACCCCTACCCCTAACCCTACCCCGAATCCTAACCCTACCCTTAACCCTAACCCTAACCCTACCCCTAACCCTAAGCCTACCACCAACGCTAATCCTAACCCTAACCCTAACCCTACCCCTAACCCTAACCCTAACCCTACCACTACCCCTAACCCAAACCCTAAACCTAACCTACCGCTACCCCTAACCCTAACCCGAACTCTAACTCTAACCATAACCCTAAGCCTACCCCTACCCTTACCCCTAACACTGACCTTAACCCTAACCCTACCCCTATCCCTAACCCTAACCCTAATCCTGACCCTAAACCTACCTGTACCCCTACCCCTAGCCCTACCCCTAACAGAAACCCTACCCTAACCATAACCCTAACCGAACCCATAATCCTAACTCTAACCCTAACCCTAACCCAAACCTTAACCCAAACCCTACCCCTACCCGTAACCCTAATCCTAACCCTAACCCTAGCCCTACCCCTAACCCTACCCCTAACGCTACCCCTAACCCTAAGCCTACACCTAACCCTAACCCTAACCGTAACCCTACCCCTAACCCTAAATCTAACCCTAACCCTAACCCTAACCCTAACCCTAACCCTATACATAACCCTACCCCTAACCCTAACCCTAACCCTACCCCTGAAGCTACCCCTAACCCTAACCCTAACCCTAACTCTAACCCTACCCCTACCCCTTACATTAACCCTAAACGTACCCCTAACGCTAACCTAACCCTAAACCTAATCCTAACCCTAACACTAAACCTACCCGTACCTCTACCCCTACCCCTACCCCTAACCCTAACCGTAAAACCCTAACCCTAATCCTAACCCTAACCCTAACCCTAGCCCAAGCCCTAAACCTAACCCTAACCCTAACCCTAACCCTAGCCCTAGCCCTAACCCTAAACCTAACCCTATCCCTACCACTATCCCTACACCTAACCCTAATCCTAACTCTTACCCTAACCCTACCCTAATCCTAACCCTAACCCTACACCTATCACTACCCGTACCCATACCCCTAGCCCTAACCCTAACCCTAACCCTACACCTAACCCTACCCCTAAACCTAACCGTAATCCTAACTCTAACCCTAACCCTACCTCTAACAGTAACCCTAACCCTAACCCTAACCCTACACCTACCCCTACCCCTAACCCTAACCCTAACCCAAACCCTAACCCTACTCCTAACCCTACCCCTAACTTTAACCCTAACCCTAACCCTAACCCAAACAATACACCTAATCTTAACCCTAACCCTAACCCTAATCCTAACCCTTACCCTAACCCTACCCTAATCCTAACCCTAACCCTACACCTATCCCTACCCGTACCCATACCCCTAGCCCTACACCTAATCCTAACCCTACACCTAACCCTACCCCTAAACCTAACCGTAATCCTAACTCTAACCCTAACCCTACCTCTAACCGTAAGCCTAACCCTAACCCTAACCCTTAACCTAACCCTAAGCCTAACCTTAATCCTAACCCTAATCCTAAACCCTCCCCTACACCTACCACTACCCCTAATCCTAACCCTACCCCTAACCCTACCCCTACCCCTAACCCTAATCCTAACCCTAACCCTAATCCTACAACTAACCCTAACCCTACCCATAACCCTACCCCTACCCCAACCACTACCCCTACCCCTAACCCTAACCCTAACCCAAACCCTAACCCTACTCCTACCCCTACCCCTAACTTTAACCCTAACCCTAACCCTAACCCAAACAATACACCTAACTCTAACCCTAAACCTAACCCAACGCTACCCATAACCCTACCCCTACCCCTACCCCAACCCCTACCTCTAACCATAACCCTAAACGTACACTAACCATAACCCTACCCATAACCCTAACTCTAACCCTAACCCTAACCCTAACCCTATCCCTACACCTACCCATATCTCTACCCCTACACCTACCCCTAAACTTAACCCTAACCGTACTCCTAACGCTACTCCTAACCCTAAACCTACCCCTACCCCTACCCCTAACCCTAACCCTAATCGTAACCCTAACCCTACCCCTAACCCTAACACTAACCCTAACCCTAAAGCCACACCTAACCCTAACCCTAACCCTATACCTAACCCTAACCCTAACCCTACTCCTACAGCTACCACTACCCCTACCCCTAACCGTGACCCTAACCCTTACCCTACCCCTAACCCTACCGGTAACCATAATCCTAACCCTAACCCTAAACCTAACCCTAAAATTACCCGTAACTGAACCCTAACCCTTACCCTAACCCTAAACATAACCCTAACCCTAACCCTACCCCTAGCCCTACCCCTAACCCTAACCCTAGCCCTAGCCCTAAACCTAACCCTAACCCTAACCCTAACGCTAACCCTAATCCTAACCCTAACCCTACCCCTACCCCTACCCCTAACCCTAAACCTAACCCTTACCCTACCCCTAACCCTAAAACTAACCCTAACCCTAACCCTACCCCTACCCCTACCCCTAACCCTACCCCTACCCCTACCCCTAACCCTACCCCTACCCCTACCCCTATCCCTACCCCTAACCCTACGCTAACCCTAACCCTACCCGTAATCCTACCCCTATCCCTAACCCTAACACTAACCCTAAAACCCTACACCTTATCCTAACCCTAACCCTAACCCTAACACTTGCCCTTGCCCTAACCCTACTCCTTGCCCTAACCCTAACCCTAACCCTAAAGCTAGCACTACCCCTAACCCTAACCCTAAACTAGCCCTCTCCCTAAACCTAACGATAAACCTAACCCTAACGCTAACCCTAATCCTAACCCTAACCCAAACCCTATCCCTACCCTTACCCATAAACCTAACCTTACACCTAACCCTACCCCTACCCCTAACCCTAACCATAATCCTAACCCTAACCCTAACCCTAATCCTAACCCTAACCCTACCCCTACCCCAGCCCCTACCCCTAACCTAAACCTACTCCTAACCTTAACCCTACCCCTACCCCTACCCCTACCCCTAACCCTAACCCTACCTCTAACCCTACCCTAACCCTAACCCTACCCCTAACCCTACCCCTACCCCAAACCCTAACCCTAACCCTAACCCTAAAACCCTAACCCTACTCCTAACCCTAACCCTAACCCTAACCCTACCCCTAACCTTAACCCTACCCATTAAAGTAACCCTAACCCTAAACCTAAGCCTACTCCTAATGCTACCCCTAACCCTAACGCTAACACTAACCGTAACCCAACCCCTAACGCTAACCCTAACCCTAACCCTAAACCTAACCCTACCCCTAACCATAACCTTTACCCTAACCATAAACCTACCCCTAACCCTAACTCTAATCCTACCCCTAACCCTAACCTTAACCATAAACCTAACCCTACCCTTACCCTAACCCTAACCCTAACCCTTCCCCTAACCCTAAACCTAACCCTAACCCTAAAATTACCCCTAACTCAACCCTAAACCTTACCCTAACCCTAAACATAACCCTAACCCTAACCCTACCCCTAGCCCTACCCCTAACCCTAATCCTAACCCTAATCCTAAAACCCTAAACCTAATCCTAACCCTAACCCTAACACTTGCCCTTGCCCTAACCCTAGCCCTAGCCCTAACCCTAACCCTAACCCTAACCCTAGCCCTAGCCCTAACCCTAACCCTAACGCTAACCCTAATCCTAACCCTAACCCTATCCCTATCCCTACCCTTACCTCTAACCCTACCCCTACCCCTAACCCTACCTCTAACCCTAACCCAAATCCTAACCCTACCCCTAACCCTAACCCTAACCATAAATTTAACCCTAGCCCTAGCCCTAACCCTAACCCTACCCCTACCCCTAAACCTAACCCTAACCCTAAACCTAAACCTAACCCTACCCCTAACCCTAACCTTTACCCTAACCATAACCCTACCCCTAACCTAACTCTAATCCTACCCCTAACCCTAACCTTAACCCTAAAGCTAACCCTACCCATTACCCTAACCCTAACCCTAACCCTTCCCCTAAGCCTAAACCTTACCCTAACCCTAACCCTAAAATTACACCTAACCCAACCCTAACCCTTACCCTAACCCTAAACATAACCCTAACCCTACCCCTAGCCCTACCCCTAACCCTAACCCTAACCCTAATCATAAAACCCTAACCCTAACCCTAACTCTAACCCTAACCCTAGCCCTAGACCTAACCCTAACCCTAACCCTAACCCTAACGCTAACCCTAATCCTAACCCTAACCCTATCCCTATCCCTACCCTTACCTCTAACCCTAACCCTGCACCTAACCCTACCTCTAACCCTAACCCAAATCCTAACCCTACCCCTAACCCTACCCCTAAACCTAAACCTAACCCTAGTCCTAGCACTAAACCTAATCCTAACCATAACCCTATGACTACCCGTACCCCTACCCCTACCCTTACCCCAATACCTAACCCTAACCTTAACCCTAACCATATTCATACCCCTACCCCTAATCCTAATCCTAACCCTAACCTTAACCCTAATCCTAACCCTAACACTACCCCTAACAATAACGCTAATCCTAACCCTAAACCTACCCGTAACAATAACCCTAACCATAACCCTAGCCCTAACACTACCCCTAACACTAACCCTAACCCTACCCCTACCCCTACCCCAAACCTTAACCCTAAACCTAATTCTAAAACCCTAACCCTAACCCTAACCCTAATCCTACCCCTAACCCTAACTCTACCTCTACCCCTCACTGTAACCCTAATCCCAAACCTACACTTAACCCTAACACTGATCCTAACCCTAACCCTAACCCTAACCATACCCATACCCCTACCCCTACCCCTAACCCTATCCCTAAATCTAACCCTACCCCTATCCCTAACCATAACCCTAACCCTACTCCTAACCCTACCCCTAACCCTAACCGTACCCATAACCCTTACCCTAACACTAACCCTAACCCTAACCCATACCCTATCCCTACCCCTACCCCTAACCCTAACCCTTCCCCTAATCCTACCCCCAACGCTACCCCTAACCATAACCCTCCCCCTAACCCTACCCCTAACCCTAAACCTAACTCTCATTCGAACCCTAAAACCCTAACCCTAATCCTAACCCTAACCCTAACCCTAAACCTAGTCCGAACCCTAACCCTAAACATAACCCTAGCCATAGACGTAACCCTAAACCTAACTTTAACCCTAACTTTAGCACTAACCCTAACCCTTTCCTTAACACTAACCCTACCCCTATCCCTACCCCTAACCCTACCCCTACCCCTAACACTAACCCTAACACTAGCCCTAACCCTAAAACTAACCCTATCCCTATCCCTAGCCCTAGCCCTAACCCTAACCCTACTCCTAACACTAACACTAACCCTAAACCTACCCCTAAACCTAACCCTAAACCTAACCCTAAACCTAACCCTACCCTTACTCCTACCCCTAACCCTATCCCTAACCCTAACCCTACCCCTAAGCATAACCATACCCCTAACTCTAACCCTAACCCTAACCCTACATCTAACCCTGACCCTACCCCTAAACCTAACCCTAACCCTACTCCTAACCCTAACTCTAACGCTAAATCTAACACTAAACCTAAGCCTAACCCTACCCCTAACCCTAACCCAAACCCTACCCCTACCCAAAACCTAAACCTAACCCTAAACCTAACCCTACCCCTAACCGAAACCCTACCCCTAACCCTAACACTAACCCTAACTGTAAGCCTAACCCTACCCCTAACCCAAACAATACCCCTAACAGTGACCGTAACCCTAACCCTAACCATAACCCTACCCCTAACGCTAACCCTAACCCTAATCCTACCCGTAACCCTAAACCTAACCCTAACCCTACCCCTAACCGTAACCCTAACCCTAACCCTAACCGTACCAGTAACGCTAACCCTAACCCTAAAACTAACCCTACCCCTAACCCTAACCCTAAACCTAACTCTACCCCTAACCGTAACCCTTACCCTAACCCTAACACTACCCCTAAACCTAACCCTAACCCCAACCCTACCCCAAACCCTACCCCTAACCCTAACCCTAATCCTACCCCTAACCCTAACTCTACCTCTACCCCTCACTGTAACCCTAATCCCAAACCTACCCCTACACCTAACACTAATCCTAACCCTAACCCTACCCATACCCATACCCATACCCCTACCCCTAACCCTATCCCTAAATCTAACCCTACCCCTATCCCTAACCCTAACCCTAACCCTACTCCTAACCCTACCCCTAACCCTAACCGTACCCACAACCCTAACCCTAACCCCAACCCTAACCCTAACCCATACCCTATCCCTTTCCCTAACCCTAACCCTAACCCTAACCCTTCCCCTAACCCTACCCCCAACGCTACCCCGAACCATATCCCTCCCCCTAACTCTAACCCTAACCCTAACCCTAACCCTAAGCCTAAGCCTAACCCTACCCCTAACCCTAAACCTAACTCTCATTCGAACCCTAAAACCCTAACCCTAATCCTAACCCTAACCCTAACCCTAAACCTAGTCCGAACCCTAACCCTAAACATAACCCTAGCCATAGACGTAACCCTAAACCTAACTTTAACCCTAACCTTAGCACTAACCCTAACCCTTTCCTTACCACTAACCCTACCCCTATCCCTACCCCTAACCCTACCCCAAACACTAACCCTAACACTAGCCGTAACCCTAAAACTAACCCTAACCCTAGCCCTAGCCCTAGCCCTAACCCTAACCCTACTCCTAACACTAACCCTAACCCTAACCCTACCCCTAAACCTAACCCTAAACCTAACCCTAACCCTACCCCTAACCCTAACCCTACCCTTACTCCTACCCCTAACCCTACCCCTAACCCTAACCCTACCCCTAAGCATAACCCTACCCCTAACACTAACCCTAACCCTAAACCTAACCCTAAACCTAACTCTACCCCTAACCCTCACCGTACCCCTACCCCTAGCCCTAATCCGAACCCTACCCCTACCCCTAACCCTAACCCAAACTCTAACCCTAACCCTAACCCTACACCTACGCCTACCCCTACCCCTACCCCTAACCGTAACCCTACCCCTACCCTAACCCTAATCCTAAACCTAACCATACCCCTATGCCTACCCCTAGCCCTACCCCTAACCCTAACCCTACCCCTACCTCTAACCGTAACCCTAAGCCTAATACTATCCCTAACCCTAACCCTTCCCACAACCCTAAGTATAACAATAACCCTAACCCTACCCCTACCCCGACCCCTACGCCTACCCCTAATCCTAACCCAAACACTACCCCTACCCCTACCGCTAACTCTAATCCTAACCCTAACCCTACACCTAACCCTGACCCTACCACTAAACCTAACCCTAACCCTACTCCTAACCCTAACTCTAACGCTAAATCTAACCCTAAACCTAAGCCTAACCCTACCCCAAACCCTAACCCAAACCCTACCCCTACCCAAAACCTAAACCTAACCCTAACCCTAACCCTACCCCTAACTGTAACCCTACCCCTAACCCTGACACTAACCCTAACTGTAAGCCTAACCCTACCCCTAACCCGAACAATACCCCTAACGGTAACCGTAACCCTAACCCTAACCATAACCCTACCCCTAACGCTAACCCTAACCCTAATCCTACCCCTAACCCTAAACCTAACCCTAACCCTACCCCTAACCGTAACCCTAACCCTAACCCTAACCGTACCAGTAACGAAAACCCTAACGCTAAAACTAACCCTACCCCTAACCCTAACCGTAAACCTAACCCTACCCCTAACCGTAACCCTTACCCTAACCCTAACACTACCCCTAAACCTAACCCTAACCCTAACCCTACCCCAAACCCTACCCCTAACACTAACCCTAAGTCTAACGCTAAAACCCTAACACTAATCCTAACCCTAACCCTAACCCTAACCCTAATCTTAACCCTAACCCAGACCCTACCCCTAAACCTACGCCTAACACTAAACCTAACACTAGCCATAGGCCTAATCCTAACCCTAACCCTAACCCTAACCCTAATCCTAACCCTAACCCAGACCCAACCCCTAAACCTACGCCTAACACTAAACCTAACACTAGCCATAGGCCTAACCCTCACCCTAACCCTACACCTAACCTTAATCCAAACCCTAACCCTAAGACTACTCCTAACACTAAACCTAACCCTAGCCCTAACCCTACCCCTACGCCTACCCCTAACCCTAACCCTAACCCTAACCCTAACCCTAACCCTAACCTACCCTAAGCCTAAACCTAAACCTAACCCTAACCCTAACCCTAACCCTAGGCCTAACCCTAACCCTAGTTCTAGCCCTAACCGTAACCCTAACCCTAGCCCTACCCATAGCAATAACCCTAACCCTAACCCTAGGCCTAACCCTAACCCTAACCCTAACCCTAACCTTAACCCTACCACTACCCTACCCCTACCCCTATCGCTACCCCTATCCCTAACCCTAACCCTAGCCCTAACCC
>JANJXV010000168.1:1700703-1708203 GCA_024803745.1 Megascapheus bottae | reverse complement strand
ATCCCTAGCCCTAGCCCTAAAACTAACCCTAACCCTAACCCTAAACCTAAACCTAACCATAACCCTATGCCTACCCGTACCCCTATCCCTACCCTTACCCCTATACCTAACCCTAACCCTAACCCTAACCCTAACCCTAACCATAACCATACCCCTACCCCTAATTCTAACCCTAACCCTACCCCTACCCCTACTCCTAACCCTACCCCTACCCCTAACAATAACCCTAACCCTAACGCTAACCTAATCCTAACCCTAACCCTAACCCTACGCCTACCACTACCCCTAACATTAACCCGACCCCTACCCCTAACCCTAACCCTAACCCTACACCTACCCTAAGCCTAACCCTAACCCTAAACCTAACCCTAACCTAACCCTAACCCTAGCTTTAGCCCTAACCCTAACCCCAACCCTAGCCCTAGCCATAGCACTAACCCTAACCCTAACCCTAGGCCTAACCCTAACCCTAACCCTAACCCTAACCCTAACCCTACCCCTACCACTACCCCTACCTGTACCCCTAACCCTAACGCTACGCCTATCCCTAACCCTAACCCTAGCCCTACCCCTAACTCTACCCCTCACCGTAACCCTAATCCTAACCCTACCCCTACCCCTAACCCTAATCCTAGCCCTAGCCCTACCCCTAACCCTAACCCTAAACGTAAGCCTAGCCCTAACCCTAGCCCTAGCCCTAACCCTAACCCTAAACGTAACCCTAGCCCTAGCTCTAACCCTAACTCTAACCCTAGCCCTATCCCTAACCCTAACCCTAACACTAACTCTACCCCTAAACCTAATCCTACCCCTAATCCTAACCCTACCTCTACCCCTCACCGTAACCCTAATCCTAACCCTACCCCTACTCCTAACACTAACCCTATCCCTAAATCTAACCCTACCCATAAACCTAACCCTAACCCTAACCCAAACCTTATACCTGCCCCTGCCCCTAACCCTAACCCTAACCCTTTCTCTAACCCTACCCCTAACGCTACCCCTAACCCTAACCCTAAACCTAACCCTAGCCCTACACGTCACCGTAAACCTAACCTTAACCCTAAACTTACCCCTAACCCTAACCCTGTCCCTAACCCTAACCCTATCCTATCCCTACCCATAACCCTACCCCCACCCCTAAACCTAACCCTAAAACTAGCACTAACCCTAACCATAACCCTACACCTAACTCTAACCCTAGCCCTTACCCTAACCCTAACCCTTACCCTATCCCTAAACCTAAACCTAAACCAAACCCTTACCCTAACCCTAACCCTTACCCTAACCCTAACCCTAACCGTAACCCTTAGTCTAACCCTAATCCTAACCCTAACCTTAACCGTAACCCTAACCCTAACCCTTAAACTTACCCTAACCCTAACCCTAACCTTAACCCTTACTCTTAACCTAACCCTATCCCAAACCTAAACCTAACCCTAACCTAAAACTTACCCTTACCCTAAACCTAACCCTGAACCTTACCATAACCCTAACTCTAATCTTAACCCCTAACCCTAACCCTAACTCTAAACCTTACCCTTATCCTAACCCTAAACCTAACCCTAACCCTAACCCTTACCCCTAAACCTCACCCTAATCCTAACCCTTACCCTTACCTTAACCCTAATCCTAACCTTAACCCTAAACCGAACACTAACCCTAACCCTAACACTTACCCTAACCCTAAAAGTAAACCTAACACTAAACCTTACCCTTACCATAACCCTAAACCTAAACCTACCCCTAAGCCTAACCCAAACCCTAACCTTTACCCTAACCCTAAACCTAACCCTAACACTAAACCTTACCCTTACCCTAAACCTAAAACTAACCCTAACCCTAACCCTAACCGCTGATCCTAATCCTAACCCTAACATTTACCCTTACCCTAACCCTAACCCTAAACCTAACACTAACCCTAACCCTTACCCTTACCCTAACCCTAAACCTAACCCTAACCCTATCCCTTACACTAATCCTTACCATACCCCTAAACCTAACCCTAACCCTTAACCTTACCCTAATCCTAACCCTAACCCTTACCCTTAACGTAACCCTAACGCTAACCTTAATGCTATCCCTAACCCTAACGCTAACTCTAATACTTACCCTAATCCTAAACGTAAAACTAATCCTTACCCTAATGCTAACCCTAACCCTAACCCTAACCCTAACCTTAACCCTAACCCTAACCTTTACCCTTTCCCTAACCCTAACCCTAACCCTAACCTTAAAGCTAACCCTAACCCTAACCCTAACCCTTACCCTAACTCTAACCCTTACCCTAAACCTAACCCTAACCCTTACCCTTACCCTAACCCTAAACCTACTTCTAACCCTAACCTTAACATTAACCCCAACCCTTAACCTAACCCTAACCGTAACCCTTAGTCTAAACCTAATCCTAACCCTAACCTTAACCATAACCCTAACCCTAACCTTTACCCTTACCCTAAGCCTAACCCTAACCTTAACCCTTACTCTTAACCTAACCCTACCCCAAACCTAAACCTAACCCTAAC
This sequence comes from Megascapheus bottae, assembly GCA_024803745.1. Taxonomy (NCBI): domain Eukaryota; kingdom Metazoa; phylum Chordata; class Mammalia; order Rodentia; family Geomyidae; genus Megascapheus; species Megascapheus bottae. The sequence goes on along the minus strand of JANJXV010000168.1, from coordinate 1,705,678 downwards.
CCTAAAACTTACCCTTACCCTAAACCTAACCCTGAACTTTACCCTAACCCTAACCCTAACCTTAACCCCTAACCCTAACCCTAACTCTAAACCTTACCCTTATCCTAACCTTAACCTAACCCTAACCCTAACCCCTAAACCTCACCCTAATCCTAACCCTTACCCTTACTCTAACCCTAACCCTAACCTTAACCCTAAACCAAACACTAACCCTAACCCTAACCCTTACCCTAACCCTAACCCTAACCCTAACCCTAATTCTAACCCTTACCCTTACCCTAACCCTAACACTAACCCTTACCCTTACCCTAACCCTAAACTTAATGCTAACCGTAAACCTAACCCTAACCCTTACCCTAACCCTAAACATAATCCTTATTCTAACCCTAACCCTAACCCTAACCCTTACCCTTTCCCTAACCCTAACCCTAATCCTAAACCTTACCCTAACACTTACCCTAACCCTACCCCTAACACTAACCTTAACCCTAAGCCTAACCCTAACCCTACACCTTACCCTTACCCTAACCCTAACCTAAACCTAACCCTAACCCTAACCCTAACCCTAAACCTTACCCTAAACCTAAACCACACCCTACCCTAACCCTAACCCTAACTTTAACCCTAACCCTAACCATAACCATAACCATAACCCTTACCCTTACCCTAACCCTAACCCTAAACCTAACACTAACCCTAAGTCTAATCCTAACTCTTACCCTTACGCTAACCCTAACCCTAACCCTAACGCTAACCTTTACCCTAACACTAACCCTAACCCTAACTATTACCCTTACCCTAACCCTAGCCTTAAACCTAACCCTAAACCTAACCTTACCCTAACCCTAACCCTAAAGCTAACCCTTAAACTTACCCTGAACGTAACCTTACACCTAACCTTAACCCTAACCCTAACCCTAACCCTTACCCTTACCCAATCCTCAACCTAACTTTTACCCCAACCGTAAACCTAACCCTAGCCCTAACACTAACGCTTACCCTTACCCTAACCCTAATCCTAACACTAACACTTACCCTTACCCTAACCCTAACCCTAACCCTACCCCTTACCCTAAACCTAACCCTAAACCTTACCCTTACCCTAACCCTAACCCTACCTCTAACCCTAACTCTAAACCTACCCATAACCCTTACCCTAACGCTAACCCTAACCCTAACAGTTAACCTTACCCTAACCCTAACCCTAACCCTAGCTTTTACCCTAACCCTAACCCTAACCCTAAAACTTACCCTAACCCTAACACTAACCCTAACCCTAAGTGTAACCCTAACCCTAACCCTAACCATTACCCTTACCCTAACCCTAACCCTAAAGCTAACCCTTAAACTTACCCTGACCTTAACCTTACACCTAACCTTAACCCTAACCCTAACCCTAACCCTTACCCTTACCCAACCCTTACCCTAACCTTAACCCCAACCGTAAACCTAACCCTAACCCTAACACTAACACTTACCCTTACCCTAACCCTAACCCTAACCCTAACCCTTACCCTTACCCTAACCTAACCCCAAACCTAACCCTAACTCTAACCCTTACCCTAACCCTAACCCTAACCCTTACCCTAACCCTTACACTAACCCTAACCCTAACCCTAAACCTAACCCTAACCCTTACCCTTACCCTAACCCTAACCCCAAACCTAACCCTAACCCTAACCCAAACCTAAACCTTACCCTAACCCTAACCCTTACCCTTACCCTAACCCTAACCCTATCTCTAACCCTAAACCTAACCATAACACTAACCCTTACCCTAACCCTAACCCTAACACTTAGCCTAACCCTAACCCTAACCTTAACCCAAACCCTAAACCTAACCCAAAACCTAGGCCTTACCTAACCCTAACCCTAACCCTAAACCTAATCCTAACCCTAAACCTAACCCTAACCCTAACCCTAACCCTAAACCTTACTTTTACCCTAACCCTAACCCTAACCCTAATGGAAACCCTAAACCTAAACCTAACCCTAACACTAACCCTAACCCTTACCCTAACCTTACTCTTATCCTAACCCTAACCCCAAACCTAAAACTAAATCTACACCTAAACCTTTCCCTTACCCTAAACCCAACCCACCCCTAACGCTAACCCTAACCTTAACCCTAAAACTAATACTAACCCTAACCCTAACTCCAACCCTGAACCTTACCCTTACCCTAACCCTAACCCTAACCTTTACGATAACCCTACCCTAACCCTAACCCTAACCTTTACCATTACCCTAACTCTAAATTTAAACCTAACCCTAACCCTAAACCTAACCCTAACCTTAACCCTAAAACTAACACTAACCCTAAACCTAACCCTAACCATTACCCTTACACTAACCCTAACCCTAACCCTAACTCTAACCCTAACCTTTACGCTAACCCTAACCCTAACCCTAACCCTCACCCTTACCCTAACTCTAACCTTAAACCTAACCCTAACCCTAACCCTTACCCTTGCCCTAACCCTAACACTAAACTTAACCCCAACCCTAAACACAAACCTAACCCGAACACTAACGCTTACCCTTACCCTAACCCTAACCCTAACCATAACACTTACCCTTACCCTAAGCCTAACCCAAACCCTAACGCTAACCCTTACCCTAACCCTTACCCCAACCCTAACACTAACCCTTACCCTAACGGTAACCCTATCCCTAACGCTTACTCTTACCCTAATGCTAACCCTACGTCTACCCCTAACCCTAACCCTAACACTAAACCTTACCCTAACCCTAAACTTAATTCTAATCCTAACCCTAAGCCTAACACTTATCCTTACTCTAACCCTAACCCCCAAACTTACCCTAACCCTAAACCTAACCCCTACCCTAATCTTTACACTTTCCCTAACCCTAACACTAACCCTCACCTTAAACCTAAACCTAACCCTAACCGAAAACCTTAGCCTTACCCTAACCCTAAACCTAACCCTGCACATAACCCTAATCCTAACCCTAATCCTAACCCTCACCCTTACCCTTACCCTAACTCTAACCCTAAATCTAAACTTACCCCTAACCTCTAACCCTAACCCTAACCCTTACCCTTAGATTAACCCTAACCCTAACCTTAACCCTAACCCTTAACCTAACCCTAACCCTAAACCAACACTTACCCTTTCCCTAACCCTAACCCCAACCCTAACCCCAACACTTACCCTTTCCCTAACACTAAACCTAACCCTAAACCTTACCCTAACCCTAACCCTTACCCTAACCCTAACATTACACCTAACCCATACCCTAACCCTAACCCTAACCCCAACCCGAACCCTAACACCTAACCCTAACCCTAACCCTCACCCTAACGCTAACCCTAACCCTTACCCTTACCCTAACCCTAACTCTAACCCTTACCCTTACCCTAACTCTAACACTAACTTAACCCAAAACCTAACCCTAATCCTTACCCTTACACTAACCCTAACCCTAACCCTAAACCTTACCCTAACTCTAACCCTAACCCAAAACCTTACTTTTACCCTAAACCTAACCCTAACCCTTACCCTAACCCAAACCCTAAACCTAAACCTATCCCTTACCCTTACCTTAACCATAACCCTAACCCTAAACCTAACCCTAACCCTAAACCTAACCCTAACCCTAACCCTTACCCTTACCCTAACCCTAAACTTAACCATAACCCTAACACTAACCCTAAACTTAACCTTAACCCTAACCCTAACCCTTACCCTTACCCTAACCCTAACCTTAAACCTAACCCTAACCCAAAACCTAACCCTTACCCTTACCCTAACGCTAAACCTAACCCTAAACATTACCCTTACCCTAACCCTAACCCTAACCTTAATGCTAACCCTAAGCCTAAACCTAACCCTTACCCTAACCCTAACCCTAATCCTTACCCTAAACATAACCCTAACCCTAACCCTAACCCTTACCCTAACCCTAACCCTAACCCTAACCCTTACCCTTTCCTAACACTAAAACTAATCCTAACCCTAAACCTTACCCTTACCCTTACCCTAAACCTAACCCTAACCCTAACCCTAACCTTACCCTAACCCTAACCCTAACCCTAACCCTAACTTTACCTTACCCTAACCCTAACCCTAAACCTAACACTACCCCTAAAACTAACCCTAACCCTTACCCTTAGCCTAAACCTAACCCTAACCCTAACCTTAACCCCAGCCCTTACCCTTACCCTAACCCTAACCCTAACCTTAAACCTAACCCCAACCTTAACCCTAACCGTAACCATAACCATAAACCTTATCCTTACCCTAACCCTAAACCTAAACCTAACCCTAAACGTAACACTAACCCTAACCTTACCCTTACCCTAACCCTAACCCTAAACATAACCGTAACCTTTACCCTAACCCTAACCCTAACCCTAACCCTTACCCTTACCCTAAATGTAACCTAACCCTAACCCTAACCCTAACCCTAAACCTTACCATTACCCTAACCCTTACCCTAACCCTAACCTTAACCTTAACCCTAAACCTAACCCTAACCCTTACCCTAACCCTAACTCTAAACGTAAACCTAACCCTAACACTTACATTTACCCTAACCCTAACCCTAAACCTAACCCTAAACCTACCCCTAACCCTAACCCTTACCCTAACACTAACCCTAATCCTAACCCTTACCCTTACCCTAACCCTAACCCTAACCCTTACCCTTATGTAACCCTAACCCCAAACTTAATATTATCCCTACCCCTAACCCTAACCCTAACCCCAAACCTAATTCTTACCCTAACCCTAACCCTAACAATAACCCTAACCCCAAACCTGAACCTTCCCCTTCCCCTTACCCCAAACCTAACCCTAACGCTAACCCTAGCCTTAACCCTAACCCTAACCCTAAACCTAAACCTTACCCTTACCCTAACACTAACCCTAAAACTAAACCTAACCTTAACCCTAACCCTAAACCTTACACTTACCCTAAAATTAACCCTAAACCTAACCCTAAACATAAG
>JANJXV010000168.1:1615703-1698203 GCA_024803745.1 Megascapheus bottae | reverse complement strand
ACCCTAACTCTAAACCTAAACCTAACCCTAACCCTTACACTTACACTAAACCTAACCCTAAATCTAACCATAAACCCAACCCTAACCCAACCCTTACCCTAACACTAACCCTATCCCTAACCCTTACTCTTACCCTAACCCTAACCCTACCTCTAACCCTAAAGGTAACCCTAACACTAACATTTACCCTAACCCTAACCCTAAACTTTAGCTTAACCCTAACCCTAACCTTAACCCTAACCCTAACCCTAAACTTAATTCTAATCCTAACCCTAACCCTAACACTTATCCTTACTCTAACCCTAACCCTAACCCCAAAACTTACCCTAACCATAACCCGAACCCCTACCCTAATCCTTATCCTTTCCCTAACCCGAACCCTAACGCTAACCTTAATCCTAACCCTAACCCTAACCGAAAACCTTACCCTTACCCTAAGCCTAACCCTGCACATAACCCTAATCCTAACCCTAATCCTAACCCTCACCCTTACACTTACCCTAACCCTAACCTTAAATCTAACCTTAACCCTAACCCCTAAACCTAATCCTAACCCTTACCCTTAGACTAACCCTCACCCTAACCCTAACACCTCCCCTTACCCTAACCCTAAGCCTAACACTAACCCTTACCCTTAACTTAAACCTAACACTAACACTAACCCTTACCCTTAACCTAACCCTACCCCTAACCCAACACACACCCTTACCCTAATCCTAACCCTTACCCTAACCCTAACACTTACCCTACCATAACCCTAACCCTTACCCTAACCCTAACCCTAACCCGAACCCTAACCCCTAACCCTAACCCTAACCCTCACCCTAACGCTAACCCTAACCCTTACCCTTACCCTAACCCTAAACCTAACCCTAACCCTTACCCTTACCCTAACACTAACACTAACCTTAACCCAAACCCTAAACCTAACACTAACCCTTACCCTTACCTTAACCCTAACCCTAACCCTAACCCTAACCCTAACCCTGAACCTAACCCTAACCCTAACACTTACCCTTACCCTAACCCTAACCCTAACCCCTAACCCTAAACCTAACCCTAACCCTTACCCTTATTCTAACCCTAACCCTAAACCTAACCCTAACCCTAACCCTTACCCTTACCCTAACCCTAACCGTAAACATGACCCTAACACTAACCCAAACTATAACCCTAACCCTAACCCTAAAAGTTACCCTTACCCTAACCCTAACCTTAAACCTAACCCTGACCCTAACCCTAACCATTACCCTTACCCTAATGCTAACCCTAACCCTCACCTTACCCTTACCCTAACCCTAACCCTAACCTTAATGCTAACATTAACCCTAAACTTAACCCTTACCCTAACCATAACCCTAACCCTAATCCTTACCCTAATCATAACCCTAACCCTAACCCTAACCCTTACCCTTTCCTACCCCAAAACCTAACCCTAACCCTAAACCTTACCCTTAACCTTACCCTATCCGTAAACCTAACCCTAACCCTAAACTTAACCCTAACCCTAACCCTAAACCTTACCCTTACCCTAACCATAACCCTAAATCTAACCCTAACCCTAACACTAACCCTAACCTTACCCTTACCCTAACACTAACCCTAAACCTAACCCTAACTTTTACCTTAACCCTAACCCTAACCCTAACCCTTACCCTCACCCTAACCCTAACTTTAACCTAACCCTAAACCTAACCCTAACCCTTACACTTACCCTAACCCTAACCCTAACCATAACCTTAACCCTAACCCTAACCCTAACCCTTACCCTAACCCTAAATCTAAACCTAAACCTTACCCTAACCCTTACCCTTAAACTAACCCTAACCCTAAACCTAACAATAAACCTAACCCTAACCCTAACCCTTACCCTTACCCTAACCCTAATCCTAATCCTTACCCTTACCCTAACCCTCACCCTAACCTTAACCCCAACCCCAAACCTAAACCTAACCCTAACCCTAACGCTTATCCTTACCCTAACCCTAACCCTAACACTTACACTTACCCTAACCCTAACCATAAACCCTAAGCCTAATCCTTACGCTAACCCTAACCCTAAACCTAAACCTTACTCTTACCCTAACCCTAACCCTACCTCTAACCCTAACCCTTACCCTAACACTTACATTAACCCTAACCCTAACCCTTTGCCTAACCCTAACCTTAACCAGAACCCTAACCCTTACTCTTACCCTAACCCTAACCCCAAACCTAACACGAAACCTGACCCTAAACTTTACCCTTACACTAAACCTAATCCTAACCCTTACCTAACCCTATCCCTAACCCTAACTCTAACCCCTAGCCCTAAACCTAACCCTAAACCATACCCTTACTCTAACCCTAACCCTAACCCTAACCCTAATCCATGACCTAACCATAACCCTAACCCTAACCCTTACCCTTACCCTAACCATAACCTAAACTTAACCCTAAACCTAAAACTAACCCTAAACCTAAACCTTACCCTAACCCTAACACTGGACCTATCCCTATCCCTAACCCTTACCCTTACCCTAACTCTAACCCTAACCCTAACCCTAAACTTAACCCTAAACCTAACACTAACCCTAACCCTAACCCTTACCCTAACCCTAACCCTACACCTAGCCCTATCCCTTACCCTTACCCTTACCCTAAACCTAACCCTAAACCTAACCCTAACCCTAACTCTATCCCTAACACTTACACTTACCCTAAACCTAACCTTCAACCTAAACCTAACCCTAACCGTAACCCTTACCCTAACCCTAACCCTAACCCTAACATTAACCCTAACCCTAACCCTAACCCTTACACTTACCCTTACCCTAACCCTAACCTTAAACTCAAAACTAACCCTAAACCTAACCCTTACCCTTACCCTAACTCTAACCTTAAACCTAACCCTAACCCTAACCCTAACCATAACCATTACCCTTACCCTATCCCTAACCCTTACCTTATCCCCAACCCTAAACCCAACCCTAACCCTAACCCTAACACTTACCCTTACCTTAACCCTAACCCTAAACCTTACTCTAAACCTAACCCTAGCCCTAACCCTAACCCCTAAACCTACCCCTTACCCTAACCCTAACCCTAAACCTTACGCTTACCCTAACCCTAACCGTACCTCTAACTGTAACCCTAAATCTAACCCTAACCCTCACGCTAACTCTAACCCTTAGCCTAAACCTAACCCTAACCCTAACCTTACTCCTAAGGCTAACTCTTACCCTTAACCTAACCATAACCCTAACACTAACCCTAAACTTAACCCTCACCCTAACCCTAACCCTAACCATTACCCTTACCCTAACCTTAATCCTAAACCTAATCCTTACCCTTACCCTAAACCTAAACCTAACCCTAACCCTAACCCTAGCCCTAACGCTTACCCTAACCCTAACCCTTACCCTAACCTAACCCTACTTCTAACTCTAAGCCTAACCCTAACCCTAACCCTTACCCTAACCCTAAATCGTAGCCCAACCCTAACCCTAACCCTAAACTTACCCCTAAGCCTAATTCTTCCCTTACCCTAACCATAACCCTAACACTAACCCTAACCTAACCCTAACCCTAACCCTAACCCTAACCCTTACCCTAACCCTTACTCTTACTCTAACCCTAACCCCAAACCTAACACTAAATCTAAACCTAAACCTTTCCCTTACCCTAAACCCAACCCTAACCCTAACCCAAACCCTAACAGTAACCCTAAAACTAATACTAACCCTAACCCTAACCCTAACCCTAACCCTTACCCTTACCCTAACCCTAACCCTAAACCTAACCCTAAATTTTACGCTAACCCTAACCGTAACCCTAACCCTTACCCTTACCCTAACTCTAACCTTAAACGTAACCCTAACCCTAAACCTAACCCTAACCCTAACCTTCACCCTAAAACTAACACTAACCCTAACCCTAACCCTAACCCTTACCCTTACCCTAACCCTAACCCTAAACCTAACCCGAACCCTAACTCTAAACCTAACCCTAAACTTTTCCCTAACCCTAACCCTAACCCTAACTCTAACCCTTACCCTAACTCTAACCTTAAACCTAACCCTAACCCTAACCCTAACCCTAACCCTTACCCTTACACTAAGCCTAACCCTAAACTTAACCCCAACCCTAAACCCAAACCTAAACCTAACCCTAATGCTTACCCTTACCCTAACCCTAACCCTAACACTTACCCTTACCCTAACCCTAACCCTAACCCTCACCCTAACGCTAACCCTTACCCTAAATCTTACCCTAACCCTAACACTAACCCTTACCCTAACCCTAACCCTATCCCTAATAATTACACTTACCCTAACCCTAACCCTACCTCTAACCCTAAACCTAACCCTAACACTAACCCTTACCCTAACCCTAAACCTAACTCTTAGTCTAACCCTAACCCTAATCCTAACCCTAAACTTAATTCTAATCCTAACCCTAACCCTAACCCTTATCCTTACCCTAACCCTAAAACCAAAACTTACCCTAACCCTAACCCTATACCTTACCCTAATGCTTACCCTTTCCCTAACCCTAAACCTAACCCTAACCTTAACCCTAACCTTGACCCTAACCCTAAACCTTACCCTTACCCTAACCCTAACCCTGCACATAACCCTAATCCTAACCCTAATCCTAAACCTCACCCTTACCGTTACCCTAACCCTATCCCTAAATCTAACCTTAACCCTAACCCCTAACCCTAAACCTAACCCTTACCCTTAGTCTAACCCTAACTCTAACCCAAACCCTAACACTTACCATGACCCTAACCCTAAGCCTAACACTAACCCTTACCCTTAACCTAACCCTAACCCTAACACTAACACTTACCGTTAACCTAACCCTAACCCTAATCTAACACTTAACCTAACCATAACCCTAACCCTAACCCTAACACTTACCCTTACCCTAACACTAACCCTAACCCTAACCCTTACCCTAACCCTAACCCTTACTCTAAACCTACCCCTAACCCTTACCCTAACCCTAACCCTAACCCGAACCCTAACTCCTAACCCTAACCCTAACATTAACCCTAACCCTAACCCTAACCCTTAGACTTACCCTTACCCTAACACTAACCTTAAACCTAACCCTAACCCTATCCCTAATGCTTACCCTTACCCTAACTCTAACCTTAAACCTAACACTAACCCTAACCCTAACCCTTACCCTTACCCTATCCCTAAACCTAACCTTAACCCCAACCCTAAACCCAACCCTAACCCTAACCCTAACGCTTACCCTTACCCTAATCCTAACCCTAACACTTACCCTTACCTTAACCCTAACCCTAATACTAACTCTAATTTTACCCTAACCCTAACCCTAACCCTAATCCTAACCCTTACTCTAAACCTAACCCTAGCCCTAACCCTAACCCATAAACCTACCCCTTACCCTAACCCTAACCCTAACCCTAAACCTTACCCTTACCCTAACCCTAACTCTACCTCTAACTCTAACCCTAACCCTAACCCTAACCCTTACCCTAACCCTAACCTTTATCCTAACCCTAACCCTAAACCTAAACTTACCCCTAAGCCTAACTCTTACAATAACCCTTACCCTAACCATAACCCTAACTCTAACCCTAACCTTAACCCTAACCATAACCCTTAACCTTACCCTTACCTTAAACTTAATCCTAAACCTAACCCTTACCCATACCCTAACCTAACTCTAACCCTAACCTTAACCCCTAACCCTAACCCTAACCCTAAACCTAACTCTAACCCTTAGCCTTACCCTAACCGTAACACTAACCCTAATCCTAACCCTAACCCTAACCCTAACCCTTACCCTTACCCTTACACTAAGCCTAACCCTAAACTTAACCACAACCCTAAACCCAAACCTAAACCTAACCCTAACGCTTACCCTAACCCTAACCCTAACCCTAACCCTAACACTTACCCTTACCCTAACCCTAACACTAACCCTCACCCTAACGCTAACCGTTACCCTAACCCTTACCCTAACCCTAACACTAAACCTTACCCTAACCCTAACCCTATCCCTAATAATTACCCTTACCCTAACCCTAACCCTACCTCTAACCTTAAACCTAACCCTAACACTAACCCTTAACCTAACCCTAACCCTAACTCTTAGACTAACCCTAACCCTAACCCTAACCCTAACCCTAAACCTAAACTTAATTTTAATCCTAACCCTAACCCTTACCCTTATCCTTACCCTAACCCTAAACCCAAAACTTAACCTAACCCTAACCCTAACCCTTACCCTAATCCTTACCCTTTATATAACCCTAAACCTAACCCTAACCTTAACCCTCACCCTGACCCTAACCCTAAACCTACCCTTACCCTAACCCTAACCCTGCACATAACCCTAATCCTAACCCTAATCCTAAACCTCACCCTTACCCTTACCCTAACCCTATCCCTAAATCTAACCTTAACCCTAACCCCTAACCCTAACCCTAACCCTTACCCTTAGACTAACTCTAACTCTAACCATAACCCTAACACTTACCCTGACCCTAACCCTAACCCTAACACTAACCCTTACCCTTAACCTAACCCTAACCCTAACACTAACCCTTACCATTAAACTAACCCTAACCCTAATCCAACACTTAACCTAACCCTAACCCTAACCCTAACCCTAACACTTACCCTTACCCTAACACTAAGCCTAACCCTAACCCTTATCCTAACCCTAACCCTAACCCTAACAGTAACCCTAATATTAACCCTAACCCTAACCCTAAACCTTAGACTTACCCTTACCCTAACACTAACCTTAAACCTAACGCTAACCTAACCCTAATTCTTACCCTTACCCTAACTCTAACCTTAAACCTAACCCTAACCCTAACCCTTACCCTACCCTATCCCTAACCCTAACCTTAACCCCAACCCTAAACCCAACCCTAACCCTAACCCTAACACTTACCCTTACCTTAACCCTAACCCTAATCCTAACTCTAATTTTACCCTAACCCTAACCCTAACCCTATCCCTTACTCTAAACCTAACCCTAGCCCTAACCCTAACCCCTAAACCTAACCCTTACACTAACCCTAACACTAACCATAAACCTTACCTTACGCTAACCCTAACTCTACGTCTAACTCTAACCCTAACCGTAACCCTAATCCTTATCCTAACCCTAACCCTTATCCTAACCCTAACCCTAACCCTAAACTTACCCCTAAGCCTAACTCTTCCCCTTACCCTAACCATAACCCTAACACTAACCCTAACCTTAACCCTAACCATAACCCTTAACCTTACCCTTACCCTAACCTTAATCCTAAACCTAACCCATACCCTTACGCTAACCTAAACCTAACCCCAACCCTTACCCTTACACTAACCCTAACCCTAACCCTTACTCTTACCCTAACCCTAACCCCAAACCTAACACTAAATCTAAACCTAAACCTTTCCCTTACAGTAAACCCAACCCTAACCCTAACCCTAACCCTAACAGTAACCCTAAAACTAAAACTAACCCTGACCCTAAACCTAACCCTAACCCTTAACCTTACCCTAACCCTAAACCTAACCCTAACTTTTATGCTAACCCTAACCGTAACCCTAACCCTTACCCTTACCCTAAACCTACCCTTAAACCTAACCCTAACCCTAACCCTAACGCTAACCCTAACCTTAACCCTAAAACTAACACTACCCTAACCCTAACCCTAACCCTTACCCTTACCCTAACCCTAACCCTAAACCTAACCCTAATCCTAAACCTAAACCTAACCCTAACCCTAACGCTAACCTTTTCGCTAACCCTAACCTTAACCCTAACCATTACCCTTACCCTAACTCTAACCTTAAACCTAACCCTAACCCTAACCCTAACCCTTACCCTTACACTAAGCCTAACCCTACACTTAACCCCAAACCTAAACCCAAACCTAACCCTAACCCTAACCCTTACCCTTACCCTAACCCTAACCCTAACCCTAACACTTACCCTCACCCTAAACCTAACCCTAACCCTAACACTAACACTAACCCTTACCCTAACCCTAACCCTAACACTAACACTAACCCTTACCCTAACCCTTACCCTAACCCTAACACTAACCCTTACCCTAACCCTAACCCTATCCCTAATCCTTACCTTACCCTAACGCGAACCTTACCTCTAACCCTAAACCTAACCCTAACACTAACCCTCACTCTAACCCTAACCTTAACCCTTAGCCTAACCCTAACCCTAACCCTAACCTTAACCCTAACCCTAACCCTAAACTTAATTCTAACCCTAACCATAACCCTAAACCTTATCCTTACTCTAACCCTAACCCTAATCCCAAAACTTACCCTAACCCTAACCCTAACCCTTACCCTAATCCTTACCCTTTCCCTAACCTTAACCATAACACTAACCTTAACCCTAACCCTAACCCTAACCCTAAACCTTACCCTTCACCTAACCCTAACCCTAACACTAACCCTTACCATTAACCTAACCTTAACCCTAATCCAACACTTACCCTAACCCTAACCCAAAACCTTACCCTAACCCTAACACTAACCCGAACACTAACCCCTAAACCTAACCCTAACCCTAACCCTAACCCTTACCCTTACCCTAACTCTAACACTAACCTTAACCCAAACCCTAAACCTAACCCTAACCCTTACCCTTAGCCTAAACCTAACGTTAACTCTAACCCTAACCCTAAACCTAACCCTAACCCTAACAATAACCCTAACCCTAAATCTTACTTTCACCCTAAACCTAACCCTAACCATTACGCTAACCCTAACCCTAAACCTAACCCTATCCCTTAACCTTACCTTAACCATAAACCTAACCCTAAACCTACCCCTCACCGTAACCCTAACACTTACCCTTAACCTAACCCTAAACTTAACCATAACCCTAACACTTACCCTAACCTTAACCCTAACTCTAACCCTAACCCTTACCCTTACCCTAACCCTAACCTTAAACCTAACCCAGACCCTAGCCCTAAACCTTACTCTTACCCTAACGCTAACCCTAACCCTAACCCTCACCCTTACCCTAACCCTAACCCTAACCTTAATGCTAACCCTAACCCTAAACCTAACCCTTACCGTAACCCTAACCATAACCCTAATCCTTACCCTAACCATAACCCTAACCCTAACCCTAACCCTTACCCTTTCCTAACCCTAAACCTAACCCTAACCCTAACCCTAAACCTTATCCTTACCCTTACCCTAACTCTAACCCTAACCCTAAACCTAACCTTAACCCTAACCCTAACCCTTACCCTAACCCTTACCCTTACCCTAACCCTAACCCTAACCCTAACCCTAACCCTAAACCTGACCCTAACCGTTACCCTTTCCCTAAACCTATCCCTAACCTTAATCCTAGCCTTACCCTTACCCTAACCCTAACCCTAACCCTAACCTTTAACCCTAACCCTAACCCTTACCTTAAACCTAACTCTAAACCTAATCCTAACCCTAACCTTACACTTACCCTAACCCTAACCCTAAACCTAACCCTATCCCTAACACTTACCCTAACCCTAACCCTAATCCTAACCCTTACCCTTACCCTAACCCTAACCCTAACCCTTACCCTTACCTAACCCTAACCCTAAACTTAATGCGAACACTAACCCTAACCCTAACCGTTACCCTAACCCTAACCCTAACCCTAATTCTTACCCTAACCCTAACCTTAACAATAACCCTAACCCCAAACCTAAACCTTAACCTTACCCTTACCCTAACCCTAAACCTACCCCTAACCTTAACCCTAATCCCAACCCTAAACCTAAAACGTAGCCTTACCCTAACACTAACCCTAAACCTAAACCTAACCCTAACCCTAATTCTAAAACTTACCCTTACCCTAAACCTAACCCTAACCCTAACCCTAACCCTAAGCCTTAAATTTACCCTAACCCTAACCCTAACCCCTAACCCTAACACTAACCCTTACGCTAACCCGAACTCTAAACCTAAACCTTACCCTTACCCTAACCCTAACCCTACCTGTAACCCTAACACTAACCCTAACCCTAACCCTTACACTAACCCTAACCCTAACCCTTTGCCTAAACCTAACCCTAAACTTAACCCTAAACCTAACCCTAACCCTTACCCTTACACTAACCCTAACCCTAACCCAAACCCTTACACTTACCCTAACGCCAAACCTAACAATAAACCTATCCCTAAACCTTACCCTTACCCTAAACCTAACCCTAACCCTTACCCTAACCCTATCCCTAACCCTAACCCTAAACACTAAACCTAACCCTAACCCTAAACCTTACCTTTACCCTAACCCATAACCTAACCCTAACCCTAACCCCTAACCCTAACCCTAACCCTAACACTTACCCTTACCCTAACCCTAACCTAAACTTAAACCTAAACTTAAAACTAACCCTAACCCTAACCGTAACCCTAACCCTAACACTTACGCTTACCCTAACCCTAACCCTAACCCTAACTTTTACCCAAAACTTTACCATAACCCTAACCCTTACGCTAACCCTAACTCTAACCCTAACCCCTAACCCTAACCCTTACACAAACCCGAACCCTAAACCTAAGCCTTACCCTTACCCTAACCCTAACCCTACCTCTAACCCTAACCCTAACCCTAAATCTAAACCTTACCCTAAACCTATCCCTAAACCTTTGCCTAACCCTAACCCTAACTTTAACCCTAAACCTAACACTAACCCTAACCCTTACCCTTACCCTAACCCTAACCCTAACCCTAACCCTTACTCTTACCCTAACCCTAATCCCAAACCTAACACTAAACCTATTCCTAAACCTTAGCCTTAACCTAAACCTAACCCTAACCCTTATCCTAACCCTATCCCTAACCCTAACCCTAACACCTAAACCTAACCCTAACCCTAAACCTTACCCTTACCCTAACCCATAACCTAACCCTAACCCTAACCCCTAACCCTAACCCTATCCCTAACCCTTACCCTTACCCTAACCCTAACCTAAACTTAAACCTAAACCTAAAACTAACCCTAACCCTAACCCTTACCCTTTACCTAATCCTAACCCTAAACTTAACCCTAAACCTAACACTAACCCTAACCCTAACACTTACCCTAACCCTAACCCTGGACCTAACCCTAACCCTAACACTTACCCTTACCCTAACCGTAACCCTAACTCCTAACCTTAACCCTAACCCTAACCTTTACCCTTACCCGAACCCTAACCGTAAACTTAACCCTAAATCTAAGACTAACCCTTACCCTAACCCTTACCCTAACCCTAACCCTGAACCTAACCCTAACCCTAACACTTACCCTTACCCTAAACCTAACCCTAAACCTAACCCTCACCCTAACCCTAACCCTTACCCTAACCCTAACCCTAAGCCTAACCCTAAACCTAAATCTAACCCTTACCCTTACCCTAACTCTAACCTTAAACCTAACCCTAACCCTAACCCTAAACTTAACCCCAAACCTAAACCCAACCCTAACCCTAACCCTAACACTTACCCTTACCCTAACCCTAACCCTAACCCTAACACTTACCCTAACCCTAACCCTAACCCTAACCCTAACACTAAACCTAAGGCTAACCCTTACCCTAACCCTAACACTTACCCTGACACTAACCCTAAGCCTTACCCTAACCCTAACAAAAACCCGAATCCTAACCCCTAACCCTAACCCTAACCCTCACCTTAACGCTAACCCTAACTCTTAACCTTAACCTAACCCTAACCCTAAACCTAACCCTTATCCTTACCCTAACCCTAACACTAACCTTAACCCAAACCCTAAATCTAACCTTAACCCTTACTTTACCCTAACCCTAACCCTAATCCTAACCCTAACCCTAACCCTAACCCTTACCATAACCCTAACCCTTACCCTAACCCTAACCCCAACCCTAACCTTAACCCTAACTCTTACACTTACCCTAACCCTAACCCTAACCCTAACCCTAAACCTACCAATAAACCTAACCCTAACCCTTAAACTTACACTAATCCTAACCCTAAACCTAACCCTAACCCAACCCTAATCCTAAACCTTACTTTTACCCTAAACCTAACCCTAACCCTTACCCTAACCCTAACCCTAACCCTAACCCTTACCCTTACCTTAATCATAACCCTAACTCTAAAACTAAACCTAACCCTAAACCTAACCCTTAACCTTACCCTAACCCTAACCTTAACCATAACCCTAACACTAACCCTAACCTTAACCCTAATCCTAACCTTAAACCAAACCCTTACCCTTACCCTAACCCTAACCTTAAACCTAAACCTAACCCTAACCCTAAGCCTTACCCTTACACTAACCCTAACCCTAAACCTAACCCTTTCCATGACCCTAACCCTAACCCTAACCTTATTGATAACCCTAACCCTAAACCTAACCCTTACCCTAAACCTAACCCGAACCCTAATCCTTACCCTAACCCTAATCCTAACACTAAAACTTGCTCTTTCCTAACCCTAAACCTAACCCTAACCCTGACGCTAAACCTTACGCTTACCCTTTCCGTAACCTTAACCCTAAACTTAACCCTAACCCTAACCCTAAACCTAACACTTACCCTTACCCTAACCCTAACCCTAACCCTAACCCTAACCCTAAATGTAACCCTAACCCTTACCCTTACCCTAAACCTAACCCTAACCTTAACCTTAGCCCTCACCCTTACCCTAACCCTAACCCTAAACCTAACCTTAACCCCAACCCTAAACCTTAACCTTAACCTTGCCCTAACCCTAACCCTAAACCTAACCCTAACCCTAACCCTAACCCATACCCTTACACTAACCCTAACCCTAACCTTAACCCTAAACCTAACCCTTACCCTAACCCTAGCCCTAACCCTAAACCTACCCTAGCCCTTACCCTTACCCTAAACCTAACCCTAAACCTAACCCTAAACCTAACCCTAACCCTAACCCTTACCCTATCCCTAACCCTAACCTTAACCCTAATCCTAACACTTACCCTTACCCTAACCCTAACCCTAACCCTTACCCTTACCCTAACCCTAACGCTAACCTTAATGCTAACCCTAATTCTAACCCTAACCCTTACCCTAACCCTAACCCTAATCCTTTCCCTAACCCTAACCCAAATCCTAACCCTTACCCTTTCCCTAACCCGAACCCTAACCCTAACCCCAAACTTAAACCTTATTCTTACCCTTACCTAACCCTAACCCTAACCCTAACCCTAATCGTACACCTTACCATTACCCTAAACGTAACCCTAATCATAACCCTAACTTTAAGCCTTAAACTTACCCTAACACTAACCCTAACCCTAACCCTAAATTTAACCCTTACCCTAAACCTAACCATAACCCTTACTCTTACCCTAAACCTATCCCTAAACCTAAGCCTAACCCTAATCTTAACCCTTACCCTTACCCTAACCCTAACCCTAACCCTAACCCTAACCTTTACCCTAACCTTAACCCTAACCCTAACCCTTAGCCTTACCCTAACCCTAAACTTAAACCTAACCCTAACCCTAACCATAACCCTTACCCTAAAGCTAACCCTAACCCTAACAATAACCCTTACCCTAAACCTAACCCTAACCCTTAGCCTAACCCTAACCCTAACCCTAACCCTAACACTTACCCTTACCCTAACACTAACACTAACCTTAACCCAAACCCTAAATCTAACCATAACCCTTAATTTACCCTAACCCTAACCCTAACCCTATCCCTAACCCTAAACCTTACCCTTACCCTAACCCCAACCCTACCTCTAACCCTAAACCTAAACCTAACCCTAACCCTAACACTTACATTTACCCTACCCTAACCCTAACCCTAACCCTAACTTTACCATAACCCTAACCCTAACCCTAACCCTTACCCTTACCCTAACCCTAACCCTAACACTAACCCTAACCTTAACCCTAATCCTAACCCTAACCCTAACCCTTACTCTTACACTAACCTTAAACCTAAACCTAACCCTTCCCCTTACCCTAACCTAAACTTAACCCTAACCCTAACTCTAACCCCTAACCCTAACCCTAACCCTAACCCTAACTCTAACCCTTAGACTTAGCCTAAACCTAACCCTAACCCTAACCCTTAACCTAAACCTAACCCTAACCCTTACCCTAACCAAAAACCTAAACCTAACGCTTTCCCTAAAACTAACCCTTACCCTAACTTTATCCCTAAACCTTACCCTTACCCTAACTGTACCCTTAAATCTAATCCTAACCCTAACCCTAAACCTAACCCTTACCATTACCCTAACCCTAACCCTAACCCCAACCCTAAACCCAACCCTAACCCTAACCCTAAGGCTTACCCTTACCCTAACCCTAACCCTAACCCTAAAATTTACCTTTACCCTACCCTAACCCTACCCTTATCCCTAACTTTTACCCTAAACCTAACCCTAATCCTAACCCATACCCTAACCCTGACCCTAATCCTAACCCTAACCCGAAACCCTAACCCTTACCCTAACCCTAACCCATCCCTTACCCTTACCCTTACACTAAACCTACCTCTAACCCTAACCCTAACCCTAACCCTAACCCTTACCCTTACCATAAACCTAACTCTAAACCTAAACCTAACCTTAACCCTAACCCTTACCCTAACCCTTGCCCTTACCGTAACCCTAACCCTAACCTTAACCCTTACCCTTTCCTAACCCTAAACCTAACCCAAACCCTAAACCTTACCCTTACCCTAAACCTAACCCTAACCCTAACCCTAACCTTAAACCTAACCCTAACCCTAACCCTAATCCTAACACTTACCCTTACCCTAACCCTAACCCTAAACCTAACCCTAACCCTAAACCTAACCCTAACCCTTACCCTTACACTTACCCCAACCCTAACCCTAACCCTAACCTTAACCCTAGCCCTTACCCTTACCTTAACCCTAACCTTAATCCTAACCCCAACCTTAACCCTAAACCTAACTCTAAACCTTACACTTACCATAACCCTAAACTTAAACCTAACCCTAAACGTAACACTAACCCTAACCTTACCCTAACCCTAACCCTAACCCTAACCCTAAACCTAACAATAAACCTAACCCCAAACCTGAACCTTCCCATTCGCCTTACCCCAAACCTAACCCTAACGCTAACCCTAAACTTAACCCTAATCCTAAACCTAAACCTAAACCTTACCCTTACCCTAACACTAACCCTAAAACTAAACCTAACCCTAACCCTAACCCTTACCCTTACCATAAAACTAACCCTAACCCTAA
Organism: Megascapheus bottae; assembly: GCA_024803745.1. Classification (NCBI taxonomy): domain Eukaryota; kingdom Metazoa; phylum Chordata; class Mammalia; order Rodentia; family Geomyidae; genus Megascapheus; species Megascapheus bottae. The sequence goes on along the minus strand of JANJXV010000168.1, from coordinate 1,682,982 downwards.
CCCTAACCCTAAGCCTTAAACTTACTCTAACCCTAACTCTAACCTTAACTTTAACCCTAATCCTAACCCTAACCATAACCCTTACCCTTACCCTAACCCTAACCCTAACCCTAATACTAAGCCTAACCCTAACCCGAACCCTAACCCTTACCCTTAACCTAACTCTAACCTTAAACCTAACCCTAACCCTAACCCTAACCCTAACCCTTACCCTTACCCTAACCTTAACCCTAACCTTAACTCCAACCATAAACCCAAACCTAACCCTAACGCTTACCCTTACCCTAAACCTAACCCTAACCCTAACCCTAACACTTACCCTTACCTTAACCCTAACCCTAATCCTAAATCTAATTTTACCCGAACCCTAACCCTAACCCTAACCCTTACTCTTAACCTAACCATAGCCCTAACCCTAACACCTAAACCTACACCTTACCCTAACTCTAACCCTAACCCTAAACCTTACCCTTACCCTAACCCTAACCCTAACCCTATCTCTAACTCTAACCCTAACCCTAACCCTAACACTTACACTAACACTAACCCTTAGCCTAAAGCTAACCCTAACCCTAACCTTACCCCTAAGCCAAACTCTTACCTTAACCTAACTATAACCCTAACACTAACCCTAACCTTAATCTCAACCCTAACCCTAACCCTAACCCTTACCCTTACCCTAACCTTAATCCTAAACCTAAACCTTACCATTACCATAAACCTAACCCTAACCCTAACCCTAACCCCTAACCCTAACACTAACCCTTAGCGTAACTCTAACCCTTAGCTTTACCCTAACCGTAACACTAACCCTAACCCTTACCCTAACCCTAACCCTAAAACTAACCCTGTCCCCTAACCCTAACGATTACCCTAACCCTAACCCTAAATCTAACCATAACACTAACCCTTAGCCTAACCCTAACCTACCTCTATCTCTAATCCTAACCCTTATCCTAAATCTTACCCTAACCCTAACCCTTAGCCTAACCCTAACCCTAACCTTAACCTTACCCTAAACTTAATCCTAAACCTAAACCTTACCCTTACCCTAAACCTAACCCTAACCCTAACCCTAACCCTAACCCTAACCCTAACTCTAACCCTTAGCCTAACTCTAACCCTTAGCTTTACCCTAACGGTAACACTAACCCTAACCCTTACCCTAACCCTAACCCTAAAACTAACCCTGACCCCTAACCCTAACGCTTACCCTAACCCTAACCCAAAATCTAACCCTAACAATAACCCTTACCCTAACCCTAACCCTACCTCTATCTCTAACCCTAACCCTTACCCTAAACCTTACCCTAACCCTAACCCTTAGCCTCACCCTAACCCTAACCCTAACCTTACCCCTAAGCCTAACTCTTACCCTTACCCTAACCATAACCCTAACACTAACCCTAACCTTAACCCTAACCCTAACCCTAACCCTAACCCTTACCCTAACCCTTACTCTTACCCTAACCCTAACCCCAAACCTAACACTAACCTTAACCCTAAAACTAATACTAACCCTAACCCTAACCCTAACTCTAACCCTTACCCTAACCGTAACCCTAAACCTAACGCTAACCTTTACGCTAACCCTAACCCTAACCCTAACCCTTACCCTTACCCTGACTCTAACCTTAAACCTAACACTAACCCTAACCCTAAATCTAACCCTAACCTTAACCCTAAAACAAACACTAACCCTAACCCTAACCCTAACCCTAACCTAACCCTAACCTTTAGGCTAACCCTAACCCTAACCCTAGCCCTTACCCTTACCCTAACTCTAACCTTAAATCTAACCCTAACCCGAACCCTAACCCTAACCCTTACCCTTACCCTTACCCTAACCCTAACCCTAAACTTAACCCCAACCCTAAACCCAAACCTAACCCTAACCATAACGCTTACCCTTACTCTAACCCTAACCCTAACACTTAGCCTTACCTTAACCATAACCCTAATCCTAACTCTAATTTTACCCTAACCCTAACCCTAACACTTAGCCTAACCCTAACCCTCACCCTAAACCTTTGCCTAACCCTAACCCTAACCTTAAACCTAACCCTAACACTAACCCTAACCTTACCCTTACCCTAACCCTAACCCTAACCCTAAACCTAACCCTAATCTTTACCTTAACCCTAACCCTAACCCTAACCCTAACCCTTACCCTTACCCTAACCCTAACCCTAACCCTAACACTTACACTTACCCTAACCCTAACCATAAACCCTAAGCCTAATCCTTACGCTAATCCTAACCCTAAATCTAAATCTTACCCTTACCCTAACCCTAACCCTACTTCTAACCCCAACCCTAACCCTAACACTTACCCTAACCCTAACCCTAACCCTTTGCCTAACCCTAACCTTAAGCAGAACCCTAACCCTTACTCTTACCCTAACCCTAACCCCAAACCTAACACTAAACCTAACCCTAAACCTTACCCTTACCCTAAACCTAGCCATAACCCTTACCCTAACCCTATCCCTAACCCTAACCCTAACCCCTAACCCTAAACCTAACCCTAAACCTTACCCTTACCCTAACCCATAACCTAACCCTAACCCTAGCACTAACCCCTAACCCTAACCCTAACCCTTACCCTTACCCTAACCCTAACCCTAACCCTAAACTTAACCCTAAACCTAACACTAACCGTAACCCTAACCCTTACCCTAACCCTAACCCTGGACCTAACCCTAACACTAACCCTTACCCTTACCCTAACCCTAACCCTAAACCTAATCCTAACCCTAACCCTAACCCTAACGCTTACCCTAACCCTAACCCTAAGCCTAACCCTAACCCTAAACCTAACCCAAACCCTAACCCTAACCCTTACCATTACCCTAACTCTAAACTTAAACCTAACCCTATCACTAACCCTAACCCTTACCCTTACCCTTACCCTATTCCTAACCCTAACCTTAACCACAACCCTAAACCCAACCCTAACCATAACCCTAACGCTTACCCTTACCCTAACCCTAACCCTAACATTTAGCCTTACCTTAACCATAACCCTAATCCTAACCCTAATTTTAATCTAACCCTAACCCTAACCCTAACCCTTACCCTAACCCTAACCCTAACCCTAACCCTTTGCCTAACCCTAACCCTAACCCTAAACCTTTGCCTAACCCTAACCCTAACCCTAAACTTAAACCTAACCCTAACACTAACCCTAACCTTACCCTTACCCTAACCCTAACCCTAAACCTAACCCTAACCTATACCTTAACCCTAACCCTAACCCTAAACCTTACCCTTACCGTAACCCTAACTTTAACCTAACCCTAACCTTAATCCTAACCCTAACCCTTACCCTAACCCTAACCCTAACCCCAACCCTAACCCTTACCCTAACCCTAACTCTAAACCTAAACCTAACCCTAACCCTTACACTTACCCAAACCCTAACCCTAAACCTAACCATAAATCTAAACCTAACCCTAACCCTTACCCTAACCCTAACCCTATCCGTAACCCTTACTCTTACCCTAAACCTAACTCTACCTGTAACCCTAAACCGAACCCTAACACTAACCCTTACCCTAACCCTAACCCTAACCTTTAGCCTAACCCTAACCCTAACCCTAACCTTAACCCTAACCCTAAACCTAAACTTAATTCTAATCCTAACCCTAACCCTAACACTTATCCTTACTCTAACCCTAACCCTAACCCCAAAACTTACCCTAACCATAACCCTAACCCCTACCCTAATCCTTACCCTTTCCCTAACCCTAAACCTAATCCTAACCTTATCCCTAACCCTAACCGAAAACCATACCCTTACCCTAACCCTAACCCTGCACATAACCCTAATCCTAACCCTAATCCTAACACTCACCCTTACCCTTACCCTAAATCTAACATTCACCCTTACTCCTAACCCTAACCCTAACCCTTACCGTTAGACTAACCCTAACCCTAACCCTAACACTTACCCTTACCCTTAAATCTAACCTTCACCCTAACCCCTGACCCTAACCCTAACCCTTACCCTTAGACTAACCCTAACCCTAACCCTAACACTTACCCTTACCCTAACCATAAGCCTAACACTAACCCTTACCCTTAACTTAACCCTACCGCTAACCCAACAAATACCCTTAACCTAACCCTAACCCTAACCCTAACCCTAACACTTACACTTTCCCTAACACTCACCCTAATCCTAACCATTACCCTAACCCTAACACTACCCCTACCATAACCCTAACCCTTACCCTAACCCTAACCCTCACCCGAACCCTAACCAATAACCCTAACCCTAACCCTCACCCTAACGCTAACCCTAACCCTTACCCTTACCCTAACCCTAAACCTAACCCTTACCCTTACCCTAACTCTAACACTAACCTTAACCGAAACCCTAAACCTAACCCTAACCCTTACCCTTACCCTTACCCTAACCCTAATCCTAACCCTAACCCTAACGCTAAAAATAACCCTAACCCTAACCCTAAACCTTAAACTTACCCTTACCCTATCCCTAACACTAACCCTAACCTTAACTCTAACCCTAACCCTAACCCTTACCCTTACCCTAACCCTAACCCAAAACCTAACCCTAAACCTAAACCTAACCCTAACACTTACCCTTACACTAAACCTAACCCTAAACCTAACCTTAACCCTAGACCTTACCCTTACCCTAACCCTAACCCTAACTTTAACCTAACCCTAAACTTAACCCTAACCCTAACACTAAACCTTATGCTTACCCTAACCCTAACCCTAAACCGAACCCTAACTCTAACACTAACCCTAACCTTACCCTTACCCTAACCCTAACCCTAACCCTAACATTTACCTTAACCCTAAACCTAACCCTAACCCTTATCCTTACCCTAACCCTAACTTTAACCTAACCCTAAACCTAACCCTAACCCTAACCCTTACCCTTACCCTAACCCTAACCCTAACCCTAACCCTAACCTTAACCCTAACCCTAACCCTAACCCTTACCCTAACCCTAACTCTAAACCTAAATCTAACACTAAACCTTACACTTACCCTAACCCTAACCCTAAACCTAATCATAAACCTAACCCTAACCCTAACCCTTACCCTAACCCTAACCCTATCCCTAACCCTTACTCTTACCCTAACCCTAACCCTACCTCTAACCCTAAACCTAACCCTAACACTAACCCTTACCCTAACCCTAACCTTAACCCTAACCTTAACTCCAACCCTAAACCCAACCCTCACCCTAATCCTAACCCTAACCCTTACCCTTACCCTAACCTTAACCCTAACCTTAACTCCAACCCTAAACCCAACCCTAACCCTAACCCTAACGCTTACCCTTACCCTAAACCTAACCCTAACCCTAACCCTAACACTTACCCTTACCTTAACCCTAACCCTAATCCTAAATCTAATTTTACCCGAACCCTAACCCTAACCCTAACCCTTACTCTTAACCTAACCATAGCCCTAACCCTAACACCTAAACCTACACCTTACCCTAACTCTAACCCTAACCCTAAACCTTACCCTTACCCTAACCCTAACCCTAACCCTATCTCTAACTCTAACCCTAACCCTAACCCTAACACTTACCCTAACACTAACCCTTAGCCTAAAGCTAACCCTAACCCTAAACTTACCCCTAAGCCAAACTCTTACCTTACCCTAACTATAACCCTAACACTAACCCTAACCTTAACCCCAACCCTAACCCTAACCCTAACCTTAACCTTACCCTAAACTTAATCCTAAACCTAAGCCTTACCCTTACCCTAAACCTAACCCTAACCCTAACCCTAACCCCTAACCCTAACACTAACCCTTAGCCTAACTCTAACCCTTAGCTTTACCGTAACCGTAAAACTAACCATAACCCTTACCCTAACCCTAACCCTAAAACTAACCCTGACCCCTAACCCTAACACTTACCCTAACCCTAACCCAAAATCTAACCCTAACACTAACCCTTACCCTAACCCTAACCCTACCTCTATCTCTAACCCTAACCCTTACCCTAAACCTTATCCTAACCCTAACCCTTAGCCTCACCCTAACCCTAACCCTAACCTTACCCCTAAGCCTAACTCTTACCCTTACCCTAACCATAACCCTAACACTAACCCTAACCTTAACCCTAACCCTAACCCTAACCCTAACCCTTACCTAACCCTTACTCTTACCCTAACCCTAACCCCAAACCTAACACTAACCTTAACCCTAAAACTAATACTAACCCTAACCCTAACCCTAACTCTAACCCTTACCCTAACCCTAACCCTAAACCTAACCCTAAACTTTACGCTAACCCTAACCCTAACCCTAACCCTTACCCTTACCCTGACTCTAACCTTAAACCTAACCCTAACCCTAACCCTAACTCTAACCCTAACCTTAACCCTAAAACAAACACTAACCCTAACCCTAACCCTAACTCTAACCCTTACCCTAACCCTAACCCTAAACCTAACCCTAACCTTTAGGCTAACCCTAACCCTAACCCTAGCCCTTACCCTTACCCTAACTCTAACCTTAAATCTAACCCTAACCCTTACCCTTACCCTTACCCTAACCCTAACCCTAAACTTAACCCCAACCCTAAACCCAAACCTAACCCTAACCATAACGCTTACCCTTCCCCTAACCCTAAACCTAACACTTAGCCTTACCTTAACCATAACCCTAATCCTAACTCTAATTTTACCCTAACCCTAACCCTAACCTTAACCCTAGACCTTCCCCTTCCCCTATCCTTAACCCTAAATCTAACCCTAACCCTAACCCTGACCCTGACCCTTACCCTATCCCTAACCCTAACCCTAACCCCAACCCTAAATCCAACCCTAACCATAACCTTAAGGCTTACGCTTACCCTAACCCTAACCCTAACACTTAGCCTTACCTTAACCATAACCCTAATCCTAACTCTAATTTTACCCTAACCCTAACCCTAACCCTAACCCTAACCCTTACCCTAACCCTAACCCTAACACTTAGCCTAACCCTAACCCTAACCCTAAACCTTTGCCTAACCCTAACCCTAACCTTAAACCTAACCCTAACACTAACCCTAACCTTACCCTTACCCTAATCCTAACCCTAACCCTAAACCTAACCCTAATCTTTACCTTAACCCTAACCCTAACCCTAACCCTTACCCTTACCCTAACCCTAACCCTAACCCTAACACTTACACTTACCCTAACCCTAACCCTAAACCCTAAGCCTAATCCTTACGCTAACCCTAACCCTAAACCTAAATCTTACCCTTACCCTAACCCTAACCCTACTTCTAACCCTAACCCTAACCCTAACACTTACCCTAACCTTAACCCTAACCCTTTGCCTAACCCTAACCTTAACCAGAACCCTAACCCTTACTCTTACCCTAACCCTAACCCCAAACCTAACACTAAACCTAACCCTAAACCTTACCCTTACCCTAAACCTAGCCATAACCCTTACCCTAACCCTATCCCTAACCCTAACCCTAACCCCTAACCCTAAACCTAACCCTAAACCTTACCCTTACCCTAACCCATAACCTAACACTAACCCTAACACTAACCCCTAACCCTAAACCTAACCCTTACCCTTACGCTAACCCTAACCCTAACCCTAAACTTAACCCTAAACCTAACACTAACCGTAACCCTAACCCTTACCCTAACCCTAACCCTGGACCTAACCCTAACACTAACCCTTACCCTTACCCTAACCCTAACCCTAAACCTAATCCTAACCCTAACCCTAACCCTAACGCTTACCCTAACCCTAACCCTAAGCCTAACCCTAACCCTAAACCTAACCCAAACCCTAACCCTAACCCTTACCATTACCCTAACTCTAAACTTAAACCTAACCCTAACACTAACCCTAACCCTTACCCTTACCCTTACCCTATCCCTAACCCTAACCTTAACCACAACCCTAAACCCAACCCTAACCATAACCCTAACGCTTACCCTTACCCTAACCCTAACCCTAACACTTAGCCTTACCTTAACCATAACCCTAATCCTAACTCTAATTTTACCCTAACCCTAACCCTAACCCTAACCCTTACCCTAACCCTAACCCTAACCCTAACCCTTTGCCTAAACCTAACCCTAACCCTAAACCTTTGCCTAACCCTAACGCTAACCCTAAACTTAAACCTAACCCTAACACTAACCCTAACCTTACCCTTACCCTAACCCTAACCCTAAACCTAACCCTAACCTTTACCTTAACCCTAACCCTAACCCTAAACCTTACCCTTACCGTAACCCTAACTTTAACCTAACCCTAACCCTAATCCTAACCCTAACCCTTACCCTAACCCTAACCCTAACCCCAACCCTAACCCTTACCCTAACCCTAACTCTAAACCTAAACCTAACCCTAACCCTTACACTTACCCAAACCCTAACCCTAAACCTAACCATAAATCTAAATCTAACCCTAACCCTTACCCTAACCCTAACCCTATCCGTAACCCTAACACTTACACTTTCCCTGACACTCACCCTAATCCTAACCATTACCCTAACCCTAACACTACCCCTACCATAACCCTAACCCTTACCCTAACCCTAACCCGAACCCGAACCCTAACCAATAACCCTAACCCTAACCCTCACCCTAACGCTAACCCTAACCCTTACCCTTACCCTAACCCTAAACCTAACCCTTACCCTTACCCTAACTCTAATACTAACCTTAACCCAAACAGTAAACCTAACCCTAACCCTTACCCTTACCCTTACCCTAACCCTAATCCTAACCCTAACCCTAACGCTAAAAATAACCCTAACCCTAACCCTAAACCTTAAACTTACCCTTACCCTATCCCTAACACTAACCCTAACCTTAACTCTAACCCTAACCCTAACCATTACCCTTACCCTAACCCTAACCCAAAACCTAACCCTAACCCTAAACCTAACCCTAACACTTACCCTTACCCTAAACCTAACCCTAAACCTAACTTTAACCCTAGACCTTACCCTTACCCTAACCCTAACCCTAATTTTAACCTAACCCTAAACTTAACCCTAACCCTAACCCTAAACCTTATGCTTACCCTAACCCTAACCCTAAATCTAACCCTAACTCTAACACTAACCCTAACCTTCCCCTTCCCCTAACCCTAACCCTAACCCTAACCCTAACCTTTACCTTACCCCTAACCCTAACCCTAACCCTAACCCTTATCCTTACCCTAACCCTAACTTTAACCTAACCCTAAACCTAACCCTAACCCTAACCCTTACCCTTACCCTAACCCTAACCAAAACCCTAACCCTAACCTTAACCCTAACCCTAACCCTAACCCTTACCCTAACCCTAACTCTAAACCTAAATCTAACCCTAACCCTTACACTTACCCTAACCCTAACCCTAAACCTAATCATAAACCTAACCCTAACCCTAACCGTTACCCTAACCCTAACCCTATCCCTAACCCTTACTCTTACCCTAACCCTAACCCTACCTCTAACCCTAAACCTAACCCTAACACTAACCCTTACCCTAACCCTAACCCTAACCTTTAGCCTAACCCTAAACCTATACCTAACCTTAACCCTAACCCTAACCCTAAACTTAATTCTAATCCTAACCCTAACCGTAACACTTATCCTTACTCTAACCCTAACCCTAACCCCAAAACTTACCCTAACCATAACCCTAACCCCTACCCTAATCCTTACCCTTTCCCTAATCCTAACCCTAACCCTAAACTTAACCCTAACCCTAACCCTAACCGAAAACCTTACCCTTACCCTAACCCTAACCCTGCACATAACCCTACTCCTAACCCTAATCCTAACCCTCACCCTTACCCTTAACCTAACATTAACTTTAAATCTAAACTTCACCCTAACCCCTAACCCTAACCCTAACCCTTACTCTTAGAGTAACCCTAACCCTATCCCTAACACTTACCCTTACCCTAAACCTAAGCCTAACACTAACCCTTACCCTTAACTTAACACTAACCCTAACACTAACCCTTACTCTTAACCTAACCCTACCCCTAACCCAACACATACCCTTACCCTAACACTAACTCTAACCCTAACCCGAACACTTACACTTTCCCTAACACTCACCCTAATCCTAACCCTTACCGTAACCCTAACATTAACCCTACCATAACCCTAACCCTTACCATAACCCTAACCCTAACCCGAACCCTAACCCCTAACCCTAACCCTAACCCTCACCCTAACACTAACCCTAACCCTTACCCTTACCCTAACCCTAACCCTAACCTTTACCCTTACCCTTAACCTAACCCTAACCCTCACCTTAACCCAAACCCTAAACATAACCCTAACCCTAAACCGAAACCGAAACCTTACCCTTACCCTAAACCTAACCCTAACCCGAAACCTAACCCTAAGCCTTAAACTTACCCTGACCCTAACCATAACCCTAACCCTAACTTTAACCGTAACCCTAACCCTAACCATAAACCATACCCTTACCCTAACCCTAACATTAAACCTAATCCTATACCTTACCTTACCCTTACCCTAACCATAACCCTAACCTTAACCCTAACCTTTACCCTAACCCTAATCCTAACCCTAACGCTTACACTTACCCTAAACCTAACCTTCAACCTAACCCTAAGCCTAACCCTAACTCTTACCCTAGCCCTAACCCTAACCCTAACCTTAACCCAAACCCTAACCCTTACACTTACCCTTACCCTAAACTAACATTAAACCTAACCCTAACCCTAAACCTAAACCTAACCCTAACCCTTACCCTTACCCTAACACTCACCCTAACCTTAACCCCAACCCTAAACCTAACCCTAATCCTAACCCTAACGCTTACGCTTACCCTAACCCCAACAATAACCCTAACACTTACACTTACCCTGACCCTAACCCTAACCCCTAAGCCTAATCCTTACGCTAACTCTAACCCTAAACCTAAACCTTACCCTTACCATAACCCTAACCCTACCTCTAACCCTAACCCTAACCCTAACACTTACCCTAACCCTAACCCTAACCCTTTGCCTAACCCTAACCTTAACCAGAACCCTAACCCTTACTCTTACCCTAACCCTAACCCCAAACCTAACACTAAACCTAACCCTAAACCTTACCCTTACCCTAAACCTAACCATAACCCTTACCCTAACCCTATCCCTAACCCTAACCCTAACCCTAAACCTACCCCTAAAACTTACCCTTAGCCTAACCCATAACCTAACCCTAACCCTAACCCTATCCCCTAAACCTAACCCTAACCCTTACCCTTACCCTAACCCTAACCTAAACTTAACCCTAAACCTAAAACTAACCCTAAACCTAACCCTTACCCTAACCCTAACCCTGGACCTAACCCTAACCCTAGCCCTTACCCTTACCCTAACCGTAACCCTAACCCTAAACTTAACCCTAAACCTAACACTAACCCTAACCCTAACCCTAACCCTTACCCTAACACTAACCCTGGACCTAACCCTAACCCTAACCCTTACCCTTACCCTAATCCTAACCCTAAACCTAACCCTAACCCTAACCCTAACCCTAACACTTACCCTAACCCTAACCCTAAGCCTAACCCTAACCTAAACCTAACCCAAACCCTAAGCCTAACCCTTACCCTTACCCTAACTCTAAACTTAAACCTAACCCTAACCCTAACCCTAAACTTACCCTTACCCTATTCCTAACCCTAACCTTAACCCCAACCCTAAAACCATCCCTAAGCATAACGCTAACCTTTACCCTTACCCTAACCCTAACCCTAACACTTAGCCTTACCTTAACCATAACCCTAATCCTAACTCTAATTTTACCCTAACCCTTACTCTAAACCTAACCCTAGCCCTAACCCTAACCCCTAAACCTACTCCTTATCCTAACCCTAACCCTAACACTAATCCTTACCCTTACCCTAACCCTAACCCTACCTCTAACTCTAACCCAAACCTTAACCCTAACCCTTAAAACCCTAACACTTAGCCTAACCCTAACCCTACCCTATCCTTACCCCTAAGCCTAACTCTTACCCTTACGCTAACCATAAACCTAACACTAACCCTAAACTTAACCCTAACCCTAACCCTAACCCTAACGATAACCATAACCTAACCCTTACCATTACCCTGACCCGAACCCTAACCCTAACCCCTAACCCTAACCCTAACCCTAACTCTAACGCTTAGCCTTACCCTAACCGTAACACTAACCCTAACACTTGCCCTAACCTTAATGATAACACTAACCCTAAACCTAACCCTTACCCTAACCCTAACCCTAACCCTAATCTTTACCCTAACTCTAACCCTAACCCTTACCCTAACCCTAACCCTAAAGCTTACCCTTACCCTAACCCTAACACTAACCCTTACCGTAACCCTATCCCTAACCCTAACCCTAATCCCTAACCCTAACCCATAACCTAACCCTAACCCTAACCCTAACCCCTAACCCTAACCCTAACCCTAACCCTTACCCTTACCCTAACCATAACCTAAACTTAACCATAAACCTAAAACTAACCCTAACCCTAACCCTTACCCTAACCCTAACACTGGACCTAACCCTAACCCTAACCATGATCCTTAACCTAACCCAAACCCTAACTCTAAACTTAACCCTAAACCTACCACTAACCCTAACCCTAACCCTTACCCTAACCCTAACCCTGGACCTAACCCTAACCCAAACACTTACCCTTACCCTAACCCTAAACCTAACCCCTAACCCTAACCCTAACCCTAACCCTTACCCTTATTCTAACCCTAACCCTAAATTTAACCCTAAACCTAACACTAAACCTAACCCTAACCCTTACCCTAACCCTAACCCTGGACCTAACCCTAACCCTAATCCTTACCCTTACCCTTACCCTAAACCTAACCCTAAACCTAACCCTAACCCTAACCCTAACCCTAACCTTTACCCTAACCCTAACCCTAACCCTAACCCTAATCCTTACCCTTACCCTTACCCTAAACCTAACCATAAACCTAACCCTAACCCTAACCCTAACCCTTAACCTTACCCTAACTCTAAACTTAAACCAAACCCTAACCCTAACCCTTACCCTTACCCTAACCCTAACCCTAACCTTAACCGCAAACGTAAAAACAACCCTAACCCTAACCCTAACGCTTATCCTTACCCTAACCCTAACCCTAACCCTAAACCTAACACTTACCATTACCTTAATCCTAACCCTAATCCTAACTCTAATTTTACCCTAACCCTAACCCTAACCCTAACCCTTACTCTAAACCTAAGCCCGGCCTAACCCTAATCCCTAAACCTACCACTTACCCTAACCCTAACTCTAACCCTAAACCTTACCCTAACCCTAACCCTAACCTTAACCCTAAAACTAATACTAACCCTAACGCTAACCCTAACCCTAACCCTTACCCTAACCCTAACCCTAAACCTAACCCTAACCTTTACGCTAACCCTAACCCTAACCCTAACTCTTACCCTTACACTAACTGTAACCTTAAACCTAACCTAACCCTAAACCTAACCATAACCTTAATCCTAAAACTAACACTAACCCTAAACCTAACCCTAACCCTAACCCTAACCCTTATACTTACCCTAAACCTAAACCTCAACCTAACCCTAACCCTAACCCTAACCCTAAACTTTATGCTAACCCTAACCCTAACCCTTACCCTAACCCTTACCCTTACCCTAACTCTAACCTTAAACCTAACCCTAACCCTAACCCTAACCCTTACCATTACGCTAACCCTAACCCTAAACTTAACCCCAACCCTAAACCCAAACCTAACCCTAACCCTAACGCTTACCCTTACCCTAACCCTAACCCTAACCCTAACCTTACCCTTACCCTAACACTAACCCTAAACCTAACCCTAAACTTGACCTTAACCCTAACCCTAACCCTATCCCTTACCCTCACCCTAACCCTAACTTTAACCTAACCCTAACCCTAACCCTAACCCTTACCCTTAACCTAACCCTAACCCTAACCCTAACCCTAACTTTAACCCTAACCCTAACCCTTACCCTAACCCTAACTCTAAACCTAAACCTAACCCTAACCCTTACCCTTACGCTAACCCTAACCCTAAACCTAACCATAAACCTAACCCTAACCCTAACCCTTACCCTAATCCTAACCCTAATCCTAATCCTTACCCTTACCCTAACCCTAACCCTTACCCTTACCTAACCCTAACCCTAAACTTAATGCTAACCCTAACCCTAACCCTAACCCTAACCCTAAACCTTACCCTAACCCAAACCCTAACCCTAATTCTTACTCTAACCCTAACCCTAACAATAACCCTAACCCCAAACCTAAACCTTCCCCTTCCCCTTACCCTAACCCTAAACCTAACCCTAACCCTAACCTTAACACTAATCCTAACCCTAAATCTAAACCTTACCCTTAGCCTAACACTAACCCTAAACCTAAATCTAACCCTAACCCGAAACCTTACCCTTACCCTAAACCTAACCCTAACCCGAAACCTAACCCTAAGCCTTAAACTTACCCTGACCCTAATCATAACCCTAACCCTAACTTTAACCCTAACCCTAACTATAACCATAACCCATACCCTTACCCTAACCCTAACATGAAACCTAATCCTATACCTTACCCTTACCCTTACCCTAAACTTAACCCTAACCTTTTCCCTAAACCTAATCCTAACCCTAACGCTTACACTTACCCTAAACCTAACCTTCAACCTAACCCTAACCCTAACCCTAACTCTTACCCTAACCCTAACCCTAACCCTAACCTTAACCCAAACCCTAACCCTTACACTTACCCTTACCCTAAACTAACATTAAACCTAACCCTAACCCTAAACCTAAACCTAACCCTAACCCTTACCCTTACCCTAACCCTCACCCTAACCTTAACCCCAACCCTAAACCTAACCCTAACCCTAACCCTAACGCTTACACTTACCCTAACCCCAACAATAACCGTAACATTTACACTTACCCTGACCCTAACCCTAACCCCTAAGCCTAATCCTTACGCTAACCCTAACCCTAAACCTAAACCTTACCCTTACCCTAACCCTAACCCTACCTCTAACCCTAACCCTAACCCTAACACTTACCCTAACCCTAACCCTAACCCTTTGCCTAACCCTAACCTTAACCAGAACCCTAACCCTTACTCTTACCCTAACCCTAACCCAAACCTAACACTAAACCTAACCCTAAACCTTACCCTTACCCTAAACCTAACAATAACCCTTACCCTAACCCTATCCCTAACCCTAACCCTAAACCTAACCCTAAGCCTAAACCTACCCCTAAAACTTACCCTTAGCCTAACCCATAACCTAACCCTAAACCTAACCCTAACCCCTAACCCTAACCCTAACCCTTACCCTTACCCTAACCCTAACCTAAACTTAACCCTAAACCTAAAACTAATCCTAAACCTAACCCTTACCCTAACCCTAACCTTGGACCTAACCCTAACCCTAACCCTTACCCTTACCCTAACCCTAACCCTAACCCTAACCCTAAACTTAACCCTAAACCTAACACTAACCCTAACCCTAACCCTAACCCTTACCCTTAACCTAACCCTAACCCTAAACCTAACCCTAACCCTAACCCTAACCCTAACCCTAAACCTAACACGAACCCTAACCCTAACCCTAACCCTTACCCTAACACTAACCCTGGACCTAACCCTAACCCTAACCCTTACCCTTACCCTAACCCTAAACCTAACCCTAACCCTAACCCTAACCCTAACGCTTACCCTAACCCTAACCCTAAGCCTAACCCTAACCTAAACCTAACCCAAACCCTAAGCCTAACCCTTACCCTTACCCTAACTCTAAACTTAAACCTAACCCTAACCCTAACCTTACCCTTACCCTATACCTAACCCTAACCTTAATCCCAACCCTAAAACCAACCCTAAGCATAACCCTAAAGTTTACCCTTACCCTAACCCTAACCCTAACACTTAGCCTTACCTTAACCATAACCCTAATCCTAACTCTAATTTTACCCTAACCCTTACTCTAAACCTAACCCTAGCCCTAACCCTAACCCCTAAACCTACTCCTTATCCTAACCCTAACCCTAACACTAATCCTTACCCTTACCCTAACCCTAACTCTACCCCTATCTCTAACCCTAACCCTAACCCTAACCCTTAAAACCCTAACCCTTAGCCTAACCCTAACCCTACCCTATCCTTACCCCTAAGCCTAACTCTTACCCTTACGCCTACCATAACCCTAACACTAAACCTAACCTTAACCCTAACCCTAACCCTAACCCTAACCCTAACCATAACCTAACCCTTACCATTACCCTGACCCTAACCCTAACCCTAACCCTAACCCCTAACCCTAACCCTAACCCTAACCATAACTCTAACGCTTAGCCTTACCCTAACCGTAACACTAACCCTAACACTTGCCCTAACCTTAATGATAACACTAACCCTAAACCTAACCCTTACCCTAACCCTAACCCTAACCTTAATCTTTACCCTAACCCTAACCCTAACCCTAACCCTAACCCTAACCCTAACCCTAACCCTAACCTAAACCTAACCCTAACCCTTACACTTAAACTAACCCTAACCCTAAACATAACCCTAAACCTAACCCTAACCCTAACCCTTACCCTAACCCTTACACTAATCCTAACCCTTACCTTTACCGTAACCTTAACCCTAACCCTTACCCATACCTAACCCTAACCCTAAACTTAATGCTAACCGTAACCCTAACCCTAAACCTTATCCTTACTGTAACCCTAACCCTAAACCCAAAACTTACACTAACCCTAACCCTAACCCTTACCCTAATCATTACCCTTTCCCTAACCCTAACCCTAATCCTAACCTTAACCCTTACCCTAAACCTAACCCTAAAACTAACCCTGACCCCTCACCCTAACGCTTACCCTAACCCTAACCCAAAATCTAACCCTAACACTAACCCTAACCCTAACCCTAACCCTTACCCTTACCCTAACCCTAACCCTGCACATAACAATAATCCTAACCCTAATTCTAAACCTCACCCTTACCATTACCTTAACCCTATCCCTAAATCTAAACTTAACCCTAACCCCTAACCCTAACCCTAGCCCTTACCCTTAGACTAACCCTAACTCTAACCCTAACCCTAACACTTACCCTTACCCTAACCCTAAGCCTAACACTAACCCTTACCCTTAACCCAACCCTAACCCTAACCCGAACCCTAACCCCTAACCCTAACCCTAACATTAACCCTAACCCTAACCCTAACCCTTACACTTAGCCTTACCCTAACACTAACCTTATACCTAACTCTAACCCTAACCCTAACACTTACCCTTACCCTAACCCTAAGCCTAACACTAACACTTGCCCTTAACCTAACCCTAACCCTAACACTAACCCTTAACATTAACCTAACCCTAACCCTAATGCAACACTTACCCTTAACCTAACCCTAACCCCAACCCTAACCCTAACACTTAACCTTACCCTAACACTAACCCTAACCCTAACCCTTACCCTAACCTAACCCTTACCCAAACCCTAACCCTAACCCTTACCCTAACCCTAACCTACCCGAACCCTAACCCCTAACCCTAACCCTAACCCTAACATTAACCCTAACCCTAACCCTAACCCTTACACTTACCCTTACCCTAACACTAACCTTAAACCTAACCCTAACCCTAACCCTAACGCTTACCCTTAATCTAACTCTAAACTTAAACCTAACCCTAACCCTAAACCTAACCCTAACCCTTACCCTTACCCTATCCATATCCCTAACCTTAACCCCAACCCTAAACCCAACCCTAACCCTAACCCTAACGCTTAACCTTACCCTAACCCTAAAGCTAACACTTACCCTTACCTTAACCCTAACCCTAATCCTAACTCTAATTTTACCCTAAACCTAACCCTAACCCTAAACCTTACTCTAAACCTAAACCTAGCCCTAGCCCTATCCCCTAAACCTACCCCTTACCCTAACCCTAACCCTAACCCTAAACCTTACCCTTACCCTAACCCTAACCCTAACTCTACCTCTAACTCTAACCCTAACCGTAACCCTAACCCTTACCCTAACCCTAACCCTTATCCTAACCCTGACCCTAACCCTAAACTTACCCCTAAGCCTAACTCTTAACCTTACCCTAACCATAACCCTAACACTAACCCTAACCTTAACCCTAACCCTAATCATAACCCTAACCCTTAACCTTACCCTAACCTTAATCCTAAACCTAACCCTTACCCTAACCGTAACACTAACCCTAACCCTTACCCTAACCCTAACCCTAAACCTTACCCTAACCATGAAACTAACCCTGACCCCTAACCCTAACCCTAACCCTAACCCTAACGCTTACCCTAACCCTAACCCTAACCCTTACCCTAACCTAACCGTACCTCTAACTGTAACCATAACCCTAACCCTAACCGTTACCCTAACCCTAACCCGTAGACTAACCCTAACCCTAAACCTAAACTTACCCCTAAGCCTAACTCTACCCTTACCCTAACCATAACTCTAACACTAACCCTAAGCTTCACCCTAACCCTAACCCTAACCCTTACCCTAACCCTTACTCTTACCCTATCCCTAACCCCAAATCTAACACTAAATCTAAACCTAAACCTTTCCCTTACCCTAAACCCAACCCTAACCCTAACCCTAACACTAACAGTAACCCTAAAACTATTACTAACCCTAACCCTAAACCTAACCATAACCCTTACTCTTACCCTAACCCTAAACCTAATCCTAACTTTTATGCTAACTCTAACCGTAACCCTAACCCTTACCCTTACCCTAAACCTAACCTTAAACCTAACCCTAACCCTAACCCTAACCCTAACACTAAACCAAACCCTACCCTAACCCTAACCCTTACCCTTACCCGAACCCTAACTCTAAACTTAACCCCACGCTAAACCTAACCCTAACCCTAACCCTAACCTTAACCCTAACCCTAACCCTAACCCTTACCCTAACCCTAACCCTAACCCTAATCCTTACCCTACCCCTAACCCTAACCCTAACACTTACCCTAACCCTAACCCTAATCCTAACACTAACCCTTACCCTAACCCTAACACTAACCCTTACACTAACCCTAACCCTATCCTTAATTCTAACCCTTACCCTAACGCTAACCCTACCTGTAACCCTAAACCTAACCCTAACACTAACCCTTAACCTAACCCTAACCCTAACCCTTAGCCAAACCCTAACCCTAACCCTAACCTTAACCCTAACCCTAACCCTAAACTTAATTCTAATCCTAACCCTAACCCTAACCCTTATCCTTAATCTAACCCTAACCCTAATCCAACACTTACCCTTAACCTAACCCTAAACCTAAACCTAACACTTACCCTAACCCTTACTCTTACCCTAACCCTAACCCTAAACCTAACCCTAACCCTAAACCTGACCCTAACCCTTACCCTTACCCTAAACCTAACCCTAACCCTAAACTTAATCCTAGCCCTTACCCTTACCCTAACCCTAACCATAACCCTAAACTTAACCCTAACCCTAACCCTAACCCTAACCCTAACCTTAACCCTAACCCTAACCCTAACCCTTACCCTAACCCTAACTCTAAACCTAAACCTAACCCTAAACCTTACACTTACCCTAACCCTAACCCTGCACCTAACCCTAACCCTAACCCTTACCCTAACCCTAACCCTAATCCTAACCCTTACCCTTACCCAAACCCTAACCCTAACCATTACCCTTACCTAACCCTAACCCTAAACTTAATGCTAACACTAACCCTAACCCTAACCCTTACGCTAAACCTAACCCTAACCCTAATTCTTACCCTAACCCTAACCCTAAAAATAACCCTAACCCCAAACCTAAACCTTAACCTTAACCTTACCCTAACCCTAACCCTACCCCTAACCTTAACCCTAATCCTAACCCTAAACCTAAACCTTACCCTTACCCTCACCCTAACCCTACCTCTAACCCTAACCCTAACCCTTAACCTAACCCTAACCCTAACCCTTTGCCTAACCCTAACCCTAAACTTAATTCTAAACCTAACCCTAACCCTAACCCTTACCCTTACCCTAACACTAACCTTAAACCTAAACCTAACCCTAACCCTAACCCTTACCCTAACCCTAACCCTGGACCTAACCCTAACCCTAACCCTTACCCTTTACCTAACCCTAACCCTAACCCTAAACTTAACCCTAAACCTAACACTAACCCTAACCCTAATCCTTACCCTAACCCTAACCCTAACCCTAACCTTAACCCTAACCCTTTGCCTAACCCTAACCCTAACCTTAACCCTAAACCTAACCCTAACCCTAACCCTTACCCTTACCCTAACTCTAATCTTAAACCTAAACCTAACACTAATCCTAACCCTTACCCTAACCCTAACCCTGGACCTAACCCTAACCCTAACCCTTACCCTTTACCTAACCCTAACCCTAACCCTAAACTTAACCCTAAACCTAACACTAACCCTAACCCTAACCCTTACCCTAACCCTAACCCTGGACCTAACCCTAACCCAAACACTTACCCTTACCCTAACCCTAACCCTAACCCTAACCCTTACCCTTATTCTAACCCTAACCCTAAATTTAACCCTAAACCTAACACTAAACCTAACTCTAACTCTTACCCTAACCCTAACATTAACCCTAACCCTAACCCTAACCCTAACCCTAACCCTTACCCTACCCTAACCCTAAGCCTAACCCTAATCCTAAACCTAACGCTAACCCTAACCCTAACCCTTACCCTTACCCTAACTCTAACCTTAAACTTAAACCTAACCCTTACCCTTACCCTAACCCTAACCCTAACCTTAACCCCAACCCTAAACCCAAACCTAACCCTAACCCTAATGCTTACCCTTACCCTAACCCTAACCCTAACACTAACCCTAACCCTAACACTTACCCTAACCCTAACCCTAACCCTAACCCTAACACTAACCCTAACCCTAACCCTTATCCTAACCCTAACACTTACCCTACCCTAACCCTAACCAAAACCCGAACCCTAACCCCTAACCCTAACCCTAACCATCACCTTAACGCTAACCATAAACCTTACCCTTACCCTAACCCTAACCCTAACCCTAACCGTTACCTTTATCCTAACCCTAACACTAACCTTAACCCAAACCCTAAATCTAACCTTAACCCTTACTTTACCCTAACCCTAACCCTAATCCTAAACCTAACCCTAATCCTAACCCTTACCGTAACCCTAACCCTTACCCTAACCTTAACCCTAACTCTTACACTTACCATAACCCTAACCCTAACCCTAAACCTAACAGTAACCATAACACTAACCCTTAAACTTACCCTAATCCTAACCCTAGACCTAACCCTAACCCTAACCCTAATCCTAAACCTTACTTTTACCCTAAAAATAACCCTAACCCTTACCCTAACCCTAACCCTAAACCTAACCATTTCCCTGACCCTAACTCTAACCCTAACCTTATTGATAACACTAACCCTAAACCTAACCCTTACCCTAACCCTAACCCTAACCCTAATCCTTACCCTAACCCTAATCCTAACCCTAACCGTTGCCCTTTCCTAACCCTAACCCTAACCCAAACGCTAAACCTTACCCTTACCCTTTCCCTAACCTTAACCCTAAACTTAACCCTAACCCTAAACTTAAACCTAACACTTACACTTACCCTAACCCTAACCCTAACCCTTACCCTTACCCTAAACCTAACCCTAACCTTACCTCTAGCCCTCACCCTTACCCTAACCCTAACCCTAAACTTAACCCTAACCCTAACCCTAACCCTTACCCTAACCCTAATCCTAACCCTAATCCTTACCCTAACCCTAAACCTAACCCTAACCCTTACCCTTTCCCTAACCCGAACCCTAACCCTAACCCCAAACTTAAACCTTATCCTTACCCTTACCCTAACCCTAACCCTAACCCTAACCTTCACCCTAACCCCAACCCTAAACCTAAACCTAAACCTAACGCTAACCCTAACCCTACACCTTACCCTTACCCTAAACCTAACCCTAACCATAACCCTAACTCTAAGCCTTAAAATTACCCTAACACTAACCCTAACCCTACCCCTAAATTTAACCCTAACCGTAATCCTAACCATAAACCTTACCCTTACCCTTTACCTAACCCTAACCCTAACCCTAAACTTAACCCTAAACCTAACACTAACCCTAACCCTAACCCTAACCCTAACACTTACCCTTACCCTAAACCTAGCACTAAATCTAACCCTAACCCTAACCCTTACCCTAACCCTAACCCTAAGCCTAACCCTAACCCTAAAACTAACCCTAACCCTAAAACTAACCCTAACCCTTACCCTAACCCTAACCCTAAACTTAACCCCAACCCTAAACCAAACCCTAACCCTAACCCTAACACTTACCCTTACCCTAACCCTAACCCTAATCTAACCCTAACACTTATCCTAACCCTAACCCTAACCCTAACACTAACCCTAACCCTAACCCTTACCCTAACCCTAACACTTACCCTAACCCTAACCCTAACCCTTACCCTAACCCTGACCAAAACCCGAACCCTAACCCCTAACCCTAACCCTAACCCTCACCTTAACGCTATCCCTAACCCTTACTCTTACCCTAACCCTAAACCTAACCTTAACCCAAACCCTAAATCTAAACTTAACCCTTACTTTACCCTAACCCTAACCCTAATCCTAAACTTAATCCTAATCCTATCCCTTACCGAAACCCTAACCCTTACCCTAACGCTAACCCTTACCCTAACCCTAACCTTAACCCTAATTCGTACTCTTACCCAACCCTATCCCTAACCCTAAACCTAACAGTAACCCTAACCCTAACCCTTAAACTTACCCTAATCCTAACCCTAAACCTAACCCTAACCCTAATCCTAATCCTAAACCTTACTTTTACCCTAAACCTAACCCTAACCCTTACCCTAACCCTAACCCTTACACTTACCTTAACCATATCCCTAACTCTAAAACTAACCCTAACCCTAATCTTAACCCTTAACCTTACCCTAACCCTAACCTTAACCATAACCCTAACACTAATCCTAACCTTAACCCTAATCCTAACCTTAACCCTAACCCTTACCCTTACCATAACCCTAACTTTAAACCTAAACCTAACCCTAATCCTAACCCTTACACTGACCCTAACCCTAACCCTAAACCTAACCCTTTCCCTGACCCTAACCCTAACCCTAACCTTATTGATAACACTAACTCTAAACCTAACCTTACCCTAACCCTAACCCTAACCCTAATCCTTACCCTAACCCTAATCCTAACCCTAACCCTTGCCCTTTCCTAACCCTAACCCTAACCCTAGAGCTAAACCTTATCCTTACCCTGTCCCTAACCTTAACCCTAAACTTAACCCTAACCCTAACCTTAAACCTAACACTTACCCTTACCCTAACCCTAACCCTAACCCTTACCCTTACCCTAAACCTAAACCTAACTTTAACCCTAGTCCTCACCCTTATCCTAACCCTAACCCTAGCCCTAACCTTAAAGCTAACCCTAACCCTAACCCTTAAACTTACCCTAACCCTAACCCTAAACCTAACCCGAACCCTAATCCTTAACCCTAATCCTAACACTTACCCTTACCTTAAACCTAACCCTAACCCTTACCCTAACCCTAAACCTAAACCTAATCCTTACCCTAACCCTTACCCTTTCGCTAACCCGAACCCTAACCCTAACCCCAAACTTAAACCTTATCCTTACCCTTACACTAACCCTAACCCTAACAGTAATCTTCACCCTATCCCCAACCCTAACCCTAAACCTAAACCTAAACCTAACCCTAACCCTAACCCTACACCTTACCCTTACCCTAAACCTAACCCTAACCATAACCATAACTCTAATCCTTAAACTTACCCTAACACTAACCCTAACCCTAACCCTAAATTTAACCCTAACCCTAATCCTAACCATAACACTTACCCTTACCCTAACCCTAACCCTAAACCTAAACCTAAACCTAACCATAACCCTAAACTTAACCCTTACCCTTACCCTAACCCTAACCCTAACCCTAACCTTTACCCTAACCGTAACCCCAACCCTAAACCTTACTCTTATATTAACCCTAATCTTAAACCCAACCCTAACCCTAACCTTTACCCTAACCCTAACCCTAACCCTAACACTAACCCTTACCCTAAACCTAACCCTAACCCTTAGCCTAACCCTCACCTAACCCTAACACTAAACCTACACCTAACACTTACCCTAACCCTAACACTTGCCCTTACCCTAACCCTAACCCTTACCTAACCCTAACCCGAACCCTAACCCCTAACCCTAACCCTAACCCTCACCTTAAGGCTAACCCTAACCCTTACCCTATCCCTAACCCTAAACCTTACCCTTACCCTAACCCTAACCCTACTTCTAACCCTAACCCTAAGCCTAACCCTAACCCTTACCCTAACCCTAACCCTTAGCCTATCCCTAACCCTAACCATAACATTAACCCTAACCTTAACCCTTACCCTTACCCTAACCCTAAACCTAACACTAACCCTAACCTTAACCCTAATCCTAACCCTAACCCTAACCCTAACCCTTACACTAACCTTAAACCTAAACCTAAACCTTCCCCTTACCCTAACCCTAACCTCAACCCAAACCTAACCCTAACCCCTAAACCTAACCCTAACCCTAACCCTAACTCTAACCCTTAGCCTTAACCTAACCCTAACCCTAACCCTAACCCTTAACCTAAACCTAACCCTAACCCTTACCCTAACCCTAACCCTAAACCTAACGCTTACCCTAACACTAACCCTTACTGTAACCTTAACCCTAAACCTTACCATTACCCTAACTGTAACCTTAAATCTAATCCTAACCCTAACCCTAAACCTAACCCTTACTATTACCCTAAACCTAACCCTAACCCTAACCCCAACCCAAAACCCATCCCTAACCCTAACCCTAACGCTCACCCTTACCCTAACCGTAACCCTAACCCTAACACTAACACTTACCTTTACCCTACAATAACCCTAACCCTAACACTAACTTTTACCCTAACCCTAACCCTAATCCTAACCCTTACCCTAACCCTGACCCTAACCCTAACCCTAACCCCAAACCCTAACACTTACCCTAACCAGAACCCTAACCCTCACCCTTATTCTTACCCTAACACTAACCCTACCTCTAACCCTAACCCTAATCCTAACCCTAACCCTTACTTTAACCCTATCCCTAACTTTAATCTTAACCCTAACTCTTACCCTAACCCTTACCCTTACCCTAAACGTAACCCTAACGTTAACACTAGCCCTAACCTTAACACTAACCCTAACCATAACCCTAAACCTTACCCTTATCCCTAACCTTAACCCTAAACCTAACCATTACCCTTACCCTAACCCTAACCCCTAACCCTAACCCTTACCCTAACCCTTACCCTTACTGTAACCCTAACCCTTCCTCTAACTCTAACCCTAACCCTAACCCTAATCCTACCCTAACTCTAAACCTAACCCTTAGCCTAAACCTAACCCTAACCCTAACCTTAACCCTAACCCTAACCCTAACCCTTACCCTTACCCTTACCCTAACCCTAACCCTAACCCTTACCCTTACCCTAACCCTAACCCAAATATAATCCTAAACCTAACCCTAAACCTTACCCTTACAGCAAACCTAACCGTAACCCTAACCCTACGCCTAACCCTAACCCTAACCCTAAACCTTACCCTTATCCTAACCCTAACCCTAACCTTTACCCTTAGCCTAACACTAACCCTAACCCTAAAGCTTGCCCTTAACTTACCCCTGAACCTAAACCTAACCCTAACCTTTAGCATACCCTAAACCTAACCCTAAACCTAACCTAACCCTAATCCTAACCCTAACCCTAACCCTAACCCTTAACCTTACCCTTACCCTAACCCTAACCATAACCCTTACCATTACCCTAACACTAACCCTAAACTTAATGCAAACCCTAACTCTAAACCTAACCCTAACACTAACCCTAACCTTAACCCTAAGCCTAACCTTGACCCTAACCCTTACCCTTACCCTAACCCTAACCTTAAACCTAATCCTAACCCTAACCATAACACTTACCCTTACCCTAACCCTAACCCTAACCACTAACCTTAACCCTAACCCTAACCTTTACCCTTACCCTAACCCTAACCCTAAACTTAACCCTAAATCTAACACTAACCCTAACCCTAACCCTGGACCTTACCCTAACCCTAACACTTAGCCTTATCCTAAACCTAACACTAAATCTAACCCTAACCCTTACCCTTATCCCTAACCTTAACCCTAAACCTAACCCTTACCCTTATCCTAACCCTAACCCTAACCCTAACCCTTACCCTAACCTTTACCCTTACCGTAACCCTAACCCTTCCTCTAACTCTAACCCTAACCCTAACCCTACACTAACTCTAACCCTAATCCTTAGCCTAACCCTAACACTAACCTTAACCTTAACCCTAACCCTAACCCTAACCCTTACCCTTACCCTAACCCTAACCCTAACCCTTAACCTTACCCTAACCCTAACCCAAACATAACCCTAAACCTAACCCTAAACCTTACCCTTACAGCAAACCTAACCATAACCCTAAACCTGACCCCTAACCCTAACCCTAACCCTAACCCTTACCCTTATCCTAACCCTAACCCTAACCTTATCCCTTAGCCTAACACTAACCCTAACCCTAAAGCATGCCCTTAACCTAACCCTGAAAATAAACCTAATCCTAACCTTTAGCATACCTTAACCTAACCCTAACCCTAACCCTAACCCTAACCCTAACGCTAACCCTAAACCTTACCCTTACCCTAACCCTAACCCTAACCATAACCCTTACCCTAACCCTAACCCTAACTTTAATGCAAACACTAACTCTAAACCTAACCCTAACACTAACCCTAACCTTAACCCTAATCCTAACCTTGACCCTAACCCTTACCCTTACCCTAACCCTAACCTTAAACCTAACCCTAACCCTAACCATAACACTTATCCTTACCCTAACCCTAACCCTAACCCCTAACCCTAACCCTAAACCTAAACTTTACCCTTACCCTAACCCTAACCCTAAACTTAACCCTAAATCTAACACTAACCCTAACCCTAACCCTGGACCTAACCCTAACCCTAACACTTACCCTTACCCTAAACCTAACACTAAATCTAAACCTAACCCTAACCCTTACCCTAACCCTAACCCTAAGCCTAACCCTAACCCTAAAACTAACACTAACCCTAACCCTAACCCTTACCCTTACCCTAACTCTAAACTTAAACCTAACCCTAACCCTAACCCCAACCCTTACCCTTACCCTAACCCTAAGCCTAACCTTAACCCCAACCCTAAACCAAACCCTAACCCTAACCCTAACGCTTACCCTTACCCTAACCCTAACACTAACCCTAACATTTACCCTAACCCTAACCCTAACCCTTACCCTAACCCTAACCAAAGCCCGAACCCTAACCCCTAACCCTAACCCTAACCCTCACCTTAACGCTAACCCTAACCCTTACACTTACCCTAACCCTAATCCTAACCCTAACCCTTTCGCTTACCCTAACCCTAACACTAACCTTAACCCAAACCCTAAATCTAAACTTAACCCTTACTTTACCCTAACCCTAACCCTAATCCTAAACCTAACCCTAATCCTAACCCTTACCGTAACCCTAACCCTTACCCTAACGCTAAACATAACCCTAACCCTAACCTTAACCTTAACTCTTACACTTACCCTAACCCTAACCCTAAACCTAACCCTATCCCTAACCCTAATCCTAAACCTTACTTTTACCCTAAACCTAACCCTAACCCTTACCCTAACCCTAACCCTAACCCTAACCCTTACCCTTACCTTAACCATAACCTAACTCTAAAACTAACCCTAACCCTAACCCTTAACCTTACCCTAACCCTAACCTTAACTATAACCCTAACACTAACCCTAACCTTAACCCTAATCCTAACCTTAACCCTAACCCTTACTCTTTCCCTAACCCTAACCTTAAACCTAAACATAACCCTAATCCTAACCCTTACACTTATCCTAACCCTAACCCTAAACCTAACCCTTTCCCTGACCCTAACCCTAACCCTAACCTTATTGATAACACTAACCCTAAACCTAACCCTTACACTAACCCTAACCCTAATCCTAATCCTTACCCTAACCCTAATCCTAACCCTAATCCTTGCCCTTTCCTAACCCTAACCCTAACCCTAGCGCTAAACCTTACCTTACCCTTTCCCTAACCTTAACCCTAAACTTAACCCTAACCCTAACCTTAAACCTAACACTTACCCTTACCCTAACCCTAACCCTAACCCTTACCCTTACCCTAAACCTAACCCTAACCTTAACACTATACCTCACCCTTACCCTAACCCTAACCCTAACCCTACCTTAACCCTAACCCTAACCCTAACCCTTAAACTTACCCTAACCCTAACCCTAAACCTAATCCTTACCCTAACCCTAAACCTAACCCTAACCCTTACCTTTTCCCTAACCCGAACCCTAACCCTAACCCCAAACTTAAACCTTATCCTTACCCTTACCCTAACCCTAACCCTAACCTTAACCTCACCCTAACCCCAACCCTAACCCTAAACCTAACCCTACACCTTAACCTTACCCTAAACCTAACCCTAACCATAACCCTAACTCTAATCCTTAAACTTACCCTAACACTAACCCTAACCCTAACCCTAAATTTAACCCTAACCCTAACCCTAACCATAACCCTTACCCTTACCCTAAACCTAACCCTAAACCTAACCCTAACCCTAACCCTAATCTTATCCCTTACCCTTACCCTAACCCTAACCCTAACCCTAACCTTTACCCTAACCGTAACCCTAACCCTAACCCTTAACCTTACATTAACCCTAAACTTAAACCTATCCCTAACCCTAACCCTAACCCTTACCCTAACCCTAACCCTAACCCTAAAACTAACCCTTACCCTAAACCTAACCCTAACCCTTAGCCTAACCCTAACCCTAACCCTAACCCTAATACTAAACCTATCCCTAACCCTTACTCTAACCCTAACACTTACCCTAAACCTAACCCTAACCCTTACCCTAACACTAACCCTAACCCGAACCCTAACCCCTAACCCTAACCCTAACCCTCACCTTAAGGATAACCCTAACCCTTACCCTTACCCTAATCCTAACACTTACCCTTACCCTAACCCTAACACTTACCCTTAACCTAACCCTAACCCTAACCCTAACCCTAACCCTTACCCAAACCCTAACCCTAACCCGAACCCTAACTCCTAACCCTAACCCTAACCCTCACCTTAAGGCTAACCCTAAACCTTACCCTAACCCTAACGCTTAGCCTATCCCTAACCTTAACCCTAACCTTAAACCAAACCCTAACCCTTACCCTTACCCTAACCCTAACCCTAACACTAACCCTAACCTTAACCCTAATCCTTACCCTAACCCTAACCCTTACCCTTACTCTAATCTTGAACCTAAACCTAAACCTTCCCCTTACCCTAACCCTAACCTTAACCCAAACCCAACCCTAACCCCTAACCCTAACCCTAACCCTAACCCTAACTCTAACCCTTAGCCTAACCCTAACCCTAAATCTAACCCTAACCCTTAACCTAAACCTAACCCTAACCCTAACCCTTACCCTAACCCTAACCCTAAACCCAACGCTTACCCTAACACTAACCCTTACCCTAACCTTAACACTAAACCTTACCATTACCCTAACTGTAACCTTAATTCTAATCCTAACCCTAACTCTAAACCTAACCCTTACTATTACCCTAACCCTAACCCTAACCCTAACCCCAACCCTAAACCCAACCCTAACCCTAACCCTAATGCTCACCCTTACTCTAACCCTAACCCTAACCCTAACACTAACACTTACCTTTACCCTACCCTAACCCTAACCCTAACCCTAAATTTTACCCTAACCCTAACCCTAACCCTAACCCTTACCCTAACCCTGACCCTAACCCTAACCCTAACCCTAACCCCAAACCCTAACCCTTACCCCAACCCTAACCCTAACCCTTACCCTTATTCTTACCCTAACACTAAACCTACCTCTAACCCTAACCCTAATCCTAACCCTAACCCTTACTTTAACCCTAACCCTTAGCCTAACCCTATCCCTAAACTTAACCTTAACCCTAACCCTTACCCTAACCTTTACCCTTACCGTAAACATAACCCTAACCCTAACACTAACCCTAAACTTAACGCTAACCCTAACCATAACCCTAACCCTTACCCTTATCCCTAACCTTAACCCTAAACCTAACCCTTACCCTTACCCTAATCCTAACCCCTAACCCTAACCCTTACCCTTACCCTAACCCTAACCCTTCCTCTAACTCTAACCCTAACCCTAACCCTTACCCTAACTCTAACCCTAACCCTTAGCCTAAACCTAACCCTAACCCTAAGCTTAACGCTAACCCTAAACCTTACCCTTACAGCAAACCTAACCGTAACCCTAAACCTGACCCCTAACCCTAACCCTAACCCTAACCCTTACCCTTATCCTAACCCTAACCCTAACCTTAACCCTTAGCCTAACACTAACCCTAACCCTAAAGCTTGCCCTTAACCTAAGCCTGAACCTAAACCTAACCCTAACCTTTAGCATACCCTTAACCTAACCCTAAACCTAACCTAACCCTTACCCTAACCCTAACCCTAACCCTTACCCTTACCCTAACCCTAACCCTAACCCTATCCCTAACCCTTACCCTACTCCTAACCCTACTCCTAACCCTAACCCTTACACTAACCCTAACCCCAACCCTAACCCTAACCTCAAACCCTAACCCTAACCCTAACCCTTACCCTAAACCTAACCCTGACCCTTAGCCAAACCCTGACCCTAAACTTAACCCTAACTCTAACTCTAACCCTTACACTTACCCTAACCCAAACCCTAACACTAACACTAACGCTAACCTTAACCCTAACCCTAATGCTAAACCTTACTCTTACCCTAAACCTACCCCTTAACCTAACCGTTACCCTAACCCTAACGCTAACCCTAACCCTTACCCTAACCCTAACCCCTAACCCTCACCCTAACCCTAACCCTAACCCTACCTCTAACTCTAACCCTAACCCTAACCCTAATCCTTACCCTAACTCTAAGCCTATCCCTTAGCCTAAACCTAACCCTAAACCTAACCATAACCCTAACCCTAACCCTAACCCTTACCCTTACCCTAACCCTAACCACAAACATAACCCTAACCCTAACCCTAAACCTTACCCTTACCCCAAACCTAACCGTAACCCTAACCCTGACACCTAACCCTAACACTAATGCTAACCCTTACCCTAACCCTAACCCTAAACTTAACCCTTAACCTAACACTAACCCTAACCCTCAACCTTGCCCTAAACCTAACCCTGAAGCTAAACCTAACCCTAAACCTTACCCTAAACCTAATCCTAAATCTAACCCTAACTCTAACCCCTAACCCTAAACCTAACCCGTACCCTAACCCTAACCCTTACCCTTACCCTAATTCTAACCCTAACTTTTACGCTAACACTAACCCTAACCCTAACCCCAATCCTAACCCTAACCCTAACCCTAACCCTAACCCTTACCCTAACCTTAACCCTAAACTTTACGCTTACCCTAACCGTAACCTTAAATCTAATCCTAACCCTAACCCTAACCCTTACCATTACCCTAACCCTAACCGAACCCTAACCCAAACCCTAAACCCAACACTAACCCTAATCCTAACGCTTACCCTTACCCTAACCCAAACCCTAACACTAACATTTACATTTACCCTAACCTTAACCCTAAACCTAACCCTAACTTTTACCCTAACCCTAATCCTAACCCTTACCCTAACCATGACCCTAACCCTAACCCTAACACCAAACCCTAACCCTAACCCTTAGGCTAACCCTAACCCTAACCCTTAACCTTACCCTTACCCTAACACTAACCCTACCTCTAACCCTAACCCTAACCCTAACCCTTAGCCTAACCCTAACCCTAACCCTAACTTTAACCCTAACCCTAACCCTAACACTTACCCTTACTCTAACCGTAACCCTAACCCTAACACTAACCCTAACCTTAACGCTAACCCTAACCATAACGCTAAACCTTACCCTTATCCCTACTCTTAACCCTAAACCTATCCCTTACCCTTACCCTAACCTTAACCCTTAACCCTAACCCTTACCCTAACCCTTACCCTTACCTGAACCCCAACCCTACCTCTAACTCTAACCCTAACCCTAACCCTAACCCTTCCCCTAACTCTAACCCTAACCCTTAGCCTAACCCTAACCCTAACCCTAACCTTAACCCTAAACCTAACCCTAACCCTTACTCTTACCCTAACCCTAACTCTTACCCTTACCCTAACCGTAACCGCAAACATAACCCTAAAACTAACCCTAAACCTTACCCTTACAGCAAACCTAACCTTAATCCTAACCCTGACCCCTAACCCTAACCCTAACCCTAACACTTACCCTTATCCTAACCCTAACCCTCACCTTAACCCTTAGCCTAACACTAAACCTAACCCTAAACCTAGCCCTTAACCTAACCCTGAACCTAAACCTAACCCTAACCCTTACCATACCCTAAACCTAACCCTAAACCTAAAGTAACCCTAACCCTAACCCTAACCCTTACCTAACCGTAACCCTAAAATTAACCCTAACCCTACCTCTAACTCTAACCCTAACCCTAACCCTAACCCTAATCCTTATCCTAAACCAAACCCTAACCCAAACCCTAACCCTTACCCTTTTCCTAACCTTAACCCTAAACCTAACCCTAATCCTAAACCTAAACCTTATCCTTACCCTTACCCTAACCCTAACACTAACCCTAACGTTAACCCTAACCCTAACCCTCACCCTAACCCTTCCCTTAACACTAACCCTAACCATAATCCTAACCCTAACCCTAACGCCTAACCCTAACCCTAACCCTTACCCTAACCCTAACCCTAACCATTACCCTTACCCTAAACCTACCTCTATCCCTAACCCTAACCCTAAGCCTTACCCTAACCCTAACCCTAACCGTTAGCCAACCCTGACCCTAAACTTAACCCTAACCCTAACCCTAACCCTAACCCTTATCCTTACCCTAACCCTAACCCTAACACTAACACTAACGCTAACCTTAACCCTAACCCTAATGCTAAACCTTACCCTTACCCTAACCTTAACCCTTACCCTTACCCTAACTATAACCCTAACCCTAACCCCTAAACCTAACCCTAACCCTAACCCTAACTCTAACACTTAGCCTTACGCTAAACCTAATCCTAAACCTCACCCTAACCCTAACTCTAACCATCAGCCTTACCCTAACTCTAACCCTAACCCTAACCCTTACCCTAACCCTAACTCCTAACCCTAACCCTTACCCTAACCCTAACCATAACCCTAACCCTTACTCTTACCCTAACCCTAACCCTTCCTCTAACTCTAACCCTAACCCTAACCCTAACCCTTACCCTAACTCTAACCCTAACCCTAGCCTAACCCTAACCCTAAACCTAACCATAATCCTAACCCTAACCCTAACCCTTACCCTTACCCTAACCCTAACCCTAACCCGAATCCTAACCCTTAAACCTAACCCTAACCCTCAAATTAACGCTAACCCTAACCTTTACCCTTACCCTAACCCTAACCCTAACCCTAACACTTACCCTTACCATAACCCGAACACTAACCTTAACCCAAACCCTAAATCTAACCTTAAACCTTACTTTACCCTAACCCTAACCCTAACCCTATCCCTAACCCTAAACCTTACCCTTACCCTAACCCTAACCCTACCTCTAACCCTAACCCTAAACCTAACCCTAACCCGTACCCTAACCCTAACCCTTAGCCTATCCCTAACCCTAACCTTAACCCTAACCCTAACCCTTACCCTTACCCTAACCCTAACCCTAACACTAACCCTAACATTAACCCTAATCCTAACCCTAACCCTAACCCTTACCCTTACTCTAAACTTAAACCTAAACCTAACCCTTCCCTTTACCCTAACCCTAAAATTAACCCTAACCCTAACCCTAACCCCTAATCCTAACCCTAACCCTAACCCCTAACCCTTAATCTAAACCTAACCCTAACCCTTACACTAACCCTAACCCTAACCCTAACCCCTAACCCTAACCCTAAACCTAACGCTTACCCTAACGCTAACCCTTACCCTAACCCTAATCCTAACCCTAACCCTTACACTTACACTAACCCTAACCCTGACCCTTACCCTTAACCTAACCCTAAACTTAATGCTAACCCTAACCCTAAGGCTAACCCTAACCCTTACCCTAACCCTAATCCTAACCCTAAACTTAACCCTAACCCAAATTCTAACCCTAACGCTTACCCTTACCTGAACTCTAAACCTAAAACTAGCCCTAACTGTAACCCTAACCCTAACCCTAAACTTAATTCTAATCCTAAACCTAACCCTAACCCGTACCCTTTCCCTAACCCTAACCCTAACCCCAATCCTTACCCTAACCCTAAACCTAATCCTTACCCTAATCCTTACCCTTTCCCTAACCCTAAATCTAACCCTAACTCTAACCTCTAACCCTAAACCTAACCCGTACCCTAACCCTAACCCTTACCCTTACCCTAACTCTAACCCTAACATTTACGCTAACATTAACCCTAACCCTAACCCTAATCCTGAACCTAACCCTAACCCTAACCCTAACCCTTACCCTAACCTTAACCCTAAACATTACACTTACCCTAACTGTAACCTTAAATCTAACCCTAACCCTAACCCTAACCCTAACCCTTAACATTACCCTAACCCTAACCCCAACCCTAAACCCAACCCTAACCCTAACCCTAACACTTACCCTTACAATAACCCTAACCCTAACCCTAACCCTAACTCTTATCTTTACCCTAACTCTAACCCTAACCCTAACTTTTACCCTAACCCTAACCCTAATCCTAACCCTTACCCTTACCCTAACACTAATCCTACCTCTAACCCTAACCCTAACCCTAACCCTTACCCTAACCATAACCCTTACCCTTACCCTTTCCCTAACACTAACCCTACCTCTAACCCTAACCCTAACCCTAACCCTAAACCTAACCCTTACCTTAACCCTAACCCTTAGCCTAACCCTAACCCTAACCGTAATCTTAACCCTAACCCTAACCCTAACACTTACCTTTACCCTAACCGTAAACCTAACCCTAACACTAACCCTAACCTTAACGCTAACCCTAAACATAACCCTAATTCTTACCCTTATCCCTAACCTTAACCCTAAACCTAACCCTTACCCTTATCCTAAACCTAACCCTATCCCTAACCCTAACCCTAACCCCTAACCCTTAACCTAAACCTACCCCTAACACTAACCCTAACCCTAAAGCTTGCCCTAAACCTAACCCCGAACCTAAACATAACCCTAACCCTTAGCATACCCCAAACCTAACCCTAAACCTAACCTAACCCTAACCCTAACCCTAACTCTTACCTAACCCTAATCCTAACCCTACCCCTTAACCTTACCCTTACCCTAACCCTAACCCTAACCTCAATGCTAACCCTAACCTAACCGTAAGCTTTACCCTAACCCTAACCCTAACCCTAATCCTTACCCTAAACCAAACCCTAACCCTAACCCTAACCCTTACCCTTTCCCTAAACCTAACCCTAAACCTAACCCTAACCCTAACATTAAACCTTACACTTACCCTTTCGCTAACCCTAACACTAACCCTAACCTTAACCCTAACCCTAACCCTCACCCTAACTCTTAACCTAACCCTAACCCTAAACCTAAACCTAACCCTAACCCTAACCCCTAAGCCTAACCCTTACCCTAACCCTAACCATAAACCTTACCCTTACCCTAAACCTAACCCTACCTCTATCCCTAACCCGAACCCTAACCCTCACCCTTACACTAACCCTAACTCTAACCCTAAGCCAAACCCTGACCCTAAACTTAAACCTAACCCTAACCCTAACCCTTACCCTTACCCTAACCCTAACCCTAACCCTAACACTAACGCTAACCTTAAACCTAATCAAATGCTAAACCTTACCCTTACCCTAACCCTAACCCTTAACCTAACCCTTCCTCTTACCCTAACCCTAACCCTAACCCCTAACCCTAAACCTAACCCTAACCCTAACCCTAACTCTAACACTTAGCCTTACCCTAACCCTAATCCTAAACCTCACCCTAACCCTAACTCTAACGGTCAGCCTTACCCTAACCCTAACCCTAACCCTTACCCTAACCCTAACCCCTAACCCGATCCCTGACCCTAACCCTAACCCTAACCCTAACCCTTACCCTTACCCTAACCCTAACCCTACCTCTAACTCTAACCCTAACCCTAACCCTAACCCTTACCCTAAATCTAACCCTAACCCTTAGCCTAACCCTAACCCTAAACCTAAACATAACCCTAACACTAACCCTAACCCTAACCCTTCCCCTTACCCTAACCCTAACCCTAACCTTAATCCTTACCCTTACCCAAACACTAACCAAAAACATAACCCTATCCTAAGCCTAAACCTTACCCTTACCCCAAACCTAACCGTAACCCTAACCCTGACCCCTAACCCTTACCCTAACCCTAACCCTTAACCTTACCCTAACCCTAACCCTAACCTTAACCCTTAACCTAACACTAACCCTAACCCTAAACCTTGCCCTAAACCTAACCCTGAACCTAAACCTAACCGTATCCCTTAGCATACCCTAAACCTAACCCTGAACCTAACCCTAACCCTACCCCTAACCGTAACCCTTACCTAAACCTAACACTATCCCTAACCCTTAACCTTACCCTTACCCTTACCCTAACCCTAATCCTAACACTTACCCTTACCCTAACCATAACCCTAACCTTAATGCTAACCCTAACCAAACCCTAACTCTTACCCTAACCCTAACCCGAACCCTAATCCTTACCCTAAACCTAAACTTAACCCTAACCCTAACCCTTACACTTTCCCTAACCCTAACCCTAACCCTAACCCTAAACCTTACCCTTACCCTTACCCTAAATCTAACCCTAACCATAACCTTAACCTTAAACATAACCCTAAACCTAACCCTAACCCTTACCCTAACCGTAACCCTAACCCTAAACCTAACCCTAACCCTAACCCCTAACCCTAACCCTTCCCCTAATCCTAACCCTAACCCTAACCCTTACCCTTACCCTAACCCTAACCCTACCTCTAACCCTAACCCTAACCCTAACCTTCACCCTAACCCTAACCCTAACCCTTATCCTAACCCTAACCCTAAATTTAACCCTCACCCTAACCCTAACCCTTACCCTTACCCTAACCCTAACCCTAACCCTAACACTACGCTAACCTTAACCCTAACCCTAATGCTAAACCTTACCCTTACCCTAAACCTAACCCTAACCCCTAACCCTAACCCTACCCTAACCCTAACTCTAACCCTTAGCCTTACCCTAACCCTAATCCTAAACCTTACCCTAACCCTAACTCTAACCGTCAGCCTTACCCTAATCCTAACCATAACCCTAACCCTTACCCTAACACTAACCCTAAACCTTACCCTAACCCTAACTATAACCCTAACCCCTAACCCTAACCCTAACCCTAACACCCACCATAAACCTAACCCTAACCTAACCCTTACCCTAATCCTAACTCTAACCCTAAAACTAACCCTAACTCTAACCCGAACCCTAACACTTACCCTAACCCTAATCCTTACCCTAACCCTAAACCTAACCCTAACCCTAAACTTAACCCTAACCCACACCCTTACCCTAACCCTAACCCTAATCCTAACCCTAAACCTA
The DNA here is from genome assembly GCA_024803745.1 of Megascapheus bottae. NCBI lineage: Eukaryota > Metazoa > Chordata > Mammalia > Rodentia > Geomyidae > Megascapheus > Megascapheus bottae. Next base: position 1,645,097 of record JANJXV010000168.1, on the reverse strand, counting down.
ACCCTAACCCTAATCCTAACCTTTACCCTTACCCTAACCCTAACCTCAAACCTAACCCTAACACTAAACGTAACCCTAACCCTTGCCCTAACCCTAGCCCTAACCCTAACGCTAACCCTTACTCTTACCCTAACCCTAACTCCAAACCTACCCCTTACCCTAACAATAAAACCTTACCCTTACCCTAAACCTAACCCTAACCCTTACCCTAACCCGAACCCTAACCCAAGCCCTAATCTCTAACTCTAACCCTAACCCTAAACCTTACCCTTACCCTAACCATAAAACTAAACCTAACCCTAACCCCTGACCCTAACCCTAACCCTAACCTTTACCCTTACCCTAACCCTAACCCTAACCTTAAACCTAAACCTAACACTAACCCTAACCCTAACCGTTACCCTAACCCTAACCCTAAACCTAACACTAACCCTAACCCTTAACCTTACCCTAACCCTAAAAATAACCCTAACCCTAACCCTTACACTAACCCTTACCCTACCCCTAACCCTAACCCTAACCCTTACCCGTACCCTAATCCTAACCCTAACCCTTACCCATACCGTAACACTAACCCTAACCTGAATGCTAACCCTAACCCTAACGCTAACCCTAACCCTTACCCTAACACTAAACCTAACCCTAACCCTAACCCTAAACCTAACCATAACCCTAACCCTAACCCTTACCCTAACCCTAAACCTTACCCTTACCCAAACCCTAACAATACCTCTATCCCTAACCCTAACCCTCACCCTAACCCTTACCCTAACCCTAACCCTAACCCTTTGCCTAACCCTAACGGTAACCTTAATCTTAAACCTAACCCTAACCCTAACCCTAATCCTAACCTAACCCTAACCCTAACCCTTACCCTTACCCTAACCCTAACCCTAAACTTTACCCAAAACCTAACACTAACCCTAACCCTAACCTTACCCTAAGCCTAAACTTAACCCCAACCCTAACTCTAAAGCCTAACCCTAACCCTAACTCTAACCCTTACCCTTACCCTAACCCTAACCCTAAACTTTACCCAAAACCTAACACTAACCCTAACCCTAACCCTTACCCTAAGCCTAACACTGAACCTAACCCTAACCCTAACCTTACCCTTACCCTAACCCTAAACCTAACACTAACCCTAAACCTAACCCCAACACTTACCCTAAACCTAAACCTAACCCTACCCCTAAACTTAACCCTACCCCAAAACTTAACCCTAACCCTTACCCTTTCCCGAACCCTAAGTCAAACCTTAAACCTAACCCTAAACCTAACCCTAACCCTAACCCTTACCATTACCCTAACCCTAAACCTAACCTTAACCCCAACCCTAAACCCAACCCTAACCCTAATGCTTAGCCTTACCCTAACCCTAAACCTAAGCCTAACCGTAACACTTACCCTTACCCTAACCCTAACCCTAACCCTGACCCTAACTTTTACCCTAACCCTAACCCTTAACCTAAACCTAACAATAACCCTAACCCTAACCCCAACCCCTAACCCTACCCCTTACCCTAACCCTAACCCTAACCCTAAGCCTTACCCTTACCCTTACCATACCCCTAAGCATACCTCTAACCCTAACCCTAACCCAAACCCTTACGCTAACCCTAACCCTTAGCTTAACACTAACCCTAACCCTAACCGTAACTCTAACCCTAACACTTACCCTTACACTAACAATAACCCTAAACCGTACACTAACCCTAACCCTAACCCTAACCTTAACCCTAAACCTAACCCTTACCCTAACCCTAAACCTAACCCTAACCCCTAACCCTAACCCTAACCCTAAACCTAACTCTAACCCTTAGTCTTACCCTAACCCTAACCCCAACCCTAACCCTTACCCTAACCCTAACTCTAACCCTTAGCCTTACCCTAACCCTAACCCTAAACCTAAACCTTACCCTAACCATAACCCTAACCCTTACCCTAATCATAAGCCTAACCCTAACCCCTAACGCTAACCCTAACCCTAACGCTCACCATAACCCTAACCCTAACCCTAACCCTTACCCTAACCCTAACCTTAACCCCTACCCAAACCCTAACCCTAACCCTAACCCCAAACCTAAACCTAACCCTAAACCTAAACCTAACCCTAAATCTAAACCTAACCCTATCTCTAACCCTTACCTAACCCTAACCCTAACCCTTACCCTTACACTTACCCTAACCCTAACCCTAACCTTAATGCTAACCCTAACCCTAACCGTAACTTTTACCCTAACCCTAACCCTAACCCTAATCTATACCCTAAACCTAACCCTAACCCTAACCCTTACCCTTTCCCTAACCCTAATCCTAACCTTAACCCTAACCCTAAACCTTACCCTTACCCTTATCCTATCCCTAAAACTAACCCTAAACTTAACCCTAACCCTAACCCTAACCCTAACCCTTACCCTAACCCTAACCCTAACCCTAACCCATAAACCTAACACTTACCCTTACCCTAACCCTAACCCTTAGCCTAACCCTAACCCTAAACTTAACCCTAACCCTAACCCTAACCCTTAACCTTACCCTAACCCTAACCCTAACCCCTACCCCTAACCCTAAACCAAACCCTAAATCTAACCCTTAGCCTTACCCTAACCCTAATCCTAAACCTTACCCTAATCCTAACTCTAACCGTCAGCCTTACCCTAACTCTAACCCTAAACCTAACCCTTACCCTAACCCTAACCCTAACCCTTACCCTAACCCTAACTCTAACCCTAACCCTAACCTAACCCTAACCTTAACCCTAACGCTAACCCTAACCCTAACCCTAACCCTAACCCTAACCCCTAACCCTAACCCTTACCCTAACCCTAACCCTAGCCCTTACCCTAACCCTAACCCTAACCCTTACCCTTACCCTTACCCTAACCCTAAACCTAACCCTAACGCTAATGCTAACCTTAACTCTAACAGTAATGCTAAACCTTACCTTTACCCTAACCCTAACACTTAACCTAACCCTTACCCTTACCCTAAGCCTAACCCTAACCTCTAACGCTAACCCTAACCCTAACCCTAAATCTAACACTTAGCCTTACACTAACCCTAATCCTAAACATTACCCTAACCCTAACTCTAACCCTTAGCCTTACCCTAACCCTAACCCTAACCTTAATACTTACCCTAACCCTAACTCTAACCCTTAGCCTTACCCTAACCCTAAACGTCCCCTTAAACTAACCATAACCCTAATCCTTACCCTAACCATAAGCCTAACCCTAACCCCTAACGCTAACCCTAACACTAACGCTCACCCTAACCCTAACCCTAACCCTAACCCTTACCCTAACCCTAACCCTAACCCTTACCCTTACCGTAACCCTAACACTAACCTTAACCCAAAACCTAACCCTAACCCTAACCCTTACCCTAACCCTAACCCTAAACCTAAACCTTACCCTAACCCTAACCCTAACCCTAACCCCAAACCTAAACCTAAACCTAAACCTAACCCTAACCCTAACTCCATCCCAAACCTTATCCCTAACCCTTACCTAACCCTAACTCTAACCCTAACCCCTAACCCTAACCCTAACCCTAACGACCACCCTAACCCTAACCCTAACCCTAATCCTTACCCTAATCCTAAACCTAACCCTAACCCTAACCTTAACCCTAACACTTACCCTAACCCTAACCCTAATCCAAACCCTAAACCGAACCCTAACCCTAATTCTAACCCTTCCCCTTACCCTAACCCTAACCTCAAACCTAACCCTAACCCTAACCCTAACCCTAACCCTAAGGCTAACCCTTACTCTTACCCTACCCTAACCCCAAACCTAACCTAACCCTAACAATAAAACCTTACCCTTACCCTAAAGGGAACCCTAACCCTTACCCTAAACCTAACCCTAAACCTAGCCCTAACCCCTAACTCTAACCCTAAGCCTGAACCTTACCCTTACTCTAACCCTAAAACTCACCCTAACCCTAAACCTAACACTTGACCCTAACCCTAACCCTAACCTTTACCTTTACCCTAACCCTAACCCTAACCGTAAACCTAACCCTAACCCTAACCCTTACACTAACCATTACCCTACACCTAACCCTAAACCTAACCCTTACCCTTACCCTAATCCTAACCCTAACCCTTACCCATACCGTAACCCTAAACCTAACCATAATGCTAACCCTAACCGTAACCCTAACCCTAACCCTAACCCTAAACCTAAACCTAATCCTTACCCTAAACCTAACCCTAACCCTGACTCTAACCCTAAACCTTACCCTTTCCCTAACCCTAACCCTAACACTAACCTTAATGCTCACCCTAACCCTAACCCTAACACTTACCCTAACCCTAACCCTTACCCTAACCCTAACCCTAACCCTAACCCTTACCCTTACCCTAACCCTAACCCTACTTCTATACCTAACCCTAACCCTAACCCTTACCCTAACCCTAACCCTAACCCTAACCCTTAGCCTAACCCTAATCCTAAACCTAACATAACCCTAACCCTAACCCTAACCCTTACCCTTACCCTTACCCTAAACCTAACCCTAACCATTACCCTAACCCTAACCCTAACCCCTAACCCTAACCCTAAATCTAAACCTTACCCTTATCTTAACCCTAAACCTAACCCTAACCCTAACCCTAACATTAAACCTTACCCTTACCCTTACCCTAACCCTAACCCTAACCCTAACCCTAAACTTAACCCTAAACCTAACCCTAAACCTTACCCTTACCCTAACCCTAACCCTAAACCTAACCCTAACCCAAACCATAAACCTTACTCTAACCGTAAACCACACCCTAACCCTAACGCTAACCCTAAGTCTTAAACTTACCATAACCCTAAACCTAACCCAAATCCTAACTTTAACCCTAACCTAACCCTAACCTTAATGCTCACCCTAACCCTAACCCTTACCCTTATCCTAACCCTAAACCGAACCCTAACCCTTACCCTAACCCTAAACCTAAACCTAGCCCTAACCCCTAACTCTAACCCTAACCCTAAACCTTACCCTTACCCTAACCCTAAAACTCACCCTAACCCTAACCCTAACCCCTGACCCTAATCCTAACCCTAACCTTTACACTTACCCTAACCCTAACACTAACCGTAAACCTAACTCTAACCCTAACACTTACACTAACCCTTATCCTGCCCTTAACCCTAACCCTAACCCTAAACCTAACCTTTACCCTAACCCTAACCCTAACCCTAACCCTTACCCTTACCCTAACCCTAACCTTAAACCTAACCCTAACCATAAACCTAACCCTTAACTAACCCTAACTCTAACCCTAATGCTAACCCTTAAACTTACCCTAACCCTAAACTTAAACCTAACCCTAACCCTAACCCTAACCGTTACCCTTACCCTAATCCTCATCCTAACCTTAACCCTAACCGTAAACCTAACCCTAACTCTAGCCCTAACGCTTACCCTTACCCTAACCCTAACCCTAACCATAACACTTAACCTTACCCTAAACCTAACGCTAACCCTAGCTTTTACCCTAACTCTAACCCTAAACCTAAACCTTACCCTAACACTAACCCTAACCCTAACCCCTAACCCTAACCCTTACCCTAACCCTAACCCTAACCCTAAACCTTACCCTTACCCTAACCCTAACCCTACCTCTAACCCTAACCCTAACCCTAACCATAACCCTTACCCTAATCCTAACACTAACCCTAACCCTAATCCTAACCTAACCCTAACCCTAACCCTTACCCTAACACCAACCCTAACCCTTACCCTTACCCTAACCATAACCCTAACTCTAAACCTAAACCTAACCCTAACCCTAACTCTAACCCTTACCCTAAACCTAACCCTAACCCTTAGCCCAACCCTAACACTAAACTTAACCCTAACCCTAACCCTAACCCTTACCCTTACCCTAACCCTAACCCTAACCCTAACCCTAATTCTAACGCTAACCTAGACACTAATCCTAATGCTAAACCTTAACCTTACCCTAACCCTAACCCTTAACCTAAACCTTACCCTTACCCTAACCCTAACCCTAACCCTAACCCCTAACCCTAACCCTAACCCTAACCCTAAATCTAACCCTTAGCCTTACACTAACCCTATCCTAAACCTTACCCTAACCCTTACCCTAACCCTAACTCTAACCCTAACCCCTAACCCTAACCCTAACCCTAGCGATCACCCTAAACCTAACCCTAACACTAAACCTTACCCTAATCCTAACCCTAAACCTAAACCTAACCCTAACCCTAACCCTAACCCAAACCCTAACACTCTAACCTTAATCGTTGCCCTAATCCTAACCCTAAACCTAACCCCTAACCCTAACCCTAACCCTAACGCTCATCCTAAACCTAACCCTAACCCTAACCCTAATTCTAACCCTTAAACTTACCCTAACCCTAATCCAAACCCTAAACCTAGCCCTAAACCTAACCCTAACCCTAACCCTTACCCTAACCCTAACCCTAACCCTAACCCTAAGCTAACCCTTACTCTTACCCTAACCCTAACCCCAAACCTAACCTAACCCTAACAATAAAACCTTACCCTTACCCTAAACCGAACCGTACCCCTTACCCTAATCCTAACCCTAAACCTAGCCCTAACCCCTAACTCTAACCCTAACCCTAAACCTTACCCTTAACCTAACCCTAAAACTCACCCTAACCCTAACCCTAACCCCTGACGCTAACCCTAACCCTAACTTTTACCCTTACCCTAAACCTAACCCTAACCGTAAACCTAATCCTAACCCTAACCCTTACACTAACCCTTACCCTACCCCTTACCCTAACCCTAACCCTTACCCTTACCCTAATCCTAACCCTAACCCTTACCCATACCGTAACCCTAACCCTAACCTTAATGTTAACCCTAACACTAACCCTTACCCGAACCCTAACCGTATCCCTAATCCTAACCCTTACCATTACCTTAACCCTAACCCTAATCCTAAACTTAATGCTAACCCTACACCTAAACCTAACCCTTACCCTAACCCTAACCATAATCCTTAATCTAACCCTAACCCTAACCCTAAACCTTACCTTTACCCTTACCCAAACCCTAACCCTAACCCTAACCGTAACCTTAACCCTAAACCTAACCCTAAACCTTAGCCTTACCCTAACCCTAACCCTAAACCTAACCTTAACCCTAACCCTAAACCTTACCCTAACCCTAAACCACACCCTAAACCTAACCCTAACCCTAAGTCTTAAAATTACCATAACCCTAACCCTAACCCTAACCCTAACTTTAACCCTAATCATAACCATAACCATAAACCTTACCCTTACCATAACCCTAACCCTAAACCTAATCCTAACCCTAATCCTAATCCTAACCCTTACCCTTACGCTAACCCTAACCCTAAACCTAACCCTAACCTTTGCCCTAACCCTAACCCTAACCATTACCCTAACCCTAACCTTAAACCTAACCGTAACCCTAACCTAACCCTTACCCTAACCCTAACCCTAATCCTAACCCTTAAACTTACCCTAACCCTAACCTTAAACCTAACCCTAACCCTAACCCTTACCCTTAACCTAACCCTCACGCTAACCTTAACCCCAACCGTAAACCTAACCCTAACCCTAGCCCTAACGCTTAACCTTACCCTAACCCTAACCCTAACCCTAACACTTACCCTTACCCTAAACCTAACCCTAACCCTAGCTTTTACCCTAACGCTAACCCAAACCTTAACCCCTAACCCTAACCCTTACCCTAACCCTAACCCTAACCCTACACCTTAACCTTACTCTTACCCTAACCCTACCCTACCCGTAACCCTAACCCTAACCCTTACACTTACCCTAACCCTAACCACAAACCTAACCCTAATTCTAACACTAAACCTTATCCTTACCCTAAACCTAGCCCTAACCCTTACCCTAACCCTAACCCTAGCCCTAACCCGTAACCCTAACCCTAAACCTTACCCTTACCCTAACCCTAAACCTACCCCTAACCCTAACCCTAAACCCTAACCCTAACCCTAACCCTTACCGTTACCCTAACCCTAACCCTAAACTTTACCCAAAATCTAACACTAACCCTAACACTAACCCTTACCCTAACCCTAACCCTGAACCTAACCCTTACCCTAACACTAAACCTAACGCTAACCCTAAACCTAACCCAAACCCTTACCATAACCCTAACCCTAAACCTAAACCTAAACCTAACCCTAACCTTTACGCTAACCCTAACCCTAACCCTATCCCTTACCCTTACCCTAACCCTAAAACTAACCCTTACCCTTACTCTAACCCTAACCCTAACCTTAATGCTAACCCTAAACCTAACACTTACCTTTACCCTAATCCTAAACCTAACCCTAACCTAAACCTTAACCTTACCCTAACCCTAACCCAAACCCTAACCTTTACGTTAACCCTAACCCTAACCATATCCCTTACCCTTACCCTAAGTCTAAACTTTAACCTAACCCTAACCCTAACCCTAACCCTTACCGTTACCCTAACACTAACCCTAACCTTAACCCCAACCCTGAACCCAACCCTAAACCTAACCCTAACCCTAACCCTAACACTTACCCTTACCCTAACCCAAATCCTAATCCTAAACCTAACTTTACCCTAACCCTAACACTAACCCTACCCCTTACCCTAAACCTAACCCTAACCCTAACCCTAACCCTTACCATTACCCTAACCCTAACCCTAACCCTAACCTTTACGCTAACCCTAAACCTAACCCTAACCCTTACCCTTACCCTAAGTCTAACCTTAATCCTAACTCTAACCCTAACCCTAACCCTTACCATTACCCTAACCCTAACACTAAACTTAACCCCAACCCTAAACCCAACCCTAACACTAACCCTAACCCTAATGCTTAGCCTTAGAGTAACCCTAACCCTCACCCTAATCCGAACACTTACCCTTACCCTAAACCTAACCCCAACCCTAACCCTAACTTTTACCCTAACCCTAACCCTAACACTTACCCTAAACCTAACCCTAACCCTAACCCTAACCCCTAACCAAACCTCTTATGCTAAACCTAACCCTATCCTTAAACCTTACCCTTACCCTTATCCTAACCCTAACCCTACCTCTAACCTAACCCTAACAATAAACCTAACCCTAACCCTAACTCTAACCCTTAGCCAAACCCTAACCCTAACCCTAACCTTAACCATAACCCTAACACTTAACCTTACCCTAACCCTAACCCTAACACTAACCCTAACCTTAAGCCTAACCCTAACACTAACCCTAACCCTTACCCTTACCCTAACCTTAACCCTAAACCTAACCCTTACCTTAACCTAACCTTAACCCTAACCCTAACTCTAAACCCTAACCCTAACCCTAACCATAACTCCAACCCTTAGTCTTACCCTAACCCTAACCCTAACCTATACCCTAACCTTAACTCTAACCCTTAGCCTTACCCTAACCCTAACCCTAACCGTAACGCCAAACCTAACCCTAACCCTAACCCCAACCCTAACGCTTACCATAACCTTAACCCTTACCCTAACACTTACTCTTACCCTAACCCTAACCTCAAACCTGAAACTAAATCTAACCCTAAAACTTTTCCTTACCCTAAACCCAACCCTAAGCCTAACCCTAATCCTAACACTAACTTTAACCATAAAACTAACACTAACACTAACACAAACCCTTACCCTAACCATAACCCTAACCCTTACCCTTACCCTAACCCTAAACCTAACCCTAACCCTAACCCTAACCCTAAACCTAACCATAATGCTCACCATATCCCTAACCCTAACACTTACTCTAACCCTTACTCTTACCCTAACCCTTACCCTTACCCTAACCTTAACCCTAACCCTAACCCCAACACTAAATCTAAACCTAACCCTTACCGTTACCCTATCCCTAACCCGTAATCTAACCCTAACCCTAACCCTAACCCTAACCCTAACACTTACCCTTACCCTAACCCAAATCCTAATCCTAAACCTAACTTTACCCTAACCCTAACACTAACCCTACCCCTTACCCTAAACCTAACCCTAACCCTAACCCTAACCCTAACCCTTACCATTACCCTAACCCTAACCCTAACCCTAACCTTTACGCTAACCCTAAACCTAACCCTAACCCTTACCCTTACCCTAAGTCTAACCTTAATCCTAACTCTAACCCTAACCCTAACCCTTACCATTACCCTAACCCTAACACTAAACTTAACCCCAACCCTAAACCCAACCCTAACACTAACCCTAACCCTAATGCTTAGCCTTAGAGTAACCCTAACCCTCACCCTAATCCGAACACTTACCCTTACCCTAAACCTAACCCCAACCCTAACCCTAACTTTTACCCTAACCCTAACCCTAACACTTACCCTAAACCTAACCCTAACCCTAACCCTAACCCCTAACCAAACCTCTTATGCTAAACCTAACCCTATCCTTAAACCTTACCCTTACCCTTATCCTAACCCTAACCCTACCTCTAACCTAACCCTAACAATAAACCTAACCCTAACCCTAACTCTAACCCTTAGCCAAACCCTAACCCTAACCCTAACCTTAACCATAACCCTAACACTTAACCTTACCCTAACCCTAACCCTAACACTAACCCTAACCTTAAGCCTAACCCTAACACTAACCCTAACCCTTACCCTTACCCTAACCTTAACCCTAAACCTAACCCTTACCTTAACCTAACCTTAACCCTAACCCTAACTCTAAACCCTAACCCTAACCCTAACCATAACTCCAACCCTTAGTCTTACCCTAACCCTAACCCTAACCTATACCCTAACCTTAACTCTAACCCTTAGCCTTACCCTAACCCTAACCCTAACCGTAACGCCAAACCTAACCCTAACCCTAACCCCAACCCTAACGCTTACCATAACCTTAACCCTTACCCTAACACTTACTCTTACCCTAACCCTAACCTCAAACCTGAAACTAAATCTAACCCTAAAACTTTTCCTTACCCTAAACCCAACCCTAAGCCTAACCCTAATCCTAACACTAACTTTAACCATAAAACTAACACTAACACTAACACAAACCCTTACCCTAACCATAACCCAAACCCTTACCCTTACCCTCACCCTAAACCTAACCCTAACCCTAACCCTAACCCTAAACCTAACCATAATGCTCACCATATCCCTAACCCTAACACTTACTCTAACCCTTACTCTTACCCTAACCCTTACCCTTACCCTAACCTTAACCCTAACCCTAACCCTAACACTAAATCTAAACCTAACCCTTACCGTTACCCTATCCCTAACCCGTAATCTAACCCTAACCCTAACCCTAAACCTAAACCTAACCCTAACCCTAAACCTTAACCTTACTCTAACCCTAAGCCTAAACCTAACCCTAACCCTAACCCTAACCCTTACCCTTACCCTAACCATAAACCTTACCCTTACCCTAAACCTAACCCTACACATAACCCTAATCCTAACCCTAATCCTAACCCTCACCCTTACCTTACCCAAACCCTACACCTAAATCTAACCCTAACCCTAACCCCTAACCCTAACCCTAACCCTTACCGTTACCCTAACCCTAACCCTAACCCTAACCCTAACACCTACCCTTACCCTAAACCTAACACTAAACCTAACCCTAACCCTTACCCTTAACCTAACCCTAACCCTAACACTAACCCTTACCCTTAACCTAACCCTAACCCTAACCCAAGACTTACCCTTTCCCTATCCCGAAACCTAACCCTAACCCTAACACTTACCCTTACCCTAACATTAACTCTAAACCTAACCCTTACCCTAACACTAACCCTTACCCTAACCCTAACCCTAACCCTTACCCTAAACCTAACCCTAACCCGAACCTTAACCCCTAACCCTAACCCTAACCCTCACCCTAACGCTAACCCTAACCCTTACCCTTACCCTAACCCTTACCCTAACCCTAACCCTAACCCTTACCCTTACCGTAACCCTAACACTAACCTTAACCCAAACCCTAAACCTAACCCTAACCCTTACCCTAACCCTAACCCTAAACCTAAACCTAACCCTAACCCTAACCCTAACCCTAACCCTTACCATTACCCTAACCCAAACCCTAACCCTAACCTTTACGCTAACCCTAAACCTAACCCTAACCCTTACCCTTACCCTAAGTCTAACCTTAATCCTAACTCTAACCCTAACCCTAACCCTTACCATTACCCTAACCCTAACACTAAACTTAACCCCAACCCTAAACCCAACCCTAACACTAACCCTAACCCTAATGCTTAGCCTTAGAGTAACCCTAACCCTCACCCTAATCTGAACACTTACCCTTACCATAAACCTAACCCCAACCCTAACCCTAAATTTTACCCTAACCCTAACCCTAACACTTACCCTAAACCTAACCCTAACCCTAACCCTAACCCCTAACCCCACCCCTTACGCTAACCCTAACCCTAACCCTAACCCTTACCCTTACCCTTATCCTAACCCTAACCCTACCTCTAACCCTAACCCTAACCCTAAACCTAACCCTAACCCTAACCCTAACCCTTAGCCAAACCCTAACCCTAACCCTAACCTTAACTATAACCCTAACACTTAACCTTACCCTAACCCTAACCCTAACACTAACCCTAACCTTAACCCTAACCCTAACACTAAACCTAACCCTTACCCTTACCCTAACCTTAACCCTAAACCTAACCCTTACCTTAACCTAACCTTAACCCTAACCCTAACTCTAAACCCTAACCCTAACCCTAACCATAACTCCAACCCTTAGTCTTACCCTAACCCTAACCCTAACCTATACCCTAACCTTAACTCTAACCCTTAGCCTTACCCTAACCCTAACCCTAACCGTAACGCCAAACCTAACCCTAACCCTAACCCCTACCCTAACGCTTACCATAACCCTAACCCTTACCCTAACACTTACTGTTACCCTAACCCTAACCCCAAACCTGAAACTAAATCTAACCCTAAAACTTTTCCTTACCCTAAACCCAACCCTAAGCCTAACCCTAATCCTAACCCTAAATTTAACCATAAAACTAACACTAACACTAACACAAGCCCTTACCCTAACCCTAACCCTAACTCTTACCCTTACCCTAACCCTAAACCTAACCCTAACCCTAACCCTAACCCTAAACCTAACCCTAATGCTCACCCTATCCCTAACCCTAACCCTTACTCTAACCCTTACTCTTACCCTAACCCTTACCCTTACCCTAACCTTAACCCTAACCCTAACCCCAACCCTAAATCTAAACCTAACCCTTACCGTTACCCTAACCCTAACCCGTAACCTAACCCTAACCCTAACCCTAAACCTAAGCCTTACCCTAACCCTAAACCTTATCCTTACCCTAACCCTAAACCTAAACCTAACCCTAACCCTAACCCTAACCCTTACCCTTACCCTAACCATAAACCTTACCCTTACCCTAAACCTAACCCCACACATAACCCTAATCCTAACCCTAATCCTAACCCTCACCCTTACACTTACCCAAACCCTACACCTAAATCTAACCCTAACCCTAACCCCTAACCCTAACCCTAACCCTTACCGTTACCCTAACCCTAACCCTAACCCTAACACTAACACCTACCCTTACCCTAAACCTAACACTAAACCTAACCCTAACCCTTACCCTTAACCTAACCCTAACCCTAACACTAACCCTTACCCTTAACCTAACCCTAACCCTAACCCAAGACTTACCCTTTCCCTATCCCGAAACCTAACCCTAACCCTAACACTTACCCTTACCCTAACATTAACTCTAAACCTAACCCTTACCCTAACACTAACCCTTACCCTAACCCTAACCCTAACCCTTACCCTAAACCTAACCCTAACCCGAACCTTAACCCCTAACCCTAACCCTAACCCTCACCCTAACGCTAACCCTAACCCTTACCCTTACCCTAACCCTTACCCTAACCCTAACCCTAACCCTTACCCTTACCGTAACCCTAACACTAACCTTAACCCAAACCCTAAACCTAACCCTAACCCTTACCCTAACCCTAACCCTAAACCTAAACCTAACCCTAACCCTAACCCTAACCCTAACCCTTACCATTACCCTAATCCAAACCCTAACCCTAACCTTTACGCTAACCCTAAACCTAACCCTAACCCTTACCCTTACCCTAAGTCTAACCTTAATCCTAACTCTAACCCTAACCCTAACCCTTACCATTACCCTAACCCTAACACTAAACTTAACCCCAACCCTAAACCCAACCCTAACACTAACCCTAACCCTAATGCTTAGCCTTAGAGTAACCCTAACCCTCACCCTAATCTGAACACTTACCCTTACCATAAACCTAACCCCAACCCTAACCCTAACTTTTACCCTAACCCTAACCCTAACACTTACCCTAAACCTAACCCTAACCCTAACCCTAACCCCTAACCCCACCCCTTACGCTAACCCTAACCCTAACCCTAACCCTTACCCTTACCCTTATCCTAACCCTAACCCTACCTCTAACCCTAACCCTAACCCTAAACCTAACCCTAACCCTAACCCTAACCCTTAGCCAAACCCTAACCCTAACCCTAACCTTAACCATAACCCTAACACTTAACCTTACCCTAACCCTAACCCTAACACTAACCCTAACCTTAACCCTAACCCTAACACTAAACCTAACCCTTACCCTTACCCTAACCTTAACCCTAAACCTAACCCTTACCTTAACCTAACCTTAACCCTAACCCTAACTCTAAACCCTAACCCTAACCCTAACCATAACTCCAACCCTTAGTCTTACCCTAACCCTAACCCTAACCTATACCCTAACCTTAACTCTAACCCTTAGCCTTACCCTAACCCTAACCCTAACCGTAACGCCAAACCTAACCCTAACCCTAACCCCTACCCTAACGCTTACCATAACCCTAACCCTTACCCTAACACTTACTCTTACCCTAACCTTAACCCCAAACCTGAAACTAAATCTAACCCTAAAACTTTTCCTTACCCTAAACCCAACCCTAAGCCTAACCCTAATCCTAACCCTAAATTTAACCATAAAACTAACACTAACACTAACACAAACCCTTACCCTAACCCTAACCCTAACCCTTACCCTTACCCTAACCCTAAACCTAACCCTAACCCTAACCCTAACCCTAAACCTAACCCTAATGCTCACCCTATCCCTAACCCTAACCCTTACTCTAACCCTTACTCTTACCCTAACCCTTACCCTTACCCTAACCTTAACCCTAACCCTAACCCCAACCCTAAATCTAAACCTAACCCTTACCGTTACCCTAACCCTAACCCGTAACCTAACCCTAACCCTAACCCTAAACCTAAGCCTTACCCTAACCCTAAACCTTATCCTTACCCTAACCCTAAACCTAAACCTAACCCTAACCCTAACCCTAACCCTTACCCTTACCCTAACCATAAACCTTACCCTTACCCTAAACCTAACCCCACACATAACCCTAATCCTAACCCTAATCCTAACCCTCACCCTTACACTTACCCAAACCCTACACCTAAATCTAACCCTAACCCTAACCCCTAACCCTAACCCTTACCCTTACCGTTACCCTAACCCTAACCCTAACCCTAACACTAACACCTACCCTTACCCTAAACCTAACACTAAACCTAACCCTACCCCTTACCCTTAACCTAACCCTAACCCTAACACTAACCCTTACCCTTAACCTAACCCTAACCCTAACCCAAGACTTACCCTTTACCTAACCCGAAACCTAACCCTAACCCTAACACTTACCCTTACCCTAAAACTAACTCTAAACCTAACCCTTACCCTAACACTAACCCTTACCCTAACCCTAACCCCAACCCTTACCCTAAACCTAACCCTAACCCGAACCTTAACCCCTAACCCTAACCCTAACCCTCACCCTAACGCTAACCCTAACCCTTACCCTTACCCTAACCCTTACCCTAACGCTAACCTTAACCCTTACCCTTACCGTAACCCTAACACTAACCTTAACCCAAACCCTAAACCTAACCCTAACCCTTACCCTAACCCTAACCCTAAACCTAAACCTAACCCTAACCCTAACCCTAACCCTAACCCTTACCATTACCCTAACCCTAACCCTAACCCTAACCTTTACGCTAACCCTAAACCTAACCCTAACCCTTACCCTTACCCTAAGTCTAACCTTAATCCTAACTCTAACCCTAACCATAACCCTTACCATTACCCTAACCCTAACACTAAACTTAACCCCTACCCTAAACCCAACCCTAACACTAAACCTAACACTAATGCTTAGCCTTAGAGTAACCCTAACCCTCACCCTAATCCGAACACTTACCCATACCCTAAACCTAACCCCAACCCTAACCCTAACTTTTACCCTAACCCTAACCCTAACACTTACCCTAAACCTAACCCTAACCCTAACACTAACCCCTAACCCCACCCCTTACGCTAACCCTAACCCTAACCCTAAACCTTACCCTTACCCTTATCCTAACCCTAACCATACCTCTAACCCTAACCCTAACCCTAAACCTAACCCTAACCCTAACCCTAACCCTTAGCCAAACCCTAACCCTAACCAGAACCTTAACCCCTAACCCTAACCCTAACCCTCACCCTAACGCTAACCCTAACCCTTACCCTTACCCTAACCCTTACCCTAACCCTAACCCTAATCCTTACCCTTACCTTAACCCTAACACTAACCTTTACCCAAACCCTAAACCTAACCCTCACCCTTACCCTTACCCTATCCCTAACCCTAACCCTAACCCTAACCCTAACCCTAAACCTAACCCTTACCCTAACCCTAACCCTTACTTTTACCCTAAACCTAACCCTAACCCTCACCCTGACCCTAACCCTAACCCTAACTCTAACCCTTACCCTTACCTTAACCATAACCCTAAACCTAAACCTAACTCTAACCCTAACCCTAACCCTTACCCTTACCCTAAACCTAAACTTAACCATAACCCTAACAATAACCCTAACCTTAACCCTAACCCTAACCCCAACCCTAACCCTAACCCTTACCCTAACCCTAAATTTAAACCTAACCCTGGCCGTAACTCTAACCCTTACCCTTACCCTAACTCTAACGCTAAACCTAACCCTTCCCTTTACCCTAACCCTAACCTTAACCTTAATGCACACCCTAACCCTAAACCTAACCCTTACCCTAACCGTAACCCTAACCTTAACCCTTACCCTTTATTAACCCTAACCCTAACCCTAACCTTAACCCTAACCCTAACCCTAACCCTAATCCTTACCATTACCCTAACCCTAACACTAAATCTAACCCTAACCCTAAACCTAACCCTAACCCTTACCCTTACCCTACACCTAACCCTAACCCTAACCTTAACCCTAACCCTTACCCTTACCCTAACCCTAACCCTAACCTTAACCCCAACCCTAAACCCAACCCTAACACTAACCCTAACCTAACGCTTATCCTACCCTAACCCTAACCCTAACCCTAACCCGAACACTTACGCTTACCCTAACCCTAACCCAACCCTAACCCTAACTTTCACCCTAAACCTAACCCTAACCCTAACCCTTACACTAAACCTAACGCTAACCCTAACCCCTAACCCTACCCCTTACCCTAACCCTAACCCTAACCCTAAACCTTACCCTTACCCTTACCCTAACCCTAACCCTACCTCTAACCCTAACCCTAACCCTAACCCTAACCCTTAGCCTAACCCTAACCCTAACCCTAACCTTAACCCTCACCCTAACACTTACCCTTACCTATCCCTAACCCTAACACTAACCCTAACCTTAAACCTAACCCTAACCCTAACCCTTACCCTTACCCTAACCTTAACCCTAAACCTAACCCTTACCCTTACCCTAACCCTAACCCTAACCCTAACCCCTAACCCTAACCCTAACCCTAACCCTAACTCTAACCCTTAGTCTTACCCTAACCCTAACCCTAACCCATACCCTAACCCGAACTCTAACCCTTAGCCTTACCCTAACCCTAACCCTATACCTAACCCTAACCCTAACCCTACCCCTAACTCTCACCTTAACCCTAACGCTAACCCTAAGCCTTACCCTAAGCCTAACCCTAAACCTTACCCTAACCCTAACCCTAACCCTTACCATTACCCTAACCCTAACCCTCACCCTAACACCAAACATAAACCTAACCCTTAACCTTACCCTAACCCTAACCCTAACCCTAAACCTAAACTTAACACTAACCCTTAACCCTACCCTAACCCTAAAGCTAACCCTAACCCTAACCCTAACCGTAACCCTTACATTTACCCTAACCCTAACGCCAAACTGAACTCTAACCCTAACCCCAACCCTAACGCTTACCCTAACCCTAACCCTTACTCTTACCCTAACCCTAACCCCAAAGCTAAACCTAAATCTAACCCTAAAACTTTCCCTTACCCAAAACCCAACCCTAAGCCTAACCCTAATACTAACCCTAACCTTAACCATAAACCTAACACTAACCCTAACCTTAACCCTTACCCTAACCCTAACCCTTACCCTTACCCTAACCCTAACCCGAAACCTAACCCTAACGCTACCCCTTACCCTAACCCTAACCCTAACCTAACCCTAAATCTAACCATAACTCTAACCCTAACCCAACCATAACAATAAACCTAACCCTAACCCTAAACCTAACCCTAACCTTTACGGTAACCCTAACCTTTGCGCTAACCCTAATCCTAACACTAACCCTTACCCTTACCCTAACTCTAACCTGCAACCTAACCATAACTCTAACCCTAACCCTAACCTAACCGTAACCCTTACCCTTACCCTAACACTAACCCTAACCTTAACCCCAAACCTAAACCCAACCCTAACCCTAACCCTAACGCTTACCCTTACCCTAACCCGAACCCTAACCCTAACACTAACACTTACCCTTAACCTAACACTAACCCTAACCCTAATCCTTACCCTAACCCTAACCCTTACACTAACCCTAACCCTAAACCTCACCCTAACCCTAACCCTAACCCGAAACCTAACCCCTAACCCTAACCCTAACCCTCATCCTAAAGCTAACCCTAACCCTTACCCTTACCTAACCCTAACACTAACCCTAACCCTTACCCTAACCCTAACCCTAACCCGAAACCTAACCCCTAACCCTAACCCTAACACTCACCCTAACGTTAACCCTAACCCTTACCCTTACCCTAACCCTAACCCTAACCCTAACCCTAACCCTAACCCTTATCTTTACCGTAACCCTAACACTAACCTTAACCCAAACCCTAAACCTAACCCTAACCCTAACCCTACCCTTACCCTTACCCTAAACCTAAACTTAACCATAACCCTAACACTAACCCTAACCTTAACCCTAACCCTAACCCTAACCCTAAACCTAACCCTAACCCTAACCATAACCCTTAGCCTAACCCTAACCCTAACCCTAACCCTAACCCCTAACCCTACCCCTTACCCTAACCCTAACTCTATCCCCAAACCTTACCCTTACCCTTACCCTAACCCTAACCCTACCTCTAACCCTAACCCTAACCCTAAACCTAACCCTAACCCTAACCATAACCCTTAGCCTAACCCTAACCCTAACCCTAACCTTAACCCTAACCCTTACACTTACCCTTACCCTAACCCTAACCCTAACACTAACCCTAACCTTAACCCTAACCCTAACCCTAACCCTAACCCTAATGCTCACCCTATCCCTAACCCTAACCCTTACTCTAAACCTAAATCTAACCCTAACCCTTACTCTTACCCTAACCCTAACCCTAACCCTAACCACAACCCTAACCCTAACCCTAAACCTAACCCTAACCCTAACCCTAAACCTTACCCTTACCCTAACCCTAAACCCAAACCTTACCCTAACCCTAACCCTAACCCTAACCCTAACACTTACCCTTACCCTAACCCTAACCCTTACCCTTACCCTAAACCTAACCCTACACATAACCCTAATCCTAACCCTAATCCTAACCCTCATCCTTACTCTTACCCTAACCCTACACCTAAATCTAACCCTAACCCTAACCCCTAACCCTAACCCTAACCCTAACCCTTACCCTTACCCTAACCCTAACCCTAACCCTAACCCTAACCCTTACCCTTTACCTAACCCTAACCCTAACCCAAAACTTACCCTTACCCTAACCCGAACCCTAACCCTAACCCTAACACTTACCCTTACCCTAACACTAACCCTAACCCTAACACTTACCCTTACCCTAACACTAACCCTAACCCTAACCCTTACCCTAAACCTAACCCTTACCCTAACCCTTACCCTAACCCTAAACCTAACCCGAACCCTAACCCCTAACCCTAAACCTAACACTCACCCTAACGCTAACCCTAAACATTACCCTTACCCTAAAACTAAACCTAACTCTAACCCTTACCCTTACCGTAACCCTAACACTAACCTTAACCCAAACCCTAAACCTATCCCTAACCTTTACCCTTACCCTAACCCTAACCCTAACCCTAACCAACCCTAATCCTATCCCTAACCCTAAGCCTAACCCTAAACCTAACCCTAACCCTAACCCTTACCCTAACCCTAAACCTTAATTTTACCCTAAACCTAACCCTAACCCTCACCCTGACCCTAAACCTAACCCTAACCCTAACCGTTACCCTTACCTTAACCATAACCCTAACCCTAAAACTAACCCTAACCCTAACCCTAACCCTTACGTTACCCTAAACCTAAACTTAACCATAACCCTAGCACTAACCCTAACCTTAACCCTAACAATAACCCTAACCCTTACCCTTACCCTAACCCTAACCTTAACCTTAATGCAAACCCTAACCCTAAACCTACCCCTAAACCTTACCCTAACCCTACCACTAACCCTAACCCTAACTCTAAACCTAACCCTAACCCTAACCTTAACCCAAACCCTAAACCTATCCCTAACCTTTACCCTTACCCTAACCCTAACCCTAACCCTAACCAACCCTAATCCTATCCCTAACCCTAAGCCTAACCCTAAACCTAACCCTAACCCTAACCCTTACCCAAACCCTAAACCTTAATTTTACCCTAAACCTAACCCTAACCCTAACCTTAACCCAAACCCTTACACTTACCCTTACCCTAACCCTAACCCTAACACTAACCCTAACCTTAACCTTAACCCTAACCCTAACCCTAACCCTTACCCTTACTCTAACCTTAACCCTAAACCTAACCCTTACCCTTACCCTTACCCTACCCTAACCGTAACCCCGAACCCTAACCCTAACCCTTAGTCTTACCATAATCCTAACCCTAACCCATACCCTAACCCTAACTCTAACCCTGAGCCTTACCCTAACCCTAACCCTAAACCTAACCCTGAACCTAACCCTAAACTCAACACCAACCCTTACAATTACCCTAACCCTAAAGCTAACCCTAACCCTAACCCTAACCCTAACCCCAACCCTAACGCTTACCCTAAGCGTAACCCTTGCCCTAACCCTTACTCTTACCCTAACCCTAACCCCAAACCTAAACCTAAATCTAACCCTAAACCTTTCCCTTACCCTAAACCCAACCCTAAGCCTAACCCTAATATTAACCCTAACCTTAACCATAAACCTAACACTAACCCTAACCCTAAACCTAACCCTAAGCCTAACCCTAACCCTTACCCTTACCCTAACCCTTACCCTTCCCCTAACCCTAACCCTAAACCTAACCCTAAACCTAACCCTAACCCTTACCCTAACCCTATCCCTAACCCTAAATCTAACCCTAACCCTAACCCTAACCCTAAATCTAACCCTAACCCTAACCCAACCCTAACCATAACCATAACCCTAACCCTAACCCCAATACTAACCCTAACCTTTAGGCTAACACTAACCTTTACGCTAACCCTAACCCTAACCCTAACCGTTACCCTAACCCTAATCCTAACTCTAACACTTAGACTTACCCTAACCCTAACCCTAACTCTTACCCTTACCCTAACCATAACCCTAACACTAACCCTAACCTTAACCCTAACCCTAACCCCTAACCCTAAAACTAACCCTAATGCTCACCCTATCCCTAACCCTAACCCTTACTCTAACCCTAAATCTAACCCTAAACCTTACTCTTACCCTAACCCTAACCCTAACCCTAACCCCAACCCTAACCCTAACCCTAAACCTAACCCTAACCCTAACCCTAAACCTTACCCTTACCCTAACCCTAAACCCAAACCTTACCCTAACCCTAACTCTAACACTTACCCTTACCCTAACCCTAACCCTTACCCTTACCCTAAACCTAACCCTACACATAACCCTAATCCTAACCCTAATCCTAACCCTCATCCTTACTCTTACCCTAACCCTACACCTAAATCTAACCCTAACCCTAACCACTAACCCTAACCCTAACCCTTACCCTTACTCTAACCCTAACCCTAACCCTAACACTTACCCTAACCCTAACCCTAACCCTAACCCTTACCCTTTACCTAAACCTAACCCTAACCCAAAACTTACCCTTACCCTATCCCGAACCCTAACCCTAACCCTAACACTTTCCCTTACCCTAACACTAACCCTAACCCTAACACTTACCCTTACCCTAACACTAACCCTAACCCTAACCCTTACCCTAAACCTAACCCTTACCCTAACCCTTACCCTAACCCTAAACCTAACCCGAACCCTAACCCCTAACCCTAAACCTAACACTCACCCTAACGCTAACCCTAAACCTTACCCTTACCCTAAAACTAAACCTAACTCTAACCCTTACCCTTACCGTAACCCTAACACTAACCTTAACCCAAACCCTAAACCTATCCCTAACCTTTACCCTTACCCTAATCCTAACCCTAACCCTAACCAACCCTAATCCTATCCCTAACCCTAAGCCTAACCCTAAACCTAACCCTAACCCTAACCCTTACCCTAACCCTAAACCTTAATTTTACCCTAAACCTAACCGTAACCCTCACCCTGACCCTAAACCTAACCCTAACCCTAACCGTTACCCTTACCTTAACCATAACCCTAACCCTAAAACTAACCCTAACCCTAACCCTAACCCTTACGTTACCCTAAACCTAAACTTAACCATAACCCTAACACTAACCCTAACCTTAACCCTAACAATAACCCTAACCCTTACCCTTACCCTAACCATAACCTTAACCTTAATGCAAACCCTAACCCTAAACCTACCCCTAACCCTTACCCTAACCCTACCACTAACCCTAACCCTAACTCTAAACCTAACCCTAACCCTAACCCTTAGCATAACCCTAAACCTAACCCTAACCTTAACCCTAACCCTTACACTTACCCTTACCCTAACCCTAACCCTAACACTAACCCTAACCTTAACCTTAACCCTAACCCTAACCCTAACCCTTACCCTTACTCTAACCTTAACCCTAAACCTAACCCTTACCCTTACCCTTACTCTACCCTAACCGTAACCCCCAACCCTAACCCTAACCCTTAGTCTTACCATAATCCTAACCCTAACCCATACCCTAACCCTAACTCTAACCCTGAGCCTTACCCTAACCCTAACCCTAAACCTAACCCTTAACCTAACCCTAAACTTAACACCAACCCTTACAATTACCCTAACCCTAAAGCTAACCCTAACCCTAACCCTAACCCTAACCCCAACCCTAACGCTTACCCTAAGCGTAACCCTTGCCCTAACCCTTACTCTTACCCTAACCCTAACCCCAAACCTAAACCTAAATCTAACCCTAAACCTTTCCCTTACCCTAAACCCAACCCTCAGCCTAACCCTAATATTAACCCTAACCTTAACCATAAACCTAACACTAACCCTAACCCTAAACCTTACCCTAAGCCTAACCCTAACCCTTACCCTTACCCTAACCCTTACCCTTCCCCTAACCCTAACCCTAAACCTAACCCTAAACCTAACCCTAACCCTTACCCTAACCATTTCCCTAACCCTAAATCTAACCCTAACCCTAACCCTAACCCTAAATCTAACCCTAACCCTAACCCAACCCTAACCATAACCATAACCCTAACCCTAACCCCAATACTAACCCTAACCTTTACGCTAACACTAACCTTTACGCTAACCCTAACCCTAACCCTAACCCTTACCCTAACCCTAATCCTAACTCTAACACTTAGACTTACCCTAACCCTAACCCTAACCCTAACCCTTACCCTAACCCTAACCCTAAACAATACCCTAACCCTAACCCTAACCCTAACCCCTAACCCTAAAACTAACCCTAATGCTCACCCTATCCCTAACCCTAACCCTTACTCTAACCCTAAATCTAACACTAAACCTTACTCTTACCCTAACACTAACCCTAACCCTAACCCTAACCCCAACCCTAAGCCTAACACTAAACCTAACCCTTACCCTAACCCTAAACCTTACCCTTACCCTAACCCTAAACCCAAACCTTACCCTAACCCTAACCCTAACCCTAACCCTAAACTTAATTCTAAGCCTAACCCTAACCCTAACCCTTACCCTTACCCTAACCCTAACCCTTACCCTTACCCTAAACCTAACCCTACACATATCCCTAATCCTAAACCTAATCCTAACCCTCATCCTTACCCTTACCCTAACCCTACACCTAAATGTAAACCTAACCCTAACCCCTAACCCTGACCCTAACCCTAACCCTTACCCTTACCCTTACCCTAACCCTAACCCTAACCCTAACCCTAACCCTATCCTAACCCTTATCCTAAACCTAACCCTTACCCTAAACCTAACACATATCCTTACCTTAACCCAAACCCTAACCCTAACCCTTACCTTTACCTAACCCTAACCCTAACACTAACCCTTACCCTTAACCTAACCCTAACCCTAACCCAAAACTTACCCTTACCATAACCCGAACCCTAACCATAACCCTAACACTTACCCTTACCCTAACACTAACCCTAACCCTAACCCTTACCCTAACCCTAAACCTAACCCTAACCCTTACCCTTACAGTAACCCTAACACTAACCTTAACCCAAACCCTAACCCTAACGCTAACCCTAAACCTAACCTACCCTAATCTGATCCCTAACCCTAACCCTAAATCTAACCCTAACACTAACCTTAACCCTAACCCTAACCATATCCCTAACCCTAAACCTAACCCTAACCTAACCTTTACGCTAACCCTAAACTTTACGCTAACCCTAATCCTTACCCTAACCCTAACCCTTACCCTAACCCTAACACTAAACCTAACCCTAAACCTAAACCTAACCCTAACACTTAATCTTACCCTAACTCTAACCCTAACCCTATCCTTAACGCTAGCCCTTACCTTACCCTAACCCTAACCCTAACGTTAACCCTAACCCTAACCTTAACCATAACCCTAACCCTTACCCTTACCCTAACCCTAACCCTTACCTTAACCCCAATCCTAAACCCAACCCTAACACTAACCCTAACCCTAATGGTTAGCCTACCCTAACCCTAACCCTAACCCTAACCCGAACACTTAACCTTAACCCAACCCTAACCCCAACCCTAACCCTAACTTTCACCCTAAACCTAACCCCAAACCTAAACCTTACCCTAAACCTAACCCTAAACCTAACCCTAACCCCTAACACTACACCTTACCCTAACAATAACCCTAACCCTAAACCTTACCCTTATGCTTACCCTAACCCTAACCCTACCTCTAACCCTAACCCTAAACCTAAACCCAACCCTAACTCCTAACCCTTACCCTTAGCCTAACCCTAACCCTAACCCTAATCCTAACCCTAACCCTTACCCTAACCCTAACCGTAAACCTAACCCTAAATCTAACCCTAACACTAACCCTAACCCTAACCTTAACCATATCCCTAACACTAACCCTAACCCTAACCTAACCTTTACACTAACCCTAACCTTTACGCTAACACTAATCCTAACCCTAACCCTTACCCTTACCCTAACTCTAACCTGCAACCTAAGACTAACCCTAACCCTAACCCTAACCTAACCCTAACCCTTACCCTTACCCTAACCCTAACCCTAACCTTAACCACAAACCTAAACCCAACCCTAACCCTAACCCTAACTCTTACCCTTACCCTAACTCGAACCCTCACCCTATCCCTAACACTTACCCTTACCCTAACACTAACCCTAACCCTAACCCTTACCCTAACCCTAACCATTACACTAACCCTAACCCTAACCCTTACCCTAACCCTAACCCTAACCCGAACCCTAACCCCTAACCCTAACCCTAACCCTCACCCTAATGCTAACCCTAAACCTTACACTTACCCTAACCCTAACCCTAACACTTACCCTTATCGTAACCTAACACTAACCTTAACCCAAACCCTAAACCTAACCCTAACCTACCCTAACCCTATCCCTAACCCTAACCCTAACCCTAAACCTAAGCCTAACCCTAACCCTTACCCTAACACTAACCCTTACTTTTACCCTAAACCTAACCCTAAACCTTACCCCAACCCTAACCCTAAAACTAACCCTAACTCTTACCCTTACCTTAACCATAACCCTAACCCTAAACCTAACCCTAACCCTACCCTTACCCTTACTCTAAACCTAAACTTAACCTTAACCCTAACACTAACCCTAACCTTAACCCTAACCCTAACCCTAACCATTACCCTTACTCTATCCCTAACCTTAAACCTAACCCTGACCCTAACTCTAACCCTTACCCCTACCCTAATTCTAACCCTAATCCTAACCCTTCCCCTTACCCTAACCCTAACCTTAAACTTAATGCAAACCCTAACCCTAAACCTAACCCTTACCCTAACCCTAACCTTAACCCTTACCCTTTATTAACCCTAACACTAACCCTAACCCTAACCCTAAACCTTAACCTTACCCTTACCCTATCCCTAACCCTAACCCTAACCCTAACCTTAACCCTAACCCTAACCCTAACCCTTAGCCTAACTATAACCCTAACCCTAAACTTAACCCTAACCCTAACACTTACACTTACCCTAACCCTAACACTAACCCTAACCTTAACCCTAACCCTAACCCTAACCCTAACCCTTACCCTAACCTTAACCCTAAACCTAACTCTTACCCTTACCCTAACCCTAAACCTAACCCTAACCCCTAACCATAACCCTAACCCTAACCCTAACTCTAACCCTTAGTCTTACCCTAACCCTAACCCTAACCCATACCCTAACCCTAACTCTAACACTTAGCCTTACCCTAACCCTAACCATAAACCTAACCCTTACCCTAACCATAACCCTAACCCTAACCCTAACCCTAACTCTAAACTTAACACCAACCCTTATCCTTACCCTAACCCTAAAGCTAACCCTAACCCTAAACCTTACCCTAACCCTTACCCTTACCCTAACCCTAACGCCAAACCCAACCCTAACCCTAACCCCAACCCTAACGCTTAACCTAACCCTAACCCTTACCCTAACCCTTACTCTTACCCTAACCATAACCCCAAAACTAAACCTAAATCTAAACCTAAATCTTTCCCTCACCCTAAACCCAATCATAAGCCTAACCCTAATATTAACCTTAACCTTAACCATAAACCTAACACTAACCCTAACCCTAACCCTTACCCTAACCCTAACCCTAACCCTTACCCTAACCCTAACCCTAAACCTAACCCTAAACCTAACCCTAACCCTTACCCTAACCCTAATCCTAAATCTAACCCTAACCCTAACCCTACCCTAACCATAACCAAAACCCTAACCCTAACCCTAAAAATAACCCTAACCTTTACGATAACCCTAACCTTTACACTAACCCTAACCCTAACTCTAACACTTACCCTTACCCTAACTGTAACCTGCAACCTAAACCTAACCCTAACCCTAACCCTAACCTAACCCTAATCCTTACCCTTACCCTTACCCTAACCCTAACCCTAAACTTAACCCCAAACCTAAACCCAACCCTAACCCTAACCCTTAGGCTTACCCTTACCTAACCCTAACACTAAACCTAACCCTTACCCTAACCCTTACCCTAACCCTAACCCTAACCTTAACCCTTACCCTTACCCTAACCCTAACCCTACAAGTAACCCTAAACCTAACCCTAAACCTAACCCTTACCCTAACTCTAACCCTAACCTGTACACTAACCCTAACCCTAACCCAAACCTTAACCCGAAACCTAACCCTAACCCTAACCATTCCCCTTCACCTAACCCTAAAGATAACCCAAACACTAACCCTAACCCTAATCCTACCACTAACCCTAACCCTAACCCTAACCCTAACCATAACCCTAAACCTAACCCTTACACATACCCTAACCCTAACCCTAACCCCTAAACCTAAACTTAACCCTAACCCTAACACTAAACCTTAGCCTTACCCTAACCCTACCCCTACCCTTTACCCTAACGCTAACACTAACCCTGACCCCTAACACTAACCCTAACCCTGACGCTCACCCTAACCCTAAACCTAACCCTAACCCTTACCCTAAACCTAACCCTAACTCTAACACTGATCGTTACCCTAACCCTAACCCTAACCCTAACCCCTAACCCTAACCCTAACCCTAATGCTCACGATATCCCTAACCCTAACCCTTACTCTAACCCTAAATCTAACCCTAACCCTTACTCTAACCCTAACCCTAACCTTAACCCCAACCCTAAACCTAACCCTAATCCTTACCGTTACCCTAACCCTAACCCTTAACCTAACCCTAACCCTAACCCTAACCCTAAACCTAACACTCACCCTAACCGTAAACCGTACCCTTACCCTAACCCTAAAGCCAAACCTAACGCTAACCCTAACCCTAACCCTAACCCTAAACTTAATTCTAATCCTAACCCTAACCCTAATCCTTACCCTTACCCTAACCGTAACCCTTACCCTTACCCTAAACCTAACCCTACACATAACCCTAATCCTAAACCTAATCCTAACCCTCACCCTTACCTTTACCCTAACCCTACACCTAAATCTAACCCTTACCCTAACCCCTAATCCTAACCCTAACCCTAAAACTTACCCTTACCCTAAGCCTATCCATAACCCTAACACTTACACTTACCCTAACCCTAACCTTAACCCTAACCCTTACCCTTAACCTAACCCTAAAACTAACACTAACCCTTTCCCTTAACCTAACCCTAACCCTAACCCAAGACTTAACCTTACCCTTACCAGAACCCAAACCATAACCTTAACACTTACACTTACCCTAACCCTAACCCTAACCCTAACCCATACCCCAACCCTAACCCTTACTCTAACCCTAACCCTAACTCTTACCCTAACCCTAACCCGAACCCTAACCCCTAACCCTAACTCTAACCCTCACCCTAACGCTAACCCTAACCCTTACCCTTACCCTAACCCTAACCCTAACCCTAACCCTTATCCTTACCTTAACCCTAACACTAACCTTAACCCAAACCCTAAACCTAACCCTAACCCTAACCCTTACCCTTACCCTAACCCTAACCC
>JANJXV010000168.1:1600703-1605703 GCA_024803745.1 Megascapheus bottae | reverse complement strand
TAACCCTAACCCTAAGCCTAACCCTACACCTACCCCTACCCCTACCCCTAACCCTATCCCTAACCCTAAACCTAAACCTTACCCAAACCCTACCCCTACCCCTAACCCTAACTCTAACCCTACCCCTAACCCTACCCATAAGCCTACCCCTAACGCTACCCCTAACCCTAACCCTACCCCTAACCTAATCCTAACCCTACTCCAACCCCTAACTCTAACCCTAACGCTAACCGAAACCCTAATCCTAACCCTATCCCTAACCCTACCCCTACCCCTAACCCTAACCTTACCCCTAAATCTACCCCTAACCCTAAACCTAACTAGAACGCTATCCCTAACCCTAACCCTACCCCTAACCGTAATCTTAACCCTAACTCTAACCCTAACACTAAACATAACCCTAACCCAAACCCTACCCCTAACCCTACCCCTACCCCTAACCCTAGCACTAATCCTACCCCTAACCCTACCCCTAACACTACCCCTAACCCTAACTCTACCACTAACCCTAACCCTAACTCTACCCGAAACACTAACGGAAACCCTAAACCTAAGCCTACCTCTAACCCTACCCCTAACCCATAACCCTAACTCAACCCCTAACCCTAACCCTAAACATAACCCTAACCCTACCCCTACCTCTACCCCTAACCCTAACCCTAACCCTACACCTACCCCTACCCCTACCCCTACTCCTAACCCTAACCCAAACCCTAAACCTAACCGTAAACCAAACCCTACCCCTACCACTAACCCTAACCGTAACCATACCCCTAAACCTACCCCTAACCCTACCCCTAACGCTAGCCCTAACACTAACGCTACCCCTAAACATAACCCTAACCCTAACCTCTACCTCTAACTCTAACCCCAACCCTAACCGAAATCCTAAGTCTAACCCTACCCCTAACCCTACCCCTAACCCTACCCCAAAGCTACCACTAACCCTAACCCTAAACCTAACCATAACCCTACCCCTAACCCTAACCCTACCCCTAACCGTAACGCTAACCCTAACTCTAACCCTAACCCTAAACATAACCCTAACCCAAACACTACCCCTACCCCTACCCCTACCCCTAACCCTAACCCTAACCCTACCCCTAACCCTACCCCTAACGCTACCCCTAACTCTAACCCTACCCCTAACCATAACACTAACCCTACCCCTACCCCTAACTCTAACCCATAACCCTAACTCAACCCCTCACCCTACCCCTAAACCTAACCTTAAACCTACCCCTATCCCTACCACTAACCCTAACCCTGACCCTAACAATACACCAACCCCTATCCCTACCCCTACCCCTAATCGTAACCCTAAACCTAACCCTAGCCCAAACCGTACCCTAACCCCTAACCCTAACAATAACCCTACCTCTAACCCTACCCCTAACCCTACCCCTAACACTACCATTAACCCTAACCCTACCCCTAACCCTAACCCTAACTCTAACCCAAACCCTAACTAAAACTCTACCCCTAACCCTACCTCTAACCCTAACCCTAATCCTAACCCTGACCCTAACAATACAGCAACACCTATACCTACCCCTACCCCTACCCCTAACACTAACCCTAACCCTACCCCTACACTTACGCCTACCCCTACCCCTAACCCTAAACCTAACCCTAATCCTACCCCTACCCCTAACCCGAACCCTAACTCTAACCCTACCCCTAACCCTACCCCTACCCCTAACCCTATCCCTAACCCTAAACCTAAACCTTACCCAAACCCTACCCCTACCCCTAACCCTAACTCTAACCCTACCCCTAACCCTACCCCTAAGCCTACCCCTAACGCTACCCCTAACCCTAACCCTACCCCTAACCTAATCCTAACCCTACTCCAACCTCTAACTCTAACCCTAACGCTAACCGAGACCCTAATCCTAACCCTATCCCTAACCCTACCCCTACCCCTAACCCTAACCTTACCCCTAAATCTACCCCTAACCCTAAACCTAACCAGAACGCTATCCCTAACCCTAACCCTACCCCTAACCGTAATCTTAACCCTAACTCTAACCCTAACACTAAACATAACCCTAACCCAAACCCTACCCCTAACCCTACCCCTAACCCTAACCCTAGCACTAATCCTACCCGTAACCCTACCCCTAACACTACCCCTAACCCTAACTCTACCACTAACCCTAACCCTAACTCTACCCGAAACACTAACCGAAACCCTAAACCTAAGCCTACCTCTAACCCTACCCCTAACCCATAACCCTAACTCAACCCCTAACCCTAACCCTAAACATAACCCTAACCCTACCCCTACCTCTACCCCTAACCCTAACCCTAACCCTACACCTACCCCTACCCCTACCCCTACTCCTAACCCTAACCCAAACCCTAAACCTAACCGTAAACCAAACCCTACCCCTACCACTAACCCTAACCGTAACCATACCCCTAAACCTACCCCTAACCCTACCCCTAATGCTAGCCCTACCCCTAACCCTACCCCTAAACATAACCCTAACCCTAACCTCTACCTCTAACTCTAACCTCAACCCTAACCGAAATCCTAAGTCTAACCCTACCCCTAACCCTACCCCTAACCCTACCCCAAAGCTACCCCTAAACCTAACCCTAAACCTAACCATAACCCTACCCCTAACCCTAACCCTACCCCTAACCGCAACACTAACCCTAACTCTAACCCTAACCCCAAACATAACCCTAACCCAAACACTACCCCTACCCCTACCCCTACCCCTAACCCTAACCCTAACCCTACCCCTAACCCTACCCCTAACGCTACCCCTAACTCTAACCCTACCCCTAACCATAACACTAACCCTACCACTACCCCTAACTCTAACCCATAACCCTAACTCAACCCCTCACCCTACCCCTAAACCTAACCTTAAACCTACCCCTATCCCTACCACTAACCCTAACCCTGACCCTAACAATACACCAACCCCTATCCCTACCCCTACCCCTAATCGTAACCCTAAACCTAACCCTAGCCCAAACCGTATCCTAACCCCTAACCCTAACAATAACCCTACCTCTAACCCTACCCCTAACCCTACCCCTAACACTACCATTAACCCTAACCCTACCCCTAACCCTAACCCTAACTCTAACCCAAACCCTAACTAAAACTCTACCCCTAACCCTACCTCTAACCCTAACCCTAACCCTAACCCTGACCCTAACAATACACCAACACCTATACCTACCCCTACCCCTACCCCTAACACTAACCCTAACCCTACCCCTACACTTACGCCTACCCCTACCCCTAACCCTAAACCTAACCCTAATCCTACCCCTACCCCTAACCCGAACCCTAACTCTAACCCTACCCCTAACCCTACCCCTACCCCTAACCCTATCCCTAACCCTAAACCTAAACCTTACCCAAACCCTACCCCTACCCCTAACCCTAACTCTAACCCTACCCCTAACCCTACCCCTAAGCCTACCCCTAACGCTACCCCTAACCCTAACCCTACCCCTAACCCTAATCCTAACCCTACTCCAACCTCTAACTCTAACCCTAACGCTAACCGAAACCCTAATCCTAACCCTATCCCTAACCCTACCCCTACCCCTAACCCTAACCTTACCCCTAAATCTACCCCTAACCCTAAACCTAACCAGAACGCTATCCCTAACCCTAACCCTACCCCTAACCGTAATCTTAACCCTAACTCTAACCCTAACACTAAACATAACCCTAACCCAAACCCTACCCCTAACCCTACCCCTAACCCTAACCCTAGCACTAATCCTACCCCTAACCCTACCCCTAACACTACCCCTAACCCTAACTCTACCACTAACCCTAACCCTAACTCTACCCGAAACACTAACGGAAACCCTAAACCTAAGCCTACCTCTAACCCTACCCCTAACCCATAACCCTAACTCAACCCCTAACCCTAACCCTAAACATAACCCTAACCCTACCCCTACCTCTACCCCTAACCCTAACCCTAACCCTACACCTACCCCTACCCCTACCCCTACTCCTAACCCTAACCCAAACCCTAAACCTAACCGTAAACCAAACCCTACCCCTACCACTAATCCTAACCGTAACCATACCCCTAAACCTACCCCTAACCCTACCCCTAATGCTAGCCCTAACACTAACCCTACCCCTAAACATAACCCTAACCCTAACCTCTACCTCTAACTCTAACCTCAACCCTAACCGAAATCCTAAGTCTAACCCTACCCCTAACCCTACCCCTAACCCTACCCCAAAGCTACCCCTAAACCTAACCCTAAACCTAACCATAACCCTACCCCTAACCCTAACCCTACCCCTAACCGCAACGCTAACCCTAACTCTAACCCTAACCCTAAACATAACCCTAACCCAAACACTACCCCTACCCCTACCCCTACCCCTAACCCTAACCCTAACCCTACCCCTAACCCTACCCCTAACGCTACCCCTAACTCTAACCCTACCCCTAACCATAACACTAACCCTACTCCTACCCCTAACTCTAACCCATAACCCTAACTCAACCCCTCACCCTACCCCTAAACCTAACCTTAAACCTACCCCTATCCCTACCACTAACCCTAACCCTGACCGTAACAATACACCAACCCCTATCCCTACCCCTACCCCTAATCGTAACCCTAACCCTAACCCTAGCCCAAACCGTACCCTAACCCCTAACCCTAACAATAACCCTACCTCTAACCCTACCCCTAACCCTACCCCTAACACTACCATTAACCCTAACCCTACCCCTAACCCTAACCCTAACTCTAACCCAAACCCTAACCAAAACTCTACCCCTAACCCTACCCCTAACCCTAACCCTAACCCTAACCCTGACCCTAACAATACACCAACCCCTATACCTACCCCTACCCCTACCCCTAACACTAACCCTAACCCTACCCCTACACTTACGCCTACCCCTACCTCTAACCCTAAACCTAACCCTAATCCTACCCCTACCCCTAACCCGAACCCTAACTCTAACCCTACCCCTAACCCTACCCCTAAC
>JANJXV010000168.1:1575703-1588203 GCA_024803745.1 Megascapheus bottae | reverse complement strand
TAACCATAAACATAACCCTACCCCTACCCCTAAACCTAACCCTAACCATAACCCTATCCCTACCCCTAAACCTAACCCTACCCCTAAACCTACCCCTACTCCTACCCCTAACCCCAACCCTAACCCTACACCTAACCCTACCGCTACCCTACCCCTACAGCTATCCCTACCCCTAACCCTAACCCTTCCCCTACCCCTAAACCTAACCCTAACTCTAACGCTACCCCTAACCCTAAACCTACCCCTATCCCTACCTGTAACCCTAACTCTAACCCTAACCCTACCCCTACCCCTAACTCTAATCCTACCCCTACACCTACACCTAGCCCTACCCCTAACCCTAACCGTACCCCTACACCTACCACTAACCCTAACCCTACCCCTAACCCTAATCCTACACATAACCCTAACTCAACCCCTAACCCTAACCCTAAACATAACCCTAACCCTACCCCTGCCCCTGCCCCTAACCCTAACCCTAACCCTAACCCTACACTTACCCCTATCCCTACCGCTAAACCTAACCCCAACCCTAAACCTAACCCTAACCGAAACAATACGCCTACCCCTAACACTAACCCTAAACCTACCCCTAACCCTACCCCTACCCCTACCCGTAACGCTACCCCTAACCTTAACCATACCCCTAACCCTAACCCTACCCCTACCCCTACCCCTAACTCTAACCCTAACCCTAACCGAAACCCTAACACTAACCCTACCCCTAACCCTAACCTTAAGCCTAACCCTAACCCTACCCCTAAAGCTACCCCTAACCCTAACCATAACCATTCCCATAACCCTGCCCCTAACCCTAACCCTAAACCTAAACCTAACCCTACCCCTAACCGTAACCCTAACGCTAACCCTAACACTACCCGTAACGCTAACCCTAACCATAACCCTAACCCTAACACTAAACCTAACCCTACTCCTACCACTAACCCTAACCCTAATTCTAACCCTAACGCTAACCCTAACAATACCCCTAACCCTAACCCTAACTCTACCATTAACCGTAACCCTAACCATAACTCTAACCCTACAACTACCCCTAACGCAAAATCTAACCCTACCGCAGCCACTAAACTTAACCCTAAACCTAACCCTAACCCTAAACATACCCATAACTCTAACCCTAACCCTAATCCTGTCTTTACCCCTAACCGTAACCCTAACCCTAACCCTACCCCTAACCGTAACCCTAACCCTAACTCTAACCTAATCCTACCCCTAACCCTCACCCTAACCCTAACCCAACCCCTAAACTTAACCCTACCCTACCCCTACCCCTACCCCTAACCCTAACACTACCCCTACCCCTAACCCTACCCCTAACTCTAACCCTACCCCTACCCCTAACCCTACCCCTATCCCTACCCCTAACCCTACCCCTATCCCTACCCCTAACCCTAACCCTACCCTACCCTTAACCATAATCCTAACCCTAACCGTACCCCTACCACTACACCTAGCCCTACCCCTAACACTAACCGTACCCCTACCCCTACACCTAGCCCTACCCCTAACCCTAACCCTACTCCTACCACTAACCCTAACCCTAACGCTACCCCTAACCCTAATCCTACCCATAACCCTAACTCCAGCCCTAACCCTAACCCTAAACATAACCCGAACCCTACCCCTACCCCTACACCTACCCCTAACCCTAACCCAAACCCTACACCTACCCCTATCCCTACCCATAACCCTAACCCTAACCCAAACACTACACCTACCCCTAACCCTAACCCTAACCCTACCCCTAACCCTACCCCTACCCCTACCCGTAACGCTACCCCTACCCGTAACGCTACCCCTAACCTTAACCCTACCCCTACCCCTACCCAAACCCTACCCCTACCCCTAACTCTAACCCTAACCCTAACCGTAACTCTAACCCTAAACCTAACAATAACCATAACCATAAACCTACCCCTAACCCTAAACTTAACCCTACGCCTAACCGTAACCCTAACCCTAACTATAACCCTACACCTACCCCTAACCCTATCCCTAACCCTAACAATACCCTTAACTGTAAACCTAAACCTAAACCTAAACCTACCCCTAATGCTAACCCTAACCCTAAAATTAACCCTAACCCTAACCAAAACCCTACCCCTAACCGTAACCCTAACTCTAACCCTAGGACTAAACCTAACCCTAACCCTACCCCTAACCCAAACCCTAACTCTAGCCCTAACCCTATCCCTACCCCTAACCCTATCCCTACCCCTACCCCTAACCCTAACCCTAACCCTACCCGTAGCCCTAACCCCAACCCTACCCTACCCTTACCTCTAAACCTAACCCTAACCCTACCCCTAACCCTAACCGCAAACCTATCCCTAACTCTACCCCTACACCTAACCCTAACACTAACGCCTACCATAACCCCACCAATAACCCTAACTCTACCCCTAAACCTAACCCTAACCCTAACCCTAACCCTACCCCAAACCCTAACCCTACCCCTACCCCTAACCCTAAACCTAACCCTAATCCAAACCCTACCGCTAACCCTAACCCTACCCATAACCCTAACTCTACCCCTACCCCTAACCCTAACCCTACCCTACCCTACCCCTACCCCTAACCCTAACACTAACCCTACCCCTACCACTACCCCTAAACCTAACCCTAACCCTAACCCAAACCCTAAACCTACCCCTATCCCTACCCACAACCCTAACCCTAACCCTAAACCTAACCCTAACCCAAACTCTGCCCCTACTCCTAACTCTAACCCTAACCCTACCCCTAACCATACCTCTACCCCTACCCGTAACGCTACCGGTAATATTAACCCTACCCCTACCCTAACACAAACCCTACCCCTACCCCTAACTCTAACCCTAACCATAACCGAACCCCTAACCCTAACCCTATCACTAACCCTACCCTTAACCCTAACCCTAACCCTAACCCTAACCCTACCCCTAAAGCTACCTCTAACCCAAACAATAACCATAATCATAAACCTACCCCTAACCCTAAACCTAACCCTAAACCTAACCCTACCCCTAACCGTAACCCTAACCCTAAACCTAACAGTACCCATAACGCTAACCCTAACCATAAACCTAAACCTAACCCTACACCAAATCCTAACCCTAACCCTAACCCTAACCCTAACCCTACCCCAAACCCTAACACTAAACCTAACCCTAACCCTACTCCTAAACCTAACTCTAACGCTAACCCTAAACCTCACAATACCCCGAACCCTAACCCTAACCCTAAACCAACCATTAACCGTAACCCTAACCCTAACTCTAACCCTACCCCTACCCCTAACACAATCCCTAACACTAAAAATACCCCTACCTGTAAACCTAAACCTAACCCTAACCCTACCCCTAATGCTAACCCTAACCCTAAAACTAACTCTAACCCTAACCTTAAACCTACCCCTAACCCTAACCCTAACCCTACCACTAACCCTAACCCTAACCCTACCCCTAACCCAAACCCTAACTCTAACCCTAACCCTCCCCCTACACCTAACCCTAACCCTACCCCTACCGCTAACCCTAACCCTAACCCTACCCCTAGCCCTAACCCTAACCCTACCCTACCCTTACCCTTAACCCTAACCCTAACCCTAACCCTAACCCTACCCCTAACCCTAAGCCCAAACCTACCCCTACCCCTAACTCTAACCCTAACCCTAAACCTAACCCTACCCCTAACCCTAACCCTAACACTACCCCTACCCCTAACCCTATCTCTAACGCCAAGCCTAACCATACCCATAACCCTAACTCTACCCCAAAACCTAACCCTACCCCTAACCCTAAGCCCAAACCTACCCCTACCCCTAACTCTAACCCTAAACCTAAACCTAACCCTAATCCAAACCCTACCGCTAACCCTAACCCTACCCATAACCCTAACTCTACCCCTACCCCTACCCCTACCCCTATCCCTAACCCTACCCTAGCCCTACCTCTACCCCTAACCCTAACACTAACCTTAACCCAACCCTACCCCTACCCCTAACCCTAACCCTAAGCCTAACCCTAACCCTAACCCAAACCCAACCCCTACCCCTACCCCTAAACCTAACCCTACCCCTTAACCTAAACCTACCCATAACCCTAACCCTAACCCTACCCCTACCCCTAACCGTACCCCTAACCCTAACTATAACCCTAAACCTACCCCTAAACCTAACCCTAACCCTAACGCTAAACCTAACCCTAACCCTACCTCTAACCCTAACCCTAACCCTACCCCTACCCCTAACCCTTCCCCTAACCCTAACCCTAAACGTAACCCTAACCCTACACCTAACGCTAACACTAACCCTAAACCTAAACCTAGCCCTAACCCCAACACTAACCCTAACCCTAACCGTAACCCAACCCCTACCCCTAACCCTAACCCTACCCCAAACCCTAAACCTACCCCTAAACCTAACCCTAACCCTAACCCTACCTCTATCCCTACCCCTAACCCTAACCCTAACCCTAACCCTAACCCTACCCCTACCCTAACCCTAACCCTAACCCCTAACCCTAACCCTAACCCCTACTCCTACCCATACCCCTACCCCTACCCCTAACCCTAAACCTACCCCTACCCCTACACCTACCCCTAAACCTAACCCTAACCTTAATCCTACCCCTACCCCTACCCGTATGACTAACCCTAACCCTACCCCTACACTTACCCCTAACCCTAACCCTAACCATAAACATAACACTACCCCTAACCCTACCCCTAAACATAACCCTAACCAAAACCCTAATCCTACCCCTAACTCTAACCCTAACCCTAACCCTAACCCTACCCCTAACCCTAACCCTAACCCTAACCCTACCTCTAACTGTACCCCTAACCCTAACTCTAACCCTAACCCTACCTCTAAACCTAACCCTAACCCTAACGCTAAACCTAAACCTAACCATACCCCTAACCCTAACCCTAACCCTACTTCTAAACCTAACCCTAACCCTACCCCTAACGCTACCTCTAACACTAACCCTACCTCTAACCCTAACCCTACCACTAACCCTAACCCTAAACCTAACCATAACCCTACCCTAAACCTAAGCCTACCCCTAACCATAACCCTAACCCTAATCCTAACAGTACCCATAACGCTAACCATAACCATAACCCTAACCCTAACCCTACCCCAAACACGAACCCTAACCCTAAACCTATCCCAAACCCTAACTCTAAACCTAACCCTAACCCTACTCCTAACCCTAACTCTAACGCTAACCCTAACAATACCCCGAAACCTAACCCTAACCCTAAACCAACCATTAACCGTAACCCTAACCCTAACGCTAACCCTAACCCTAACCCTAACACAATCCCTAACACTAAGAATAACCCTAGCTGTAAACCTAAACCTAACCCTAACCCTACCCCTAATGCTAACCCTAACACTAAAACTAACCCTAACCCTAACCGTAACCCTACCCCTAACCCTAACCCTAACCCTACCACTAACCCTAAACCTAACCCTACCCCTAACCCAAACCCTAGCTCTAACCCTAACCCTACCCCTACACCTAACCCTAACCCTACACCTACCCCTAACCCTAACCCTAACCCTACCCCTAGCCCTAACCCTAACCCTACCCTAACCTTACCCTTAACCCTAACCCTAACCCTACCCCTAACTCTAACCCCAAACCTACCCCTAACACTACGCCTACCCCTAACCCTAACCCTAACCCTAACACCTACCCTAACCCTACCCATAACCCTAACTCTACCCCTAACCCTAACCATAACCCTAACCCTAAGCCCAAACCTACCCCACCCCTAACTCTAACCCTAACCCTAAACCTAACCCTACCCCTAACCCTAACACTAACCCTACCCCAAACCCTAGCCCTACCCCTACCCCTAACCCTAAACCTAACCCTAATCCAAACCCTACCGCTAACCCTAACCCTACCCATAACCCTAACTCTACCCCTACCACTAACCCTACCCCTAACCCTAACGCTACCCTAGCCCTACAACTACCCCTAACCCTAACACTAACCCTACCCCTACCCCCACCCCTACCCCTAACCCTAACCCTAACCCAAACCCAAGCCCTACCCCTACCCCTACCCCTAACCCTAACCCTACACCTTAACCTAACCCTACCCCTAAACCTAACACTAACCCTAACGCTAAACCTAACCCTAACCCTACCTCTAACCCTAACCCTAACCCTACCCCTACCCCTACCCCTTCCCCTAACCCTAACCCTAAACATAACCCTAACCCTACACCTAACGCTAACACTAAACCTAAACCTAAACCTAGCCCTAACCCCAACCCTAACCCTAACCCTAACCGTAACCCTACCCCTACCTCTAACCCTAACCCTACCCCAAACCCTAAACCTACCCCTAAACCTAACCCTAACCCTAACCCTACCTCTACCCCTACCCCTACCCCTAACCCTAACCCTAACCCTACCCCTACCCTAACCCTAAACCTAACCCATACCCCTAACCCTAACCCTACCGCTACCCCTACCTCTACACCTAGCCCTAACCCTAACCTTATCCCTACTCCTACTCCTACCCCTACCCCTAACCCTACCCCTAACCATCACCCTAAACTTACCCCTACCCCTACACCTACCCCTAAAACTAACCCTAACACTAACCCTAACCCTAACCCTACCGCTACCCCTACCTCTACACCTAGCCCTAACCCTAACCTTATCCCTACTCCTACTCCTACCCCTACCCCTAACCCTACCCCTAACCCTCACCCTAAACTTACCCCTACCCCTACACCTACCCCTAAAACTAACCCTAACACTAACCCTAACCCTAAACCTAGCCCTAGCCCTAACCCTAACATTAACCCTAACCCTAGCCCTAGCCATAGCCCTAACCCTAACTGTAAACCTAGCCCTAGCCCTAACCCTAAGCTTAACACTAACCCTAACTCTACCCTAAACCTAACCCTAACCCTAATCCTAACCCTAACCCTACACCTACCCCTACCCCTACGCCTACCCCTACCCCTACCGCTAACCCTAACCCTAACCCTAACCCTACCGGTAACCCTAACCCTACCCCTAACCCTAACTCTACCCCTAAACCTAACCCTAAACCTAACCCCAACCCTACCCTTACCACCACCCCTAATCCTAACCCTAACCCTAACCCTACCCCTAACACTAACCTAACCCTACTCCTAAACCTACCCCTAAACCTAACCCTAACCCTAAACTTACCCCTACCATTACCCCTAACCCTAACCTTAACCCTAACCATTATGCTAACAATACGCCTACCCCTATCCCTACCCCTACCCCTATCCCTAACCTTAACCCTAACCCGAACACTAACCCTAAAACCCTAGCCCTAATCCTAACCTTAACCCTAACCCTAACCCTAACCCTAACCCTAGCCCTAGCCCTAACCCTAACACTAACCCTAG
Source organism: Megascapheus bottae (assembly GCA_024803745.1). Lineage (NCBI taxonomy): Eukaryota > Metazoa > Chordata > Mammalia > Rodentia > Geomyidae > Megascapheus > Megascapheus bottae. The sequence goes on along the minus strand of JANJXV010000168.1, from coordinate 1,580,787 downwards.
CCCAAGCCCTAACCCTAAACCTAACCCTTAACCTAGCCCTAGCCCTAAACCTAACCCTAACCGTAGCACTAACCCTAACCCTCACCCTACCATTAAACGTAACCCTAACCCTAACTCTAACCCTACCCCTACCCCTACCCCTAACCCTAACCCTACCGCTACCACAAACCTTAACCCTAACCCAAACCCTAACCCTACCCTAACGCTTACCCTAATCCTAATTCTAACGCTAACCCTACCCCTAACCCTAACCCTAACCCTACCCTCACCCTATCTTTACCCCTAACCTTAACCCTGACCCTAACTCTAACCTAACTGTACCCCTAACACTAACCCTAACCCTAACAATACACCTAACCCTAACCATAAACCTAACCATAAACCTAACCCCAAGCCTACCCTTAACCCTAATCCTACCCCTAACCCTAACCCTAACCCTTCCTCTAACCCTAACCCTACCCTACACCTACCCCTAACCCGAACTTTAATCCTAAGCCTACCCCTACCCTTACCCCTAAACCTAACCCTAACCCTAACCCTACCCCTACCCCTACCCCTAATCCTACCCCTACACCTAACCTAGCCCTACCCCTAACCCTAACCCTACACCTATTTCTACCCCTACCCCTACCCCTAACCCTAACCCTAACCCTACACCTAACCCTAATCCTACCCAAAACCCTAACTCAACCCCTAACCCTAACCTAAACCTAACCCTAACCCTACCCAAACCCCTAACCCTAACTGTAACCATAACCCTACACCTAACCCTATCCCTATCGCTAACCCTAACCCTAAACCTAACCCTAATCCAAACCCTAACCCTACCTCTAACCCTAACCCTAACCCTACCCCTACCCCTAACCCTACCCCTACCCGTAATGCTACTCCTAACCTTAACCCTACCCCTAACCCTAAGCCTAACCCTAGCACTATCCCTAACTCTGACCCTAACCCTAACCGAAACCCTAACCCTAACAATACCACTAAATCTAACCCTAACCCTAACCCTAACCCTACCCCTAAATCTACCTCTAACCCTAACCCTAAACATAACCATAATCCTACCCCTAGCCCTAAGCCAACACCTAAACCTAACCCTACCCCTAACCATAACCCTAACCCTAACCCTAACACTACCACTAACGCTAACCCTAATCATACCCCTAACCCTAACCCTACCCCTACCCCTAACCCAACCCTAAGCCTCCTCCTAACCATAATTCTAACCCTAACCCTAACCCTAACAATACCCCTAACCCTAACACTAACCTTAACCCTACCATTAACCATAACCCTAACCATAACTCTAACCCTAACCCTACCCCTACCCCGAAACCTAACCCTAACAATACCTCTGACCGTAAACCTAAACCTAACCCTAATCTTACCCCTAATGCTAACCCTAACCCTAAACCTAACCCTAACCCTAACTCTAACCCTACCATAACCCTAACCCTAACCCTACTCCTAACCCTAACCCGACACCTACCCCTACCCCCAACCCTACCCCTACGCCTAACCCTAAACCTAACCCTACCCCCACCCCTACCCCTAACACTAGCCCTAACCCTAACCCTAAAAATACGTCTACCCCTAACCCTACCCCTAAACCTAAACTCAAACCTACGAATAACCCTAACCCTAACCCTAACCCTACACCTACCCCAACCCCTTTCCCTAACCCTAATCCTAACCCTAAACCTAACCCTAACCTAAACCCTACCCCGACCCCTACCCCTAACCCTAACCCTACCCCTAACCCTACACCTGACCCTACCCCCAACGCCACCCCTAACCCTACCCCTACCCTTAACCCTAACCGTAACCCTAACCATAACCCTAACCCTAACCTTAAACTTAACCCTAACCCTAATCCTAACCCTAACCCTACCGCTAACCCTAACCCTAAACCTAAGCCTACCCCTACCCCTACCACTACCCCTAAACCTAACCCTAACCCTACCCCTAACCCTAACGCTAACCCTAACCCTAACCCTAACCCTAATCCTAACCCTAACCTAAACCCTACACCGACCCCTACCCCTACCCCTAACCCTACACCTAACCCTACCCCTAACCCTACCCCTAACACCACCCCTAACCCTAACCATAACCCTAACCATAACATTAACCCTAACCTTAACTCTAACCCTAACCCTAAATCTAACCCTAACCCTACAGTTAACCCTAACCCTAACCCTAAGCCTACCCTTACCCCTACCCCTAAACCTAACCCTAACCCTAACCCTAAGCCTACCCCTAACCCTAACGCTAACCCTAACCCTAACCCTAGCCCTACCCCTAACCATAACCGTAACCCTACCCGAACCCTACCCCTAACGCTACTCCTAACCTTAACCCTACCCCTAAACCTAATCCTAACCCTACCCTTAACTCTAAACCAAACCCTTCCCCTAAAGTTACCCTAACCCAGCGCTGACCCTAACCCTACCCCTAAATGTAACCCTAACCCTTACCCTAACCCTACCCCTAATGCTAACCCTAACCCTAACCCTACCCCTATCCCTACCCCTACACCTAACCCTAACCCTACCACTAACCCTAACCCTAAACCTCCCCCTAACCCTAACCCTAACCCTACCCCTAACTATAACCCTAACCCTAACTCTAATCCTAACCCTACCTCTAACAATAACCCTAACCCTAACAATACCCCTAATTGTAACCGTAACCCTAACCCTACCCCTACCCCTAACCCTAACCCTACCCCTAAGTCTAACCCTAACCCTAACCCTAACCTTACCCCTAACCGTAACCCTAAACCTAACCCTACCCCTATCCGTAACCGTAACCCTAACCGTAACCCTACCCCTAACCCTAAACCTAACCCTAACCCTAACCCCAAACCTAACCTTAACCCTAAACCTACCTCTAACCCTAACCCTAACCCTACCCATAACCCTAACGCTACCACTACACCTACCCCTACCCCGAACCCTAAACCTAACCCTACCCCTACCCCTACACCTACCCCTAACCCTAACTCAACCCCTAATCCTAACCCTAAACATAACCCTAACCCTACACCTACCACTACCCACGACCCTAACCCTAACCCTACACCTACCCTTATCCCTACACCTACCCCTTCCCCTAACCCTAAACCTAACCCTAACCCAAACCCTACCCAACCCCTAACACTAACCCTAACCCTACCTCTCACCCTAGCCCTACCCCTACCCGTAACGCTACTCCTAACCTTAACCCTAACCCTAAACCTAACCCTAACCCTACCCCTACCCCTAACTCTAACCCTAAACCTAACGGAAACCGTAACCCTAACCCTACCCTTAACCCTAACCCTAACCCTAACCCTAACCCTATCCCTAACCCTACCCCTACCCCTAACACTAACCCTACTCCTAACCCTAACTCTAACCATAACCCTAGCCCTAAAAATACCCCTAACCCTAACCCTAACCCTAACCCTAACCCTACCATTAACCGAAACCCTACCACTAACTCTAACCCTAACCCTACCCCTTACCCTAACCCAACCCTAACAATACCCCTAACCGTAACCCTAACCCTACCCCTCCCCCTAACCCTAACCCTAACCCTAACCCTACCCCTAACTGTAACCCTAACCCTAAATCTAATCCTAACCCTACCCCTAACAATAACCCTAACCCTAACAATACCCCTAATTGTAACCCTAACCCTAACCCTAACCCTAACCCTACCCCTACCCCTAACTCTAACCCTAACCCTAACGGAAACAGTAACCCTAACCCTACCCTTAACCCTACGCCTAAATCTAACCCGAACCCTATCCCTAACCCTACCCCTACCCCTAACACTAAACCTACTCCTAACCCTAACTCTAACCATAACCCTAGCCCTAAAAATACCCCTAACCCTAACCCTAACCCTAACCCTACCATTAACCGAAACCCTACCACTATCTCTAACCCTAACCCTACCCCTTACCCTAACCCAACCCTAAGCCTCCTCCTAACCATAATTCTAACCCTAACCCTAACCCTAACAATACCCCTAACCCTAACACTAACCTTAACCCTACCATTAACCATAACCCTAACCATAACTCTAACCCTAACCCTACCCCTACCCCGAAACCTAACCCTAACAATACCTCTGACCGTAAACCTAAACCTAACCCTAATCTTACCCCTAATGCTAACCCTAACCCTAACCCTAACCCTAACCCTAACTCTAACCCTACCATAACCCTAACCCTAACCCTACTCCTAACCCTAACCCGACACCTACCCCTACCCCCAACCCTACCCCTACGCCTAACCCTAAACCTAACCCTACCCCCACCCCTACCCCTAACACTAGCCCTAACCCTAACCCTAAAAATACGTCTACCCCTAACCCTACCCCTAAACCTAAACTCAAACCTACGAATAACCCTAACCCTAACCCTAACCCTACACCTACCCCAACCCCTTTCCCTAACCCTAATCCTAACCCTAAACCTAACCCTAACCTAAACCCTACCCCGACCCCTACCCCTAACCCTAACCCTACCCCTAACCCTACACCTGACCCTACCCCCAACGCCACCCCTAACCCTACCCCTACCCTTAACCCTAACCGTAACCCTAACCATAACCCTAACCCTAACCTTAAACTTAACCCTAACCCTAATCCTAACCCTAACCCTACCGCTAACCCTAACCCTAAACCTAAGCCTACCCCTACCCCTACCACTACCCCTAAACCTAACCCTAACCCTACCCCTAACCCTAACGCTAACCCTAACCCTAACCCTAACCCTAATCCTAACCCTAACCTAAACCCTACACCGACCCCTACCCCTACCCCTAACCCTACACCTAACCCTACCCCTAACCCTACCCCTAACACCACCCCTAACCCTAACCATAACCCTAACCATAACATTAACCCTAACCTTAACTCTAACCCTAACCCTAAATCTAACCCTAACCCTACAGTTAACCCTAACCCTAACCCTAAGCCTACCCTTACCCCTACCCCTAAACCTAACCCTAACCCTAACCCTAAGCCTACCCCTAACCCTAACGCTAACCCTAACCCTAACCCTAGCCCTACCCCTAACCATAACCGTA
>JANJXV010000168.1:1553203-1560703 GCA_024803745.1 Megascapheus bottae | reverse complement strand
ACCTTAACCCTACCCCTAAACCTAACCCTTCCCCTACGCTACCCCTAACCCTAAACCTACCCCTACCCCTAACCCTAACCCTACCCCTAACCCTAACCCTAACCATTCCCCTAACGCTACCTCTAACCCTAACCCTACCCCTACGCCTAACCCTAACCCAAACCCGACCCTTATCCCTAACCCTAACCTTAACCAAGCTCTAACCCTACCAGTAACCTTAACCCTAATTCCACCCCTAACCCTACCCCTACGCCTAACCCTATCCCTAACCCTACCGATACCCCTACCCCTACCCCTAACCCTAACCCTAAAACCCTAACCCTAATCCTAACCGTAACCCTAACCCTAAAGCTAGCCCTAGCCCTAACCCTAACGCTAACCCTAACCATAACCCTAAACCTAGCCCTAACCCTATCCCTAAAACTAAACCTAACACTAACCCTAGCCCTAGCCCTAACCCTAACCCTATCCCTACACTTAGGCCTAACCCTAACCATAGCCCTAACCCTAACCCCAACCCTCACCCTAACCCTAACCCTAACTCTACCCCTACCTCTACCCCTACCCCTAACCCTAAACCTAACCCTACCCTATCTCTAACCCTAACCCTAAACCCTAACCCTAACCCTAACCCTAACCCTGACCCTAGGCCTAAACCTAAACCTAACCCTAACCGTAACCCTAGCCTTAGCCCTAAACCTAACGCTAACCCTAACCCTAACTATAACCCTATCCCTAATCCTAACCCCAACCCTAACCCTAACACTAACCCTAACCCTAACACTACCCCTACCCCAAACCCTACCCCTAACCCTAACCCTACCCTACCTCTAACCCTACCCCAACCCTTAACCCTAAACCCAAGCCTACCCCTAACACTAAACCTAACCCTAACCCTAAACTTAATCCTAACTCTAATCCTAACCCTACCCCTACGTCTAAGCCTACCACTACCCCTACCCCTACCCCTTACACTAACCCTAACCCTAGCCCTAGTCCTAACCATAACCCTAGCCCTAAGCGTAACCCTAGCCCTAGCCGTAACTCTAACCCTAACCCTAGCCCTAACCCTAACCCTAACCCTAACCCTAGCCCTAGCCCTAACCCAAACCCTAAACCTAACCCTAACCCTAACCGTAACCCCAATCCCAACCCTAACCCTAACCCTAACCCTAACACTCCCCCTAACACTAACCCTAACCCTAAGCCTAACCCTAGCCCAAGCTGTAACTTTAACCCTAACCCTAGCCCTAACCCTAACCCTAAACCTAACCCTACCCCTAACCCTAACCGTAACCCTAAACCTAACCCTACCCCTACCACTAACCCTAACCCTACCCATAACCCTAACTCTACCCCTAAACCTAACCCTGACTCTAACCCTAACCAATGCCTACACCTACCCCTAACTCTAACCCTATCCTTAACCCTCCCCCTACCACTAACTGTAACCCTAAACCTAACCCTAACCCTAACCCTACACCTAACACTAACCCTACCCCTAAACCTAAACCTACCCATAAACCTAACTTTTCCCCTAACATTAACCCTAACCCTAACCCTAAACCTACACCTACTCCTACACCTACCCTTAACCCTAACCCTACCCCTACCACTAACCCTAACCCTAACCCTACCCCTAACCCTAACCCTACACCCACACCTAACCCTAATTCTAACCCTAACCCTACCCCTAACCCTACCCCTAACACTAACCCTACCCCTATCCTAACCCGTACCATTAACCCTAACCCTACCCCTAACTCTAACCCAAACCCTACCCCTACCCCTAACCCTAACTCTAACCCTAACCCTACACCTAACCCTAACCCTAACGCTAGCACTAACCCTAACCCAACCCCTACCCCTAACCCTCACTCTAACCCTAATCCTAACCGTAACTCTAACCCAAACCCTACCCCTAATCCTACCCCTACCCCTAACCTTAAACCTACCCCTAAAGCTACCACTAACCTTAACCCTAACCCTAACCCTACCCTAACCCTAACCCTAAGCCTAACTCTAACCCTAACCCTACCCCTAACCCTACCCCTAATCCTACCCCTAACCCTAACACTACCCCTAACCCTAACCCTAACCCTACCCTAAACCTAACCCTACCCTAAACCTAACCCTAACTCTAAGCCTAACCTACCACTAACCGTAACCCTAACCGTAACCCTAACCCTACCCCTAACGCTAAGCCTAACCCTAACCCTAACCCTTCACGTACCCCTAACCCTAACCCTAACCCTACCCCTAACCCTAACCCTACCCCTAACCCTAACCCTAACCATTCCCCAACGCTACCTCTAACCCTAACACTACCACTACCCCTAACCCTAAACCAAACCCGACCCCTATCCCTAACCCTAACCTTAACCAAACTCTAACACTACCCCTAACCATAACCCTAATCCTACCCCTAACACTACCGCTACTCCTAACCCTAACCCTAACCCTATCCATACCCGTACCCCTACGCCTAACCCTAACCATAAAACCCTAACCCTAATCCTAACCGTAACCCTAACTCTAACCCTAGCCCTAGACCTAACCCTAACCCTAACCCTAACCATAACCCTAAACCTAGCCTTAACCCTAAACCTAAAACTAAACCTAACACTAATTCTAGCCCAAGCCCTAACCCTAATCCTTTCCCTACACTTAGCCCTAACCCTAACCCTAACCCTAACCCTAACCCCAACCCTCACCCTAACCCTACCCCTACACCTACCTCTACCCGTACCCCTAACAGTAACCCTAAACCTAAATCTAAACCTAACCCTAACCCTAACCCTACACCTAAACCTAACCCTAACCCTAAACCTACACCTAACCTTAACACTAACCATAACTCTAACCCTAACCCTACCAATAACCCTAATCCTAACCCTAACTATACCCCTAATCGAAACCCTAACACTAACCCTATCCCTACAGCCAACGCTAACCCTACCCCTAAACCTAACCATAATCCTAACCCCAAATCTACCCCTAACCCTAACCCTAACCCTACCCCTACCCCTACCCCTAACCCTAACCTTAACCCTACCCCTATCCCTAACCCTAACCCTAACCCTAAACCTACCCCTACCCCTACCCCTAACCCTACCCCTAACCCTACCCCTACCCCTACCCCTATCCCTAACCCTAACCCTACCCCTAACCCAGCCCTAACCCTAAACCTAGCCCTAGCCCTAAGGCTAACCCTACCCCTAACCTTACCCCTACCCCTTACACTAACCCTACGCCTAACCCTAACCCTAACCCTAACCCTAGACCTAGCCTAGCCCTAACCCTAACCCTAACCCTACCCCTACCCCTAACCCTACCCCTACCCCTAACCCTAACCCTACCCCTAACCCTAACCCTAACCCTAGCCATAGCCCTAACCCTAACCCTAACCCTACACCTAACCCTAACCCTAATCCTAACCCTAACCCTAACATTACCCCAAACCCTAACCCTAACCCTAGAACTAGCCTTAGCCCTAACCCTAACCCTAACCCTACCCCTACCCCTACCGCTAACCCTAACCCTAACCCTAACCCTACTCCTAATCCTAAACCTAACCGTCACCCTAACTCCAACCCTACCCCTTACCCTAACCCTAAACCTACACCTAAAGCTAACCCTAACCCTAACCCTAACCTTAACCCTAAACCTACCCGTAACCGTTACCCTAACCCTAAACCTAACTCTACTCCTAACCGTAACCCTAAACCTAACCCTAACCCTACCCCTAACGCTAACCCTAACGCTTACCATAACCCTAACCCTATCCCTACCCCTATCCCTAACCCTAACCCTAACCCTAAGCCTACCCCTAACTCTAACCCTAACCCCAACCCTAACCCTACACGTAACTCTAAACCTAACCCTAACCCTAACCCTACCCTTAAACCTAACCCTAACCCTAACTCTAACCCTAACCCTACCCCTAAACCTAACCCTTCCCCTAAGGCTACCCCTAACCCTAACAATAACCCTAGCCCTACCCCTAACCAAACCCTAACCCTAACCATAACCCTACCCCTAACGCTACCTCTAACCCTAACCCTACCCCTAACTCTAACCCTACCCCTAACCATATCCCTAACCCTAACCCTAAACCTAGCCCTAGCCCTAACCCTAACCTTAACCCTAACCCTAGCCCTAGCCATAGTCCTAACCCTAACTGTAACCCTAGCACTAGCCCTAACCCTAAGCCTAAACCTAACACTAATTCTACCCCTAAACCTAAACCTAACCCTACTCCTAACCTAACCCTACACCTACCCCTACCCCTACCCCTACCCCTACCACTAACCCTACCCCTACCCCTAAACCTACCCCTACCCCTAACCCTAATCCCTACCCCTAACCCTAAACCTAACCCTACCCCTAGCAATAACAATAACCCTAACCCTAACCATAACCCTAAACCTAGCCCTAACCCTAACCCTAAAACTAAACCTAACACTAACTCTAGCCCTAACCCTAACCCTAACCCTAAACCTACCCCTACCCCTACCCCTAACCCTACCCCTAACCCTACCCCTACCCCTACCCCTATCCCTAACCCTAACCCTACCCCTAACCCAGCCCTAACCCTAAACCTAGCCCTAGCCCTAAGGCTAACCCTACCCCTAACCTTACCCCTACCCCTTACACTAACCCTACGCCTAACCCTAACCCTAACCCTAACCCTAGACCTAGCCTAGCCCTAACCCTAACCCTAACCCTACCCCTACCCCTAACCCTACCCCTACCCCTAACCCTAACCTTACCCCTAACCCTAACCCTAACCCTAGCCATAGCCCTAACCCTAACCCTAACCCTACACCTAACCCTAACCCTAATCCTAACCCTAACCCTAACATTACCCCAAACCCTAACCCTAACCCTAGAACTAGCCTTAGCCCTAACCCTAACCCTAACCCTACCCCTACCCCTACCGCTAACCCTAACCCTAACCCTAACCCTATTCCTAATCCTAAACCTAACCGTCACCCTAACCCCAACCCTACCCCTTACCCTAACCCTAAACCTACACCTAAAGCTAACCCTAACCCTAACCCTAACCTTAACCCTAAACCTACCCGTAACCGTTACCCTAACCCTAAACCTAACTCTACTCCTAACCGTAACCCTAAACCTAACCCTAACCCTACCCCTAACGCTAACCCTAACGCTTACCATAACCCTAACCCTATCCCTACCCCTATCCCTAACCCTAACCCTAACCCTAAGCCTACCCCTAACTCTAACCCTAACCCCAACCCTAACCCTACACGTAACTCTAAACCTAACCCTAACCCTAACCCTACCCTTAAACCTAACCCTAACCCTAACTCTAACCCTAACCCTACCCCTAAACCTAACCCTTCCCCTAAGGCTACCCCTAACCCTAACAATAACCCTAGCCCTACCCCTAACCAAACCCTAACCCTAACCATAACCCTACCCCTAACGCTACCTCTAACCCTAACCCTACCCCTAACTCTAACCCTACCCCTAACCATATCCCTAACCCTAACCCTAAACCTAGCCCTAGCCCTAACCCTAACCTTAACCCTAACCCTAGCCCTAGCCATAGTCCTAACCCTAACTGTAACCCTAGCACTAGCCCTAACCCTAAGCCTAAACCTAACACTAATTCTACCCCTAAACCTAAACCTAACCCTACTCCTAACCTAACCCTACACCTACCCCTACCCCTACCCCTACCCCTACCACTAACCCTACCCCTACCCCTAAACCTACCCCTACCCCTAACCCTAATCCCTACCCCTAACCCTAAACCTAACCCTACCCCTAGCAATAACAATAACCCTAACCCTAACCATAACCCTAAACCTAGCCCTAACCCTAACCCTAAAACTAAACCTAACACTAACTCTAGCCCTAGCCCTAACCCTAACCCTATCCCTACACTTAGCCCTAACCCTAACCCTAGCCCTAACCCTAACCCCAACCCTCACCCTAACCCTAACCCTAACCCTACCCCTACCTCAACCCCTACCCCTACCCCTAACCCTAACCCTATCCTATCTCTAACCCTAACCCTAACCATAACCCTAACCCTAAACCTAACCCTACCCCTAACTCAACCCCTAAGCCTAACCCTAACCCTGCCCCTAAAACTAACCCTAACCCTAACCCTACCCTAACCCTAACCCTAACCCTAACCGTAACCCCAATCCCAAACCTAACACTCCCCCTAACCCTAACACTCCCCCTAACCCTAACCCTACCCCTACCCTAACTCTACCCCTAACCCTAACCCTAACCCTAAACCTAACCCTACCACTAACCCTAACCCTACCCATAACCCTAAAACTACCCATAACCCTAACCCTGACTCTAACCCTAACCCTAACCCCTACCCCTAAAGCTACCCCGAACCCTAACCCTAACCCTAACCCTACCCTAAACCTAACCCTAACTCTAAGCCTAACCTACCACTAACCGTAACCCTAACCCTAACCCTAACCCTACCCCTAACGCTAACCCTAACCCTAACCCTAAACCTACCCCTACCCCTAACCCTAAACCTACCGCTACCCCTAACCCTAACCCTAACCCTACTCCTAACCGTAACGCTAACCCTAAACCTAACTCTAACCCTAACCCTAACAATACCCCTAACCCTAACCATAACCATAACACTAACCCTACCCCTAAGGCTAACCCTAACCCTAAACCTAAACCTAACCCTAACCCTACCCATAACCCTTACACTAACCCTAGCCCTAACCCTAACCCTAACAATAGCCATAGCCCTAACCATACCCCTACCTCTACCCCTTCCCCTAACCCTAACCCTAACCCTAAACCTACTCCTCACCCTAACCCTAACCCTAACCCTAAAACCCTAACCCTAATCCTACCACTAACCCTAACCTTAACCCTAACCCTACCACTAACGCTGACCCTAACCCTAACCCTAAAAATAACCCTACCCGAACCCCTAAACCTAAACCTACCCCTAACCCTACCCCTAACCCTAAACCTAACCCTACCCCTACCTCTAACCCTAATTCTAAACCTAATCCTAACCCTACCCCTAACCCTAACCCTACCCTAACCCTAACTCTACCCCCAACCCTAACCCTAACCCTAAACCTAGCCCTACCCCTACCCTTACCCTACCCCTAACACTAAACTTAGTCCTATCGCTACCCCTTCCTCTACCCCTACCCGTAACCCTAACCCTAAACCTACCCCTACCTCTACCGCTAACCCTAACTTAACCCTAACCCTAACCTACCCTTAACCCTGAACCTAATCCTAAACCTAAACCTAACCCTAACCCTAGACCTAGCCCTAACCCTAAGCCTAACCCTAACCCTAGGCCTAGACATAGCCCTAACCCTAACCCTAACCCTAGCCCTAACTCTAACCCTAATCCTAACCCTAACCCTAACGCTAGTCCTAACCCTAACCCTAAACCTAACGCTAACCCTATCCCTAATCCTAGCCCTAGCCCAAACCCTAACCCTAACCCTAACTCTA
>JANJXV010000168.1:1548203-1550703 GCA_024803745.1 Megascapheus bottae | reverse complement strand
CTAACCCTAACCCTAACTCTATCCCTAACCCTACCCGTAACCGTAACCCTAACCCTAACCCTACTCCTAAACATTCCCTATCCCTAACCCTAACCCTAAACCTACCCCTACCCCTACCCCTACACGTACCGCTAACCCTACCCCTAACCCTAACAATACCCCTAGCCCTAACCCTAACCAAACCCTAACCCTAACCCTAACCCTACCCCTAATGCTACCTCTAACCCTAACCCTACCCCTAACCCTATCCCTAACCCTAACTCTAAACCTAGCCCTAGCCCTAACCCTAACCTTAACCCTAACCCTAGCCCTAGCCATAGTCCTAACCCTAACTGTAACCCTAACACTAGCCCTAACCCTAAGCCTAAACTTAAACCTAACTCTCCCCCTAAACCTAAACCTAACCCAACTCCTAACCCTAACCCTACACCTACCCCTACCCCTACCCCTATCCCTACCACTAACCCTACCCATACCCCTAAACCTACCCCTACCCCTACCCCTAACCCCTACCAATAACCCTAACCCTACCCCTAGCACTAACAATAACCCTAACCCTAACCATAACCCTAAACCTAGCCTTAACCCAAACCCTAAAACTAAACCTAACACTAACTCTAGCCCTAGCCCTAACCCTAACCCTATCCCTACACTTAGCCCTAACCTTAACCCTAGCCCTAACCCTAATCCCAACCCTCACCCTAACCCTAACCCTACCCCTACCTCTACCCTACCCCTACCCCTAACCCTAACCTTACCCTATCTCTAACCCTAACCCTAACCCTAACCCTAAACCTTACCCTACCCCTAACCCTACCCCTAAGCCTAACCCTAACCCTGCCCCTAAAACTAAACCTAACCCTAACCCTAATCCTAACCCTAACCCTAACCCCACCCATACCCCTACCCATGACCATAACGGTACACCTAACTCTACCCCTACCCCTAACCCTAACCATACCCTACCTCTACCCCTAACCCTAACTATAACTCTAACCCTAGCACTAACCCTAACCCTAACCCTAACCCTAGCCCTAGCCCTAACCCAAAACCCTAAACCTAACCCTACCCCTAACCGTAACCCCAATCCCAAACCTAACACTAACCCTAACATTCCTCCTATCCCTAACCCTACCCCTACCCTAACTCTACCCCTAACCCTAACCCTAACCCTAACCCTACCACTAACCCTAACCCTACCCATAACCCTAACACTACCCCAAACCCTAACCCTGACTCTAACCCTAACCCAACGCCTACACCTACCCCTAACTCTAACCCTAATCTTAACCCTACCCCTACCACTAAATCTAACCCTAAACCTAACCCTACCCCTAACCCTACACCTAACACTAACCCTACCCCTAAACCTAACCCTACCCATAAACCTAACTTTTCCCCTAACATTAACCCTAACCCTAATCCTAAACCTACACCTACTCCTACCCCTACACCTACCCTTAACCCTAACCCTACCCATACCACTAACCCTAACCCTGACCCTACCCCTCACCCTAACCCTACACCCACCCCTAAGCCTAATTCTAACCCTAACCCTACCCCTAACCCTAACACTAACCCTACCCCTACCCCTATCCCTAGCCTTCCCCTACCATTAACCCTAACCCTACACCTAACCCTAACCCAATACCTACCCCTACCCCTAACCCTCACTCTAACCCTAATCCTAACCGTAACTCTAACCCAAACCCTACCCCTAATCCTACTCCGAACCCTAACCCTAACCCTACCCCTAAAGCTACCACTAACCCTAACCCTAACCCTAACCCTACCCTAACCCTAACCCTAAGCCTAACTCTAACCCTAACCCTAACCCTAACCCTACCCCTAATCCTACCCCTAACCCTAACCCTAACCCTACCCCTAAAGCTACCCCTAACCCTAACCCTAACCCTAACCCTACCCTAAACTTAACCCTAACTCTAAGCCTAACCTACCACTAACCGTAACCCTAACCCTAACCCTAACCCTAACACTAACCCTAACCCCAACCCTAAACCTACCCCTACCACTAACCCTAAACCTACCCCTACCCCTAACCCTAAACCTAACCCTACTCCTAACCGTAACCCTAACCCTAAACCTAACTCTAACCCTAACCCTAACAATACCCCTAACCTTAACCCTAACCATAACACTAACCCTACCCCTAAGGCTAACCCTAACCCTAAACCTAAACCAAACCCTAACCCTACCCATAACCCTTACCCTAACCCTAGCCCTAACCCTAACAATAGCCATAGCCCTAAACATACCCCCACCTCTACCCCTTTCCCTAACCCTAACCCTAACCCTAAACCTACTCCTCACCCTAACCCTAACCCTAACCCTAAAACGCTAACCCTAATCCTACCACTAACCCTAACCCTAACCCTAACCCTACCACTAACGCTGACCCTAACCCTAACCCTAAAAATAACCCTACCCGAACCCCTAAACCTAAACGTACCCCTAACCCTACCCCTAACCCTAAATCTAA
>JANJXV010000168.1:1543203-1545703 GCA_024803745.1 Megascapheus bottae | reverse complement strand
ATAACCCTAAACCTAACCCTACCCCTAACCCTAACTATAACCTTAAACCTAACGGTAACCCTAACCCTAACACTACCCCTACCCTAACCCCAACCCTAACACTAACCCTAACCCTAACACTACCAGTAACCGTAAACCTAACCCTAAACCTAACCCTAAACCTACACCTAACCCTAACCCTAACCCTAACCCTGCCCCAAACCCTTACCCTAACCCTAAACCTACCCCTAACCGTAACCCTAACCCTAACTCTAATCCTAACCCTACCCCTAACCCTAACCCTAATTCTACCCCTAACCCTAACCCAAGCCTTAGTCCTAAACCTAACCCTAACCCTAGCGCTAGCCCAAACCCTAACCCTACCCCTAACCCTACCCCTACCCCTACCAGTACCCGTACCGCTAACCCTAACCCTAACCCTACACCTACCCCTAATCCTAACCCTAACCGTCACCCTAACCCTGACCCTACCCTTAAACTTACCCCTAAACCTAAACCTAACCCTACCCCTAAATCTACCACTAACCCTAACCCTAACCCTATCCCTAACCCTACCCGTAACCGTAACCCTAACCCTAAGCCTAACCCTACTCCTAAACGTTCCCTATCCCTAACCCTAACCCTAACCCTACCCCTACCCCTACCCCTACCCGTACCGCTAACGCTAACCCTAACCCTACACCTACCCCTAATCCTAACCCTAACCGTCACTCTCACCCTAACCCTACCCCTAACCTTACCCCTAACCCTAAACCTAACCCTACCTGTAAAGCTACCCCTAACCCTAACCCTAAACCTAACCCTACCCCTAAACCTAACCCTAACCCTACCCTTACCCTTAACCGTAACTCTAACCCTAACCATAACCCTAACCCTAACGCTTACCCTAACCCTAACCCTAAACCTAACCCTAATCCTACCCCTAAACCTAACCCTAACTCTAGCCCTACTCTAATCCTAACGCTAACCCTAACCCTACCCCTAACCCTAACCCTACCCCTAACCGTAACCCTAACCCTAACTCTAACCCTAACCCTACCCCTAAACCTAACCCTTCCCCTAATGCTACCCCTAACCCTAAACCTACCCCTAACCCTAACCCTAACCCTCCCCCTAACCCTAACCCTAACCATTCTCCTAACGCTGCCTCTAACCCTAAACCTACCTCTACCCCTAACCCTAACACAAACCCGACCCCTATCCCTAACCCTAACCTTAACCAAACTCTAACCCTACCAGTAACCTTAACCCTAATTCTACCCCTAACCCTACCCCTACGCCTAACCCTAACCCTAACCCTACCGATACCATACCCCTACCCTAACCCTAACCATAAACCCCTAACCCTAATCCTAACCATAATCCTAACCCTAACCCTAGCCCTAGCCCTAACCCTAACCCTAACCCTAACCATAACCCTAAACCTAGCCCTAATCCTAGCCCTAAAACTAAACCTAACACTAACTCTAGCCCTAGACCTAACCCTAACCCTATCACTACACTTAGCCCTAACACTAACCCTAGCCCTAACCCTAACCCCAACCCTCACCCTAACCCTAACCCTAACCCTACCCCTACCTCTACACCTACCCGTAGCCCTAACCCTAACCCTAACCCTAAGCCTAAACCTAACCCTAACCCTACACCTAACCCTAACCCTAACCCTAAACCTACACCTAACCGTAACACTAACCCTAACTCTAACCCTAACCCTACCACTAACCCTAATCCTAACCCTCAGTATACCCCTAACCGAAATCCTAACACTAACCCTATCACTACAGCCAACGCTAACCCTACCCCTAAACCTAACCCTAATCCTAACCCCAAATCTACCCCTAACCTTAACCCTAACCCTACCCCTAACCCTAACCCTAACCCTAACCCTAACCCTAACCTTAACCCTACCCCTATCCCTAACCCTAACCCTAACCCTAAACCTACCCCTACCCCTAACCCTAACCCAACCCCTACCCCTATCCCTACCCCTACCCCTACCCCTAAACCTAACCCTAACCCTACCCCTAACCCTACCCCTATCCCTAACCCTAACCCTACCCCTAACCCTAACCCTAACCCTAAACCGAGCCCTAGCCCTAAGGCTAAAACTACCCCTAACCTTACCCCTACCCCTAACCCTAACTCTACCCCTACCCCTAACCCTAACCCTAACCCTAGACGTAGCCCAAGCCCTAACACTAACCCTAACCCTACCCCTACCCCTAACCCTACCTCTACCCCTAACCCTAACCCTACCCCTAACCATTACCCTAACCCTAGCCATAGACCCAACCCTAACCCTAACCCTAACCCTAATCCTAACCCTAACCCTAACATTACCCCTAACCCTAACCCTAACCCTAACCCTAACCCTAAACCTAACCCTAGCCCTAGCCCTAACCCTAACCCTAACCCTAACCCTACCGCTCACCTAACCCTACCCCTAACACTATCCCTAACCCTAATCCTACCCCTAACCCTAAGTCTAACCCTAACCTTA
>JANJXV010000168.1:1530703-1540703 GCA_024803745.1 Megascapheus bottae | reverse complement strand
TAACCCTACCCCTAACCCTAACCCTACCCCTAACCCTACCCCTAACCCTACCCCAAACCCTAACCCTTATCTTACCCCTATCCCTACCCCTACCCCTACACCTAACCCTAACCCTAACCCTACCCTTCACTGTAACCCTACCCTAACCCTACCCCTAACCATTATCCTAACCCTAACCCTACCCCTAATCGTAACCCTAACCCTAACCCTAATCCTAAACCTACCCCTACCCCTACCCCTACCCCTAATACTACCCCTACAGCTACCACTAACACTAACACTAACCCTAACCCTAACCCTACTCCTGACCCTAACCCTATCCCTAACATTACACCTAACCCAAAACCTAACCCTAACCCTAACCCTACCCTTAACTCAAACCCTAACCCTAACCTTAACCCTACCCCTAACCCTAACCCTAAACCTACACCTAACCATAACCCTAACTCTAACTCTAACCCTAACCCTACCCCTAAAACTAACCCTTCCCCTAACTCTACCCCTAACCCTAACCCTACCCATAACCCTAACCCTAACCCTAATTCTAACCCTAACTGTACTCCTACCCCTACGCCTAAATCTACCCCTACCCATAAACCTACCCCTACCCCTAACCCTAACCCTATACATAACCCCTACCCCTACCCCTACGCCTAACCCTAACACTAGCCCTAGCCCTAACAATAACCCTAACCCTAACCCTAACCCTAAACCTAATCCTAAACCTAATCCTCAACCTACCCCTACCCCAACCCCTACCCCTACCCCTAACCCTAACAATACCCCTGCCACTAAACCTAACCCTAACCCTAACTCTAACCCTAACTCTAACCCTAACCCTAACCCTAACCCTACCCCTAACCCTAACCCTAACCCTACCCTATACGTAACCCTAACCCTAACTCTAAAAATAACCCTACACCTACCCCTAACCCTAAACCTAACTATACCCCTAACTGTAACCCTAACCCAAACCCTAATCCTAAAACTAAGGCTAACCCTAACCCTAAACCTAACCCTATCCCTAAACCCATCACTACCCCTAACCCTATCCCTAACCCTAACCCAACCCCTAACCCTAACCCTAACCCTAACCTTTACCCTAACCCTACCCCTAACCCTAACCCTAACACTACCCCTAACCCTAAACCTAAACCTACCCCTAACCTTACCCCTACCCATAACCCTAAATCTAAACCTACCCCTACCCCTACCCCGACCCCTAACCCTAACCCTAACCCTACCCCTACGCCTAACCCTACTCCTACCCCTACCCCTAACCCTACCCCGAATGTTACCCCTAACACTAACCCTAGCCCTAGCCCTAACCCTAACCCTAACCCTAGCCCTAGTCCTAACTCTAACCCTAACCCTAATCCTTGCCCTAGCCCTAACCCTAACCCTAACCCCAGCCCTAACCCTAACCCTACCCCTACCCGTACTACTACCCCTACACCTAACCCTAACCCTAACAATGCCTCTACCCCTACACCTGCCGCTACCCTAACCCTAACCCTAACCCTGACCCTACACCCACCCCTACCCCTACACCTACCCCTATACCTAACCCTAACCCTACCCCTAACTCTACCCCTAACCCTAACCCTAACCCTACTCCTAAACGTTCCCTATCCCTAAACCTAACCCTAACCATAAACCTACCCCTACCCCTACCCCTACCCATACCGCTAACACTAACCCTAACACTACACCTACCCCTAATCCTAACCCTAACCGTCACCCTAACCCTAACCCTACTCCTAACCTAACCCCTAACCCTAAACCTAACCCTACCCCTACCACTAACCGTAACCCTATCCCTCACCCTAATCCTACGCCGAACGCTTACCCTAACCCTAACCCTAAACCTAACCCTACCCCTAACCCTAACCCTAACCCTACCCCTAACCGGAACCCTAACCCTAACTCTAACCCTAACCCTACACCTAAACCTAACCCTTCCCCCAACGCTACCCCTAGTCCTAAACCTACCCCTACCCCTAACCCTAACCCTACCCTTAACCTTAACCCTAACCCTAAACCTAACCCTACACCTAACGCTAACCCTAACCCTAACCCTAATCCTAACGCTAACCCTACCACTAACTCTAACCCTAACACTAACCCTAACCCTAACTCTACCCCTAATCCTAACCCTAAACCTAAACCTAACCATAACCGTAACCATAACCCTAACTCTAACTCTAACCCTACCACTAACCCTAATACTAACCCTAACTATACCCCTAACCGTAACCCTAACCCTAACCCTATCCGTACAGCCAACGCTAACCCTACCCCTACACCTAACCCTAACCCCAAATCTACCCCTACCCCTAACCCTAACCCTACCCCTAACCCTAACTCTACCCTATCCTTAACCCTACCCCTACCCCTACCCCTAACCCTAACTCTAAACCTACCCCTAACCCTAACCCTAACCCTACCCCTAACCCTACCCCTAAATGTAACCCTAAATCTATCCCTACCCCTACTCCTAACCATACCCCTACCCCTACCCCTACCCTACCCCTACCCCTAACCCTAACCCTACCCCTAACCCTAAACCTAACCCTAACCCTAGCCCTATCCCTAACCCTAACCCTAATCCTAACCCTAGCCCTAGCCCTATCTCTAACCCTAACCCTAATCATAGCCGTAGCCCTAACCTAACCCTAACCCTAGCCCTAACCTTAACCCCAACCCTACGCCTGCCCCTACCACTATCCCTACCCCTACCCCTACCCTTAACCATACCCCTACACCTACACCTGCCCCTAAAACTAAGCCTAACCCTAACCCTACTCCTAACGCTAAACCAAACCCTAACACTAACCCTACCCCTAAACCTAACCCTAACCCTAACCCTATCCCTACTGCTACCCCTAACATTAAAACTAACCCTAACCCTAACCCTAACCCTACCCCTATACCTACACCTAACCCTAACCCTAACCCTAAACCTACCCCTACCCCTGCACCTACCCCTAACCCTATCCCTAACCCTAACCCTACCCCTATACCTACACCTAACCCTAACCCTAACCCTAACCCGACCCCTACCCCTACCTCTAACCCTAACTCTAACCATAACCCTACACCTACCCCTAACCCTACCCCTAAACTAACCCTAAACCTAACCCTAACTCTACGCCTAAACCTAACCCTAACCCTAACCCTAACCCTACCTATACCCATACCCTTACCCCTAACCCTAACCCGAACCCTAACCAAACCCTACCCCTACGCCTACACCTACCCCTACCCCTAACCCTACCACTAACCCTACCCCTAAATCTACCCTACCCCTACCCCTACACCTACCCCTAAACCTAACCCTACCCCTACCCCTAACCATACCCCTAACCCTAACCCTAACCCTAACCCTAAACCTACCCCTATCCCTAACTCTACCCCTAAACCTTATCCTAACCCTACCCCTACCCCTACCCTTACCCCTAACCCTACCCCTAAAACTAACCTAACCCTACCCCTAACCATACCCCTAACCCTAACCCTAACCCCAACACTACCCCTACCCTTAACCCTCATCCTAACCCTAACCCTAACCATACCCTACCCCTACGCCTATGCCTACCCCTAACCCTGACCCTAACCCTAAGCCTACCCCTAACACTAACTCTAAGCATAACCCGAACCCTAACCCTAAAACTCTAACCCTAATCCTTACCCTAACCCTAACCCTAACGATAAACCTAGCACTAACCCTAAACCCACCCCTAAACCTACCCCTAGCCCTAACCCTCAAACTAACCGTTAACCAAGCACTAGCCCTAACCCTAACCCTAACCCTAACCCTAAACCTACCCCTAGACCTATCCCTACCCCTAACTTTAACCCTAGCCCTAGCCCTAACAATAACCCTAAACCTAACTCTAACCCTAACCCTACCCCTACCCCTACCCCTACCCATACCGCTAACCCTAACCCTAACCCTACACCTACCCCTAATCCTAACCATAACCATCACTCTAACCCTAACCCTTCCCCTCAACTTACCCCTAACCCTAAACCTAACCCTACCCCTAAAGCTACCCCTAACCCTTACCCTAAACCTAACCCTACCCCTACCCCTAACCTTAATCCTAACCCTACCCCTAACTGTAACCCTAGCCCTAACCCTAACCCTAATCCTAACCCTACCCCTAACGCTAACCCTAACCCTAACCCTAACCCCAACCCTACCCCTAACCCTTACCCTAACCCTAACCCTAACCCTACCCCTAACCCTAATCCTAACCCTCACCCTAACCCTACCCCGAACGCTTACCCTACCCCTAACCCTAAACCTAAACCTACCCCTAACCCTAACCCTAATCCTACCCCTAACCGTAACCCTAACCCTAACTCTAGCACTAACCCTACCCCTAAACCTAACCCTTCCCCTAATGCTACCCCTAATCCTAAACCTACCCCTACCCATAACCTTAACCCTACCCCTATCCGTAACCCTAACCCTAAACCTAACCGTACACCTAACGCTAACCGTAACCCTAAACCTAAACATAACCCTAACCCTAACCCTAAACCTAAACCTAACCCTACACCTAACGCTAACCCTAACCCTAAACCTAACCCTAACCCTAACCTCAACCCTAACCCTAACCATAACCCTAACCCTAACCCTACTCCAAACCCTAACCCTACTCCCAACCCTAACCCTACCCCTACCTAAACCTAAACCTAACCCTACACCTACCCCTAACCCTAACCCTAACCCTAACCCTAACCCTACACCTAACCCTAACCCTAACCCTAATCCTACACCTACCCCTAACCCTACACCTAGCCCTAACCCTACCACTACCCCTACACCTACCCCTACCCCTATCCCTAAACCTAACCCTAAACCAACCCCTACCCCTACACCTACCCCTAACCCTAACCCTGAACCTAACCCTAACCCTAAAACTTGCCCTAGCCCTAACCCTAAACTTAACCCTAACCCTAGCCATAGCCATAGCTCTAACCCTAACTGTAACCCTAGCCCTAGCCCTAACCCTAAGCCTAACCCTAACCCTAACTCTACCCATACCCCTACCCCTAACCCTAACCCTAACCCTACTCCTAACGCTAACCCTACACCTATCTCTAACCCTAACCATAACCCGCACCCTAACCCTAAAACCCTAACCCTAATCCTAACCCTAACCCTAAACCTAACCCTTAACCTAGCCCTACCAATAAACCTAAACCTAACCCTAGCCCTAAACCTAACCCAAGCCATAGACCTAACCCTAACCCTAACCCTAACCCGAACCCTACCATACCCCTACCGATACCCCTAACCCTACCCCTAACTCAAACCCTAAACCTACCCCTAACCATACACCTAACACTAACCCTAAACCTAACCGTAACCCTACCCCTACCCCTACCCCTGACCCTAACCCTAACCCTAGCCCTAGCCCTAACAATAACCCTAACCCTAACCCTAACTCTAATCCTATCCCTAATCCTAAAACTACCCCTACCCCTACCCCTACCCCTAACCGTAACATTACCCCTGCCACTAACCCTAACCCTAACCCTAACCCTAACCATACTCCTAACTCTAACCCTAACACTAACCCTAACCCTAACCCTACCCCTAACCCTAAACCTAACCCTAAACCTACCCCTAACCGTAACCCTAACCCTAACTCTAACTAACCCTACCACTAACCCTAAACATAACCCTAACTATACCCCTAACCGTAACCCTAACCCTAACCCTATCCCTACAGCCAACGCTAACCCTACCCCTAAACCTAACCCTAACCCCAAATCTACCCCTAACCCTAACCCTAAGTCTACCCCTTACCCTAGCCGAAGCCCTAGTCCTAAACCTAACCATAACACTAGTGCTAGCCCTAACCCTACACCTAACCCTAACCCTACCCCTACCCCTATCCCTACCGCTAACCCTAACCCTAACCCTAACCCTACGCCTAATCTTAAACCTAAACGTCAACCTAACCCCAACCCTACCTCTCACCCTAAACCTAACCCGAACTTAAAGCTAATCCTAACCATAACCCTAACCCTAAACCTAACCGTAACCGTAACCCTAACCCTAAACCTAACCCTACTCCTAACCATAACCCTAAACCTAACCCTAACACTACCCCTAACGCTAACCCTAACGCATATCCTAACCCTAGCCCTAACCCTAACCCTATCCCTAACACTAACCCTAACCCTAAGCCTATCCCTAACCCTAACCCTAACCCTACCCCTAAACCTAACCCAAAACCTAACCCTAACCCTAACCGTAACCCTAACACTAACTCTAACCCCAACCCTACCCCTAAACCTAACCCTTCCCCTAAGGCTACCCCTAACCCTAACAATACCCCTAGCCCTAACCCTAACCCAAACCCTAACCCTAACCCTAACGCTACCTCTATCCCTAACCCTACCCCTAACACTAACCCTAACCTAACCCTGTCCCTAACCCTAACCCTAAACCTAGCCCTAGCCCTAACCCTAACCTTAAACTTAACCCTAGAACTAGCCGAAGTCCTAACCCTAACTGTAACCCTAGTACTAGCAGTAACCCTAAGCCTAACCCTAACCCTAACTTTACCCCTAACCCTAACCCTAACCCTAACCCTAACCCTACACCTACCCCTACCCCTACCCCTACCCCTACCCCTAAGCCTACCCCTACACCTAAACCTACCCCTACCCCTAACCCTAACCCCTACCCCTAACCCTAAACCTAACTCTACACCTAGCCCTAACAATAACCCTAACCCTAACCCTAAACCTACCCCTACACGTAACCCTAACCCTAACTCTAACCCTAACCCTACACCTAAGCCTACCCGTAACGCTAACTATACCCCTAACCGTAACACTACCCCTACCCCTACCTCTACCCATAAACCTACCCCTACCCCTACCCCTACCCCTACTCCTAACCCTAACCCCTACCCCTACCCCTACCCCTAACCCTAGCCCTAGCCCTAACAATAATCCTAACCCTAACCCTAAACCTAACCCTACTCCTAAACCTACCCCTACCCCTACCCCTAACCCTAACCCTAACAATACCCCTGCCACTAACCCTAACCCTAACCCTAACTCTAACCCTAACTCTAACCCTAACCCTAACCCTAACCCTAACCCTAACCATAACCCTAACCCTAACCTAACCCTAACCCTAGCCCTAACCCTAACCCTAACCCTAACCCTACCCCTAACCCTAACCATAACCTAAACTTAACCCCACCCCTAACCCGAACCCTAACCCTAATCCTAAACCTACCTCTAACCCTAACCCTAACCCTACCCCTACCCCTAGCCCTAGCCCTACCCCTAACCCTAACAAAACCCCTAACCCTAACCCTAAACCTTGCCCTAGCCCTAACCCTAAACATAACCCTAACCATAGACTTAGCCCTAACTCTAACCCTAACCCTACCCATACCCCTAACCCTACCCCTACCCCTACTCCTAACCCTACCCCTAACCCTAACCCTAACCCTACCCCTACCACTAACCCTAACCCTAACCCTAACCCTAGCCCTAGCCCTAACCCTAACCCTAACACTAACCCTACCCCTACCACTAACCCTAAACCTACCCCTAAACCTAACCCTACCCCTAACCCTAACCCTAGCCCTAGCCCTAACCCTAACCCTAACCCTACCCCTAAGCCTAACCCTAATCCTAACCCTAACCCTAACCCTAACCCTAACCCTATCTATAACCCTAACTCTAACCCTAACCCTACCCCTAACGGTTAACCTAACCCTAACCTTAAACCTAACCCTAACCCTACCCCTAAACCTAATCCTAACACTACCCCTAACTCTAACCCTAACCGAAACCCTAACCCTAACCCCTACACCTAGACCTAACCCTAACCCTAACCCTACCCCTAACCCTACCCCTAACCCTACCCAAACCCTTACCCTTACCTTACCCCTACCCCTACCCCTATCCCTAACCCTAACCCTAACCCTACCCTTAACTCTAACCCTAGCCTAACCCTAACCATAACCAAACCCCTAATCGTAACCCTAACCTTAACTCTAACCCTAACCCTACCCCTAAACCTAACCCTTCCCATAACGCTACCCCTGAACCTAAACCTACCCCTAACCCAAACCCTAACCCTACCCCTACCCCTAACCCTAAACATTCCCCTAAAGCTAACTCTAACCCTAACCCTAACCCTAACCCTACAACTACCCCTAACAATAACCCTAAACCTAACCCGACTCCTAACGCTAACCATAAACCTAAACCTAACCCTAGCCCTAACCCCAACCCTAACCCTAACCATAACCCTAACCCTAAACCTACCCCAACCCTAACCCTACTCCAAACCCTAAACCTACCCCTAAACCCAACCCTCACCCTAACCTTACACCTACCCCTAACCCTAAACATAACCCTAACCCTAACCCTAACCCTACCCCTAAGCCTAACCCTAATCCTAACCCTAACCCTAACCCTAACCCTAACCCTAACCCTATCCTAGCCCTAACCCTAACCCTACCGCTAAGCCTAACCCTACCCCTAACACTATCCCTAACCCTAACCCTACCCTAACCCTAAGTCTACCACAAACCCTAGCCCAAGCCCTAGTCCTAACCCTAACTGTAACCGTAGCACTAGCCCTAACCCTAAGCCGAACCCTAACCCTAACTCTACCCCTAACCCTAACCCTAACCTTAATCCTAACCCTAACCCTACACCTACCACTACCCCTACCCCTATCCCTACCCCTAAGCCTACCCCTACCCCTAAAGCTACCTCTACCCCTAACCCTAACGCCTACCTCTAACCCTAACCCTAACCCTACCTCTAGCCCTCACAATAACCCTAACCCTAACCCTAACCCTACACGTAACCCTAACCCTAACGCTAACCTTAACCCTACACCTAACCCTAACCCTAACCCTAACCCTAAACCTACACCTAACGCTAACCCTAACCCTAACCCTAACCCTAAACCCACCCCTACCCCTAAACATATCCCTAACCCTAACCCTAAACCTAACCCTAACCCTACCCCTAACCCTAACCTTAATCCTACCCCTACCCCTAACCCTAACCCTAACCCTAACCCTACCCCTAACCCAAAACCTAAACCTAAACCTAAACCTAACCCTACAACTAACCCTAACCCTAATTCTAACACTACCCCTAATCCTACCTCTAACCCTAACCCAACCCCAACCCTAACCCTACCCCTACCCCTACCCCTACGACTACCCCTACCGCTAACCCAAACGCTACCTCTACCCCTACACCTGCCCCTAACCCTAACCCTACCCCTAACCCTAACCCTACACCCACCGCTACCCCTACACCTACCCCTAAACCTAACCCTAATCCTACCCCTACCCCTAACCGTAACCCTAACCCTAACTCTAATCCTAACCCTACCCCTAACAATAACACTAACCCTAACAATACCCCTAACCCTAACCGAAACCCTAACCCTAACCCTACCCCTACCCCTTAACGGTAACGCTAACCCTAAATCTAAACCTAACCCTAGCCCTAGCCTTAACCCTAAACCTAAACCTAACCCTACCCCTAACCCTAACCCCAATCCCATCCCTAACCCTAACCCCTACCCCTAGACCTAACCCTACCCCTAACCCTACCCCTAACCCTACCCCTAACCCTACCCCTAACCCTACCCAAACCCTAACCCTTACCTTACCCCTACCCCTACACCTACCCCTAACCCTAACCCTAACCCTACCCTTAACTCTAACCCTACCCTAACCCTAACCCTAACCCTAATCCTAACCCTACCCCTAATTGTAACCCTAACCCTAACCCTAATCCTAAACCTACCCCTATCCCTACCCCTAACCCTACCCCTACCGCTACCACTAACCCTAACCCTAACCCTAACCCTACCCCTAACACTAAACCTATCCCTACACTACCCCTAACCTAAACCCTAAACCTAACCCTACCCTTAACTCTTACCCTAACCCTAATCTTAACCCTACCCCTAACCCTAACC
>JANJXV010000168.1:1520703-1523203 GCA_024803745.1 Megascapheus bottae | reverse complement strand
CTCTAACCCTAACTCTAACCCTAACCCTAACCCGAATCCGACCCCTAACCCTAACCCTAACCCTAACCCTACCCCTATACGTAACCCTAATCCTAACTCTAACCCTAACCCCACCCCTACCCCTAACCCTATCCCTAACCCTAAATCAACCCCTAACCCTAACCCTAACCCTAACCTTAACCCTACCCTTAACCCTAACCCTAACCCTAACCCTAACACTACCCCTAACCCTAAACCTAAACCTACCCCTAACCCTACCCCTAACCCTAACCCTAAATCTAAACCTACCCCTACCCCTACCCCTACCCCTTACTCTAACCCTAACCCTACCCCTACGCCTAACCCTACCCTTACCCCTACGCCTAACCCTAACCCTACCCCTAACCCTAACCCTAAACCTAGCCCTAGCCCTAACCCTAAACTTAATCCTAATCCTAGCCCTAGTCCTAACTCTAACCCTAACCCTAATCCTAGCCCTAGCCCTAACCATAACCATAACCCTAACCCTATCCCTAACACTAACCCTAACCCTACCCCTACCCCTACCACTACCCCTACTTCTAACCCTAAACCTAACCCTGCCTCTACCCCTAAACCTGCCTCTAACCCTAACCCTAACCCTAACCCTACACCACCTCTACCCCTAAAGCTACCCCTAAACCTAACCCTAACCCTACCCCTATCTCTAGCCCTAACCCTACCCCTAAACCTAACCCTAAACCTACCCCTAACCGTAACCCTAACCGTAACTCTAATCCTAACCCTACCCCTATCATTAACCCTAACCCTAACAATACCCCTAACCGTAACCCTATCCTAAACCTAACCCTACCCCTACCCCTAAAGGTAACCCTAACTCTAAACCTAACCGTAGTCCTAACCCTAACCCTAACCCTAGCCCTGGCCTTAACCCTACCCCTAACCCAAACCTAGCCCTAACCCTAACCCCAACCCCAACCCTAACCCTAACCCTAACCCTACCAATAACCCTAACCGTATCCCTACCCTTACCCCTACTCCTAACCCTAAACCTAACCCTACCCCTAACCCTACCCCTAACCCTACACCAAACCCTAACCCTTACCTTACC
Organism: Megascapheus bottae; assembly: GCA_024803745.1. Taxonomy (NCBI): domain Eukaryota; kingdom Metazoa; phylum Chordata; class Mammalia; order Rodentia; family Geomyidae; genus Megascapheus; species Megascapheus bottae. The sequence goes on along the minus strand of JANJXV010000168.1, from coordinate 1,522,113 downwards.
CCTAACTCTAAACCTAACCCTAACCCTAACCCTAGCCCTACCCCTAACCCTACCCCTAACCCTAACCCTAACCCTAATCCTAACCCTAATCCTAAACATACCCCTACCACTAACCCTATCCCTACCACTAACCCTAACCCTACCGCTACCACTAATCCTAACCCTAACCCTAACCCTAACCCAAACCCTAACTCTACCACTGACCCTAACCCAAGCCCTAGCCCTAAACCTAACACTAACCCTAGCGCTAGCCCTAAACCTACGCCTACCCCTAACCCTACCCCAAACCCTAACTCTACACCTAAACCTAAACCAAGCCCTAGTCCTAAACCTAACCCTAACCCTAACCCTACCCCTACCCCTACCCGTACCGCTAGTCCAAACCCTAAGCCTAACCCTAACCCTAACCCTACCCCTACCCCTACCCCTACCCCTACCAGTACCGCTAACCCTAACCCTAAACCTACACCTACCCCTAATCCTAACCCTAACCGTTACCCTAACCCTAACCCTACCCCTCACCTTTCCCCTAACCCTAAACCTAACCCTAACCATAAAGCTACCCCTACCCCTAACCCTAAACCTAACCCAACCCCTAAAGCTACCCCTAACCCTAACCCTAACCCTAAACCTAACCCTAACCCTAACCCTAACCCTACCTCTAACTCTAACGCTAACCCTTACCCTAACCCTAACCCTACCCCTAACGCTAACCCTAACCATAACACTACTCCTACCCCTAACCGTAACCCTAATCCTAACCCTAACCCTACCCCTAACCCTTACCCTAACCCTAACCTTAAACCTAACCCTAACCCTACCCCTAACCGTAACCCTAACCATACCCCTAACTCTAACCCTAACCCTAACCCTACTCCTACCCCTAACCCTAATCCTAACCCTACCCCTAACCATAACCCTAACCCTAACTCTAACCCTAACCCTACCCGTAAATCTAACCCTTCCCCTAACGCTACTCCTAACCCTTAACCTACCCCTAACCCTAACCCTAACCCTACCCCTAATCTTAACCCTATCCATTCCCCTAACGCTACATCTAACCCTAACCATACCCCTAACCCTAAACCTATCCCTACCCCTAACCCTAACCCTAAACCTAACCCTACACCTAACGCTAACCCTAACCCTAACCCTAAACCTAACCCTAGCACTAACACCAACCCTAACCCTAACAATATCCCTAACCCTAACCATATCCCTAACCCTAACTCTACCCCTACCCCTAACCCCACTCCAAACCCTAACCCTACCCCTAAACCCAACCCTAACCCTAACCCTACACCTACCCCTAACCCTACCCCTAACCCTACCCCTAACGCTAACCCTACACCTAACGCTACCCCTACACCTAGCCCTAACCCTACCCCTACCCCTAAACCTACCACTAAA
>JANJXV010000168.1:1505703-1515703 GCA_024803745.1 Megascapheus bottae | reverse complement strand
AGCCCAAGCCCTACTCCTAAACCTAACCATAACCCTAGCGCTAGCCCTAACCCTAAACCTAACCCTAACCCTACACCTACCCCTACCCCTACCCCTACCGCTAACCCTACCCCTACCCTTACCCCTACGCCCAATTCTAAACCTAACCGTCACGCTAACCCCAACCCTACCCCTAACCCTAACCCTAACGCTACACCTAAAGCTACACCTAACACTAACCCTAAAACTAAACCTATCCGTAACCGTAACCCTAACCCTAAATCTAACCCTACTCCTAACCGTAACCCTAAACCTAACTCTAACCCTACCCCTAACGCTAACCCTAACGCTTACCCTAACCCTAAGCCTAACCCTAACCCTACCCCTATCCCTAACCCTAACCCTAACCCTAACCCTACGCCTAACTCTAACCCTAAACCTAACCCTAACTCTACCCATAACTCTAAACCTAACCCTAACCCTAACCCTACCCCTAAACCTAACCCTAAACCTAACCCTACCCCTAACCATAACCCTAACCCTAACTCTAACCCTAACCCTAACCCTAAACCTAACCATTCCCCTAACGCTACCCCTAACGCCAACCCTACCCCTAGCCCTAACCCTAACCCAAACCCTTACCCTAACCCTAACCGTACCCCTAACGCTACCTCTAACCCTAACCCTACCCCTAACCCTAACCCTACCCCTAACCCTATCCCTAACCCTAACCCTAAACCTAGCCCTAGCCCTAACCCTAACTTTAACCCTAAACCTAGCCCTGGCCATAGCCCTAACCCTAACTGTAACCCTAGCACTAGCCCTAATCCTAAGCTTAACCCTAACCCTAACTCTACCCCTAAACATAAGCCTAACCCTAATCCTAACCCTAAACCTACACCTACCCCTACCCTACACCTATCCCTACCCCTAACCCTACCCCTACCCCTAAACCTACCCCTACCCCTAACCCTAAACCTAGCCCTAGCCCTAACAATAACCCTAACCCTAACACTAACCCTAACCCTAATCCTAACCCTAATCCTAAATATACCCCTACCCCTACCCCTACCACTAACCCTAACAATACCCCTGCCATTAACCCTTACTCTAACCCTAACCCTAACCCTACCCCTAACTCTAACCCTAACCCTAAGCCTAACCGTACCCCTACCCCTAACCCTAACCCTACCCCTACACGTAACCCTAACCCTAACTCTAACCCTAACCCTACCCCTAAGCCTAACGCTAACGCTAACTATACCCCTAACCGTAACCCTAACCCTAACCCTAAACCTACACATAACGCTAATCCTAACCCTAACCCTAACCCTACCCCTAACACTAACCCTAAACCTACCCCTAACCCTACCCCTAAATCTCGCCCGGAATAACCCTACCCCTAACCCTACTCCTACCCCTAACCCTAGCCCTAACCCCAACACTAACCCTACCCCTACCCCTACCACTACCCCTACCGCTAACCCTAACCCTAACACTACCTCTACTCCTAAGCCTACCCCTAACCCTAACCCTACTCCTAACCCTAACCCTACACCCACCGCTACCCCTACACCTACCCCTAAACCTAATCCTAATCCTACCCCTAACCGTAACCCTAACCCTAACTCTAATCCTAACCCTACCCCTAACAATAACCCTAACCCTAACAATAACCCTAACTGTAACCCTAACCCTAACCCTAACTCTACACCTACGACTTAACCGGAACCCTAACGCTAACCCTAACCCTAACCCTAGCCCTAGCCTTAACCCTAAACCTAACCCTAACCCTACCCCTAACCCTAACCCCAACCCCAACCCTAATCCTACCCCTTACCCTACCCCTAACCCTAACCCTACCCCTATCCCAACCCCTACCCCTACACCTACCCCTAGCCCTATCCCTTACCCTACCCCAAACCCTAACCTTTAACTTACACCTACCCCTAGCCCTAACCCAACCCTAATCCTAACCCTAATGCTAAACCTACCCCTACCCCTACACCTACCCCTACCCCTAACCCTACCCCTACCGCTACCACTACCCCTAACCCTAACCCTATTCCTAACCCTAACCCTATCCCTAACCCTAACCCTACCCCTAACTCTAACCCTAACCCTACCCCTAAACCTAACCCTTCCCCTAACTCTACCCCTAACCCTAACCCTAACCCCTATCCCTAACCCTAACCCTACCCCTAACCCTAACCCTAACCCTAATTCTAACCCTAATCCTACACCTACTCCTACCACTACCCCTACCCCTAAACCTACCCGTACCCCTACCCCTAACCCTAACCCTAAACCTAACCCCTACCCCTCACCCTAACCCTAACTCTAGCCCTAGCCCTAACAATAACCATATCCCTAACCCTAACCCTCACCCTAAATCTAACTCTAATCCTAAACCTACCCCTACCCCTACCCCTACCCCTAACCCTAACAATACCCCTGCCACTAACCCTAACCCTAACCCTACCCCTACCCCTAACCCTAACCCTAACTATACACCTAACCATAACCCTAACAGTAAACCGAATCCTACAACTAACGCTAACCCTAACCCTAAACCTAACCCTAACCCTAACCCCACCCCTACCCCTACCCCTATCCCTAACCCTAACCATACCCGTAACCCTACCCCTAACCCTACACCAAACCCCAACCCTTACCTTACACCTAACCCTAACCCTAACCCTAACCCTAACCCTAGCCCTACCACTAACTCTACCACTACCCCTAACCCTAACCCTAATCCTAACCCTAACCCTATCCCTAACAGTACCCCTAACCCTAACCCTAACCCTAACCCTAACTCTAATCCTAATCCTAAGCCTAAACCTACCCCTACCACTAAACCTAACCCTACTCCTAACCCTAACCCTATCCCTAACAGTACCCCTAACCCTAACCCTAACCCTAACCCTAACTCTACCCCTGACCCTAACCCAAGCCCAAACCATAACCCTAACCCTAACCCTACCCGTACCCCTACCCCTACCCGTACCGCTAACCCTAACCATAACCCTACACCTACCCCTAATCCTGACCCTAACCGTCACCCTAACCCTAACCCTACCCCTCACCTTACCCCTAACCCTAAACCTAACCCTACCCGTAAAGCTACCCATAACCCTAACCCTAGCCCTACCCGTAACCGTAACCCTAACCCTAACCCTAACCCTATCCCTAACCCTAACCCTAACCCTAACGCTACCCCTACCCCTACCCCTACCCGTACCGCTAACCCTAACCCTAACCCTACATTTACTCCTAATCCTAACCCTAACCGGCACCCTAAACCTAACCCCACCCTTAAACTTACCCCTAACCCTAAACCTAACCCTTCCCCTAAAGCTACCCCTAACCCTAACATAAACCTAACCCTCCCCCTAACCCTAGCCCTAACCCTAACCCTACCCCTAACTCTAACTTTAACCCTAACCCTAACCCTAACCCTACAACTACCCCTAAGGCTAAACCTAACCCTAACCCTAACCCCAACCCTACCCCTAACCCTAAACCTAACCCTAAACCGAACCCTATCCCTACCCCTAACCTTAACCCTAACCCTAACCCTACCCCTAACGCTTACCCTAACCCTAACCCTAAACCTAACCCTAAGTCTACCCTAACACTAACCCTAACCCTACCCCTAACTCTAACCCTTAGCCTAACCCTAACCCTACTCCAAACCCTAACCCTAACCCTAACCCTACACCTTACCGTAACCCTAATTCTAACTCTAATCCTAACCCTACCCATAAACCTAACACTTCCCCTAACGCTTCCCCTAACCCTAAACCTACCCCTAACCCTAACCCTAACCCTACCCCTAACCCTAACCATTCCCCTAACGCTACCTCTAACCCTAACCCTACCCCCAACCCTAACCCTATCCCTACCCCTAACCCTAAACCTAAACCTAACCCTAGCCCTAACTCCAACCCTAACCCTAACCATAACCCTAACCCTAACCCTACTCAAAACCCTAACCCTAGCCCTAAACTTAACCCAAACCATAGCCATATCCATAGCTCCAACCCTAACTGTAACCCTATCCCTAGCCCTAACCCTAAGCCTAACCCTAACCCTAATCTACCCGTAACCCTAACCCTAACGCTAATCCTAACCGTAACCCTACACGTACCCCTACCCCTACCCCTACCCCTACCCCTAACCCTAACCCTAACCCTACCCCTATAGCTCACCCTAACCGTAACCCGAACCCTAACCTTAAAACCCTAACCCTAATCCTAACCCTAACCCTAAACCTAACCCTTAACCTAGCCCAAGCACTAAACCTAACCCTAACCCTAGCCCTAACCCTAAACCTAGCCCTAGCCCTAACCCTAACCCTACCCCTAACACTAACCCTAACACTAGACCTAGCCCTAACAATAACCCTAACCCTAACCCTAACCCTAACCCTAATCCTATCCCTAATCCTAAACCTACCTCTACCCCTACCCCTACCCCTAACCCTAACAATACCCCTGCCACTAAGCCTAACCCTTACCCTTACCCTAAACCCAACCCTATCTCTAACCCTAACCCTAACCGTAACTCTAACCCTACCCTAACCCTAACCCTTAGCCTAACCCTAACCCTAACCGTAACCATAACCCTACCCTTAACCCTTATCATTACACTTAACCTAACCCTAACTGTAACCCTAACACGAACGCTAAACTTAACCCTAAACCTAATGCTAACCCTTTCGGGTACCCTAACCCTAACCCGAAACCTAAACCTTACCCTTACCCTAACCCTAACCCTAACCCTAACCCCTATCGCTAACCCTAACCCTAACCCTAAATCTAACCATTAGTCTTACCCTAACCCTAACCATAAACCTTACCCTAACCATAACTCTAACCTTAGACTTACCCTAACCCTAACCCTAAACCTAACCCTTACCCTAACCCTAACCCTAACCCTTACCGTAACCCTAACCCTAACCCTAACCCTAACGCTCACCCAAACCCTAACCCTAACCCTAAACCTAACCCTAAACCTACCCCTAATCCTTACCCTAACCCTAACCCTAACCCTTACCCTTGTCATAACCCTCACCCTCACCCTAACCCTAAACCTTACCCTTACCCTTACCCTAACCCTAAACCTAACCCTTACCCTAACCCTAACCCTAAACCTAAACCTAACTCGAACACTAACCCTAACCCTTTCCCTTACCCTTACCCTAAACCTAACCTTAACCCTAACCCTAGCCTTTACCCTTACCCTAACCCTAACCCTAAACCTAACCTTAACCCTAACCCTAAACATAACCCTAACCCTAACCCTAATCCTAACCCTAAACCTAACCCTAACCATAACGCTAACCCTTACCCTTACCCTAACCCTAACCCTAACCTTTAACCTAACCCTAACTCTAACCCTTAGCCTTACCCTAACCCTAACCTTAACCTTAATCCTAACCCTAACCCTAACCCTTACCCTAAACCTAACCCTAACACTAACCCCTAAACCTACCCTTACCCTAACCCTAACCCTAACACTAACCCTTACCCTTAACCTAACCGTAACCCTACCTCTAACCGTAACCCTAAGCCTAACCCTAACCCTTACCTTAACCCAAACCCTAACCATTAGCCTAACCCTAACACTAACGCTAAACTTAACCCTAGCCCTAATGCTAACCGTTACCCTTACCCTAACCCTAACCCTAAACCTAACCCTAACCCAAACACTTACCCTAACACTAACTCTAACCCTAACCCCTAAACCTAACCCTAACCCTAACGCTCACCAAAACCCTAAACCTAACCCTTACCCTAACCCTAAACCTAACCCTAATCCTTACCCTAGCCCTAACCATTACCCTTGCCGTAACCCTATCCCTAACCGTAACCCTTACCCTTACCCTAACCCTAACCCTAAACCTAACCGAAATCCTAACCCTAACCCTAACCCTTACCCTTACCCTAAACCTAACCCTAACCCTAACCCTTACTCTAAACCTAACCCTAACCCTAACCCTAAACTTAATGCTAATCCTAACCATAACCCTAACCCTAAACCTTACTCTTAACCAAACCCTAACCCTAACCCATCACTTACCCTTGCCCTAACCCTAACCCTAACCCTAACCCTAAAGCTACCCCTAACCCTAACCCTAAACCTAACCATACCCCTACCCCTAACCTTAACCCTAACCCTACCCCTAACCCTAACCCTAACCCCACATCTAACGCTAACCCTAACCCTAAACCTAACCCCAACCCTACTCCTAACCCTAAACCTAACCTTACCCCTACCCCTAACCGTAACCCTAACCCTCACCCTAACCCTCCCCCGAACACTTAACCTAACCCTAAACCTAACCCTACCACTAACCTAACCCTAACCCTACCCCTAACCGTAACCCTAACCGTAACTCTAACCCTAACCCTACCCCTAAACCTAACCCTAACCCTAACTCTACCCCTAATCCTAAACCTACCCCTAATCCTAACACTAACCCTACCCCTATCTGTAACCCTAACCCTAAACCTAACCTACACCTAACGCTAACCGTAACCATAACCCTAACCCTACCCCTAACCCTAAACTTACCCCTACCCCTAACCCTAAACCTAATCCTAAACCTGACCCTACACCTAACGCTAACACTAACCCTAAACCTAACCCTAGCCCCAACCCCAACCCTAAACCTAACCATAACCCTAACCCTAACCCTATCCCTAACCTTAACCCTACTCCAAACCCTAACCCTACCCCTAAACCTAACCCTAACCCTAACCCTACACCTACCCCTAACCCTAACCCTAACCCTAACCCTACCCCTACATCTAACCCTAACCCTAACCCTAACTCTACCCCTAACCTTAACCCTACTCCAAACCATAACCCTACCCCTAAACCTAACCCTAACCCTAACCCTACACCTACCCCTAACCCTAACCCTAACCCTACCCCTACCCCTACATCTAACCCTAACCCTAACCCTAACCCTACAACTATGCTACCCCTACACCTAGCCCTAAAAATACCCCTCCCCCTCCCCCTCCCCCTCCCCCTCCCCCTAAACCTAACCTTAAACCTACCCCTACCCCTACACCTACCCCTAACCCTAACCCTAAACCTAACCCTAACACTAAACCTAGCCCTAGCCCTAACCCTAAACTTAACCCTAACCCTAGCCATAGCCATGGCTCTAACCCTAACTGTAACCCTAGCCCTAGCCCTAACCCTAAGCCTAACCCTAACCCTAACTGTACCCCTAACCCTAACCCTAACCCTTACCCTAACCGTACTCCTAACGCTAACCCTACCCCTATCCCTAAACCTAACTGTAACCAGCACCCTAACCCTAAAACCCTAACCCTAATCCTAACCCTAACCCTAAACCTAACCCTTAACCTAGCCCTACCACTAAACCTAAACCTAACCCTAGCCATAACCCTAAACCTAGCCATAGCCGTAACCCTAACCCTAACCCTACCATACCCCTACCCATACCCCTAACCCTACCCCTAACTCAAACCCTAAACCTACCCCTAATCCTACCCCTAACCCTAACCCTAACCATAACCCTAGCCCTACCCCTACCCCTAACCCTAACCCTAACCCTAGCCCTAGCCCTAACAATAACCCTAACCCTAACCCTAACCCTAATCCTATCCCTAATCCTAAACCTACCCCTACCCCTACCCCTAACCCTAACTCTAACCCTAACCCTAACCCTAACCCTAAACCTACCTCTAACCATAAACCTAACCCTAACTCTAACTCCAACCCTACCAATAACCCTAATCCTAACCATAACTATACCCCTAACCGTAACCCTAACAGTAACCCTATCCCTACAGCCAACGCTAAACCTACCCCTAAACCTAACCCTAACCCCAAATCTACCCCTAACCCTAACCCTAACCCTAACCCTACACCTAACCCTAAGTCTACCCCTTACCCTAGCCGAAGCCCTAGTCCTAAACCTAACCATAACCCTAGCGCCAGCACTAACCCTACAACTAACCCTAACCCTACCCCTAACCCTACCCTACACCTACCGCTGACCCTAACCCTAACTCTAACCCTATGCCTAATACTAAACCTAACCGTCACCCTATCCCCAACCCTACCCCTCACCCTAACCCTAACCCTACACCTAAAGCTAACCCTAACCCTAACCCTAAACCTAAACCTACCCGTAACCGTAACCCTAACCCTAAACCTAACCCTACTCCTAACCGTAACCCTAAACCTAACCCTAAACCTACCCCTAACGCTAACCCTAACGCTTACCCTAACCCTAACCCTACCCCTACCGCTACCCCTAACCCTAACCCTAAGCCTACCCCTAACTCTAACCCTAACCCTAACCCTAACCATACCCTTAACTCTAAACCTAACCCTAACCCTACCCCAAAACCTAACCCTAACCCTAATCCTACCCCTAATCGTAACCCTAACCCTAACTCTAACCCTAACCCTACCCCTAAACCTAACCCTTCCCCTAACGCTACCCCTATCCCTAACAATATCCCTAGCCCTAACCCTAACCCAAACCCTAACCCTAACCCTAACCCTAACCCTAACGCTACCTCCAACCCTAACCCTACCCCTAACCCTAACCCTACCCCTAACCCTATCCCTAACCCTAACCCTAAACCCAGCCCTAGCCCTAACCCTAACCTTAACCTTAACCCTAGCCCTAGTCATAGTCCTAACCCTAACTGTAACCCTAGCACTAGCCCTAACCCTAAGCCTAACCCTAACCCTAACTGTACCCCTAACGCTAACCCTAACCCTAATCCTAACCCTAGTCCTACATCTACCCCTACCCCTACCCCTATCCCTACCCCTAAGCCTACCCCTACCCCTAAAACTACCCTCACCCCGAACCCTAACCCCTACACCTAACCCTAACAATAACCCTACCCCTAGCCCTAACAATAAACCTAACCCTAACACAAACCCTACCCCTACACGTAACCCTAACCCTAAATCTAACCCTAACCCTACACCAAAGCCTAACCCTAACGCTAACTATACCCCTAACCGTAACACTAACCCTAACTCTAAACCTACACCTAACGATAACCATAACCCTAAACCTAACCCTAACCCTAAACCCACCCCCAACCCTAACCATATCCCTAATCCTAACCCAACCCCTAACCCTAACCCTAACCCTAACCCTACCCTAACCTTAACCCTACCCCTACCCCTAACCCTAACCCTAACCCTAACCCTACCCCTAACCCTAACCCTAAACCTACCCCTAACCCTACACCTAACCCTAACCCTAATCCTAACCCTACTCCTACCCCTACCTCTAACCCTAACCCTAACCCTACCCCTACCCCTACAACTACCCCTACCGCTAACCCAAACCCTAACCGTACTTCTACCCCTACACCTGCCCCTAACCCTAACCCTACCCCTAACCCTCAACTACACCCAACGCTACCCCTACACCTACCCCTAAACATAATCCTAATCCTACCCCTACCCCGAACGCTAACCCTAACCCTAACCCTAACCCTAACCCTACCCCTAACCCTAATCCCAGCCCTAACCCTACCCCTAACCATAACCCTAACCCTAACTCTAATCCTACCCCTACCTCTAACAATAACCCTAACCCTAACAATACCCCTAACCGTAACCCTAACCCTAACCCTAACCCTACCCCTACCCCTTAACGGTAACCCTAACCCTAACCTTAACCCTAGCCCTAGCCTTAACCCTAAACCTAACCCTAACCCTACCCCTAACCTAACCCCAACCCCATCCCTAACCCTACACCTAAACCTACCCCTAACCCTAACCCTACCCCTATCCCTACACCTACCCCCTAGACCTAAGTCTAACCCTACCCCTAACCCTACCCCTAACCCTACCCCTAATCCTACACCAAACCCTAACCCTTACCTTACCCCTACCCCTATCCCTAACCCAAACTCTAACCCTAACCCTACCCTTAACTTTAACCCTACCCTAACCCTACCCCAAACCCTAATCCTAACCCTAACCCTACCCCTAATCG
>JANJXV010000168.1:1473203-1503203 GCA_024803745.1 Megascapheus bottae | reverse complement strand
CTAGCCCTAGCCCTAACCCTAAGCCTAACCCTAACCCTAACTCAACCCCTAACCCTAACCCTAACGCTAATCCTAACCCTAACCCTACACATACCCCTACCCCTAACCCTACCCCTACCCCTACCCCTAACCCTAACCCTAACACTAACCCTACTCCTAACGCTAACCCTACCCCTATCCCTAACACTAACTGTATCCCGAACCCTATCCCTAAAACCCTAACCCTAATCCTAACCCAAACCCTAAACCATCCCTTAACCTAGCCCTAGCACTAAACCTAACCCTAACCCTAGCCTTAACCCTAACCCTAACCCTAACCCTAACCCTACCACACCCCTAAACATACCCTTAACCCAAGCCCTAACTCAAACCCTAAACCTACCCCTAACCCTACCCCTAACCCTAACCTAACCCTAACCCTAACCCTACCCTTACCCCTAACTCTAACCCTAACCCTAGCCCTAGCCCTAACAATAACCCTAAACCTAACCCTAATCCTATCCCTAATCCTAAACCTACCCCTACCCCTACACCTACCCCTATCCCTAACCCTAACAATACCCCTGCCACTAAACCTAACCCTAACCCTAAACCAAACCCTTCCCCTAACTCTTACCATAACCCTAACCTAACTCTAACCCTAACCCTACCCTTACCCCTAACCCTAACCCTAACCCTAGCCCTAGCCCTAACAACAACCCTAATCTTAACCCTAACACTAATCCTATCCCTAATCCTAAACCTACCCCTACCCGTACCCCTAACCCTAACAATACCCCTGCGACTAACCCTTACCCTATCCCTACCCCTACCCCTAACCCTAGCCCTAACCCTAACCCTACCCCTAACCCTAGCCCTAACCCTAAACCTACCCCTAACCGTAACCCTAACCATAACTCTAACCCTAACACTACCACTAAACCTAATTCTAACCCTAACTATACCCCTAACGAAACCCTAACCCTAACCATATCCCTACAGCCAACGCTAACCCTACCCCTAAACCTAACCCTAACCCAAACCCAAAATCTACCCTAACCCTAACCCTAACCCTAACAATACCCCTAACCTGAACCCTAACCCTAAAAACAACCTTAACCCTACCCCTACCCCTAACCCTAACCCTAACCCTAAACCTACCCCTAACTCTAACCCTAACACTATCCCTAACCCTAACCCTAACCCTAACAATACCCCTAACCGACACCCTAACCCTAACCCTATCCCTACAGCCAACGCTAACCCTACCCCTAAACCTAACCCTAACCCTAACCCCAAATCTACCCCTAACCCTAACCCTAACCCTAGCCCTACCCATAAACCTAACCATAACCCTAACCTTAAATCTACCCCTACCCCTAACCCTAACCCTAACCCTAACCCTAAACCTACCCCTAACCCTATCCCTAACCCTACCCCGACCCCTACCTCTAAATGTAACCCTAAATCTACCCGTACACCTACCCCTAACCCTAACCATAACCCTAGCCCTACCCCTACCCCTAACCCTACCCCTAACCCTAACAAAAACCCTAACCCTAACCCTAATCCTATCCCTAATCCTAAACCTACCCCTACGCCTAACCCTACCCCTAACCCTAACAATACCCCTGCCACTAACCCTAATCCTAACCCTAACCCTAACCCTACCCATAACTCTTACCCTAACCCTAACCTAACCCTAACCCTACCCTTACCCCTAACCCTAACCCTAACCCTAGCCATAGCCCTAACTATAACCCTAAACCTAACCCTAATCCTATCCCTTATCCTAAACCTACCCCTACCCCTACCCTTACCCCTAACCCTAACAATACCCCTGCCACTAACCCTAACCCTACCCCTAACCCTACCCCTAACCCTAACCCTAACCCTAACCCTACCCCTAACTCTTACCCTAACACTAACCCTAACCCTAACCCTACCCCTAACCCTAGCCCTAATCCTAAACCTACCCCTAACCGTAACCCTAACCCTAACTCTGACCCTAACCCTACCACTAACCCTAATTCTAACCCTAACTATACCCCTAACCGAAACCCTAACCCTAACCCTATCCCTACAGCCAACGCTAACCCTACCCCTAAACCTAACCCTAACCCTAACCCCAAATCTACCCCTAACCCCAACCCTAACCCTAACCCTACCCCTTACCCTAACCATAACCATAACCCTAATCTTAACCCTACCCCTAACCCTAACCCTAACCCTAACCCTACCCCTACCCCTAACTCTAACCGTAACACTATCCCTAACCCTAACCCTAACCATAACTCTAGCCCTAACCCTACCACTAACCCTAATCCTAACCCTAACAAAACCCCTAACCCTAACCCTAACCCTAACCCTAACCCAACGCTAACCCTACCCCTAAACCTAACACTAACCCTAACCCCAAATCTACCCCTAACCCTAAACCTACCCCTAACCCTACCCATAACCCTAACCATAACCCTAACCTTAACCCTACCCCTAACCCTAACCCTAACCCTACCCCTAAACCTACCCCTAACCCTAAACCTAACCCTACCCATAACCCTAACCCTAAATGTAACTCTAAATCTACCCCTACCCCTACCCCAACCCCTAACCCTAACCCTACCCTTACCCCTACCCCTAACCATACCCCTAACCCTAACAAAAACCCTAACCCTAACCCTAACCCTAGCCCTAGCCCTAACTCTAACCCTAACCCTACCCCTACCCCTAACCCTACCCCTATCCCTACCCCTACCCCTAACCCTACCCTTAACCCTACCCCTAACCCTACCCCTAACCCTACAATTACCCCTAACCCTAACCCTAACCCTAACCCTAGCCCTAGCCCTAACCCTAACCCTAACCCTAACCCTACCCCTACCCCTAACCCTACCCCTACCCCTAACCCTAAACCTACCCCTAACCCTAACCCTAACCCTAGCCCTAGCCCTAACCCTAACCCTACCCCTAACCCTAACCCTAATCCTAACCATAACCCTAACCCTAACCTTAACCCTAACCCTACCCTAGCCCTAACCCTAACCCTATCGCTAACCCTAACCCTACCCCTAACACTATCCCTAACCCTAACCCAACCCTAACCCTAAGTCTACCCCTAACCCTAGCCCAAGCCCTAGTCCTAAACCTAACCATAACACTAGCGCTAGCCCTAACCCTAAACCTAACCCAACCCTACCACTACCCCTACCCCTACCGCTAACCCTAACCCTAACCCTACCCCTACGCCTAATCCTAAACCTAACCGTCACCCTAACCCCAACCCTACCCCTACCCCTAACCCGAACCCTACACCTAAAGCTACCCCTAACCCTAACACTAACACTAAACCTACCCTTAACCGTAACCCTAACCCTAAACCTAACCCTACTCCTAACTGTAACCCTAACCCTAACCCTAACCCTACCCCTATCCCTAACCCTAACCCTAAACCTAAGCCTACCCCTAACACTAACCCAAACCCTAACCCTAACCCTACCCTTAACTCTAACCCTAACCCTAACCCTAACCCTACCCCTAAACCTAAGCCTAACCCTGACCCTACCCCTGACCGTAACCCTAGCCCTAACTCTAACCCTAACCCTACACCTAAACCTAACTCTTCCCCTAACGCTACCCCTAACCCTAAACCTACCCCTACCGTAACCCTAACCCAAACCCTAACCCTAACCCTACCCCTAACGCTACCTCTAACCTAACCCTAACCCTAACCCTAACCCTACCCCTAAACCTATCCCTAACCCTAACCCTAAACCTAGCCCTAGCCCTAACACTAACCTTAACCATAACCGTAGCCCTAGCCATAGCCCTAACCCTAACTGTAACCCTAGCACTAGCGCTAACCCTAAGCCTAACCCTAACCCTAACTCTACCCCTAACCCTAACCCTAACCCTTATCCTAACCCTAAACCTACACCTACCCCTACACCTACCCCAATCCCTACCGCTAAACCTCCCCCTACCCCTAAACCTACCCCTACCCCTAACCCTAAACCCTACCCCTAACCCTAACCCTAGCCCTAGCCTTAACAATAACCCTAACCCTAATCCTAAACCTACCCCTACCCCTACCCCTACCCCTAACACTAACAATACCCCTGCCACTAACCCTTACCCTAACCCTAACCCTAAACCTACCCCTACACTTAACCCTAACCCTAACTCTAACACTAACACTACCCCTAAGCCTAACCCTAACGCTAACTATACCCCTAACCGTAACCCTAACCCTAACCCTAAACCCACTCCTACCCCTAACACTATCCCTAACCCTAACCCAACCCCTAACCCTAACCCTAACCCTAAACTTAACCCTACCCCTACCCCTAACCCTAACCCTAACCCTACCCTAACCCTACCCCTAACCCTACCCCTAACCCTAAATCTAAATCTCACCCTACCCCTACCCCTACCCCTAACCTTAACCATAGCCCAAACCCTAACCCTAACCCTACCCCTAACCCTACCCCTACCGCTAACCCTAACCCTAACCATACATCTACCTCTACACCTGCCCCTAACCCTAACCATACCCCTAACCCTAACCCACAACCACCGCTACCGCTACACCTACCCCTAAACCTAACCCTAATCCTACCCCTTACGCTAACCCTAACCCTAACCCTAACCCTACCCCTAAACCTAATCCGAACCCTAACCCTACCCTTAACCGTAACCCTAACCCTAACTCTAATCCTAAACCTACCTCTAACAATAACCCTAACCCTAACAATACCCCTAACCGTAACCCTAACCCTAACCCTACCCCTACCCCTTAACGGTAACCCGAACCCTAACCCTAACCCTAACCCTAGCCCTAGCCTTAACAATAAACCTAACCCTAACCCTACCCCTAACCCTAACCCCAACCCCAACCCTAACCCTAACCCTAACCCTAACCCTAACCCTAATCCTAGCCCTAGCCCTAACCCTAAACTTAACCCTAACCCTAGCCATAGCCATAGCTCTAACCCTAACTGTAACCCTAGCCCTAGCCCTAACCCTAAGCCTAAACCTAACCCTAACTCTACCCCTACCCCTAACCCTAACCCTTACCCTAACCGTACTCCTAACGCTAACCCTACCCCTATCCCTAAACCTAACCGTAACCAGCACCCTAACCCTAAAACCCTAACCCTAATCCTAACCCTAACCCTAAACCTAACTCTTAACCTAGCCCTACCACTAAACCTAAACCTAACCCTAGCCCTAAACCTAACCCTAGCCATAGCCGTAACCCTAACCCTAACCCTAACCCTACCATACCCCTAACCATACCCCTAACCCTACCCCTAATTCAAACTCTAAACCTACCCCTAATCCTACCCCTAATCCTAACTCTAACCGTACCCCTAGCCCTACCCCTACCCCTAACCCTAACCCTAACCCTAGCCCAAGCCCTAACAATAACCCTAACCTAACCCTAACGCTAATCCTATCCCTAATCCTAAACCTACCCCTACCCCTACCCATACCCCTAACCCTAACTCTAACCCAAACCCTAACCCTAACCCTAAACCTACCTCCAACCGTAACCCTAACCCTAACTCTAACTCTAACATTACCAATAACCCTAATCCTAAACATAACTATACCCCTAACCGTAACCCTAACAGTAACCCTATCCCTACAGCCAACGCTAAACCTACCCCTAAATCTAAACCTAACCCCAAATCTACCCCTAACCCTAACCCTAACCCTACACCTAACCCTAAGTCTACCCCTTACCCTAGCCGAAGCCCTAGTCCTAAACCTAACCATAACCCTAGCGCTAGCCCTAACCCTACACCTAACCCTAACCCTACCCCTAACCCTACCCCTACCCCTACCGCTGACCCTAACCCTAACCCTAACCCTATGCCTAATACTAAACCTAACCGTCACCCTAACCCCAACCCCAACCCTACCCCTCACCCTAACCCTAACCCTAACCCTAACCCTAAACCTAAACCTACCCGTAACCGTAACCCTAACCTTAAACCTAACCCTACTCCTAACCGTAACCCTAAACCTAACCCTAACCCTACCCCTAACGCTAACCCTAATGCTTACCCTAACCCTAACCCTAACCCTAACCCTACACCTACCCCTAACCCTAACCCTAACCCTAATCCTACCCCTAACTCTAACCCTAAACCTAACCCTAACCATACCCTTAACTCTAAACCTAACCCTAACCCTAACCCTACCCCTAAACCTAACCCTAACCCTAACCATACCCCTAATCGTAACCCTAACCCTAACTCTAACCCTAACCCTACCCCTAAACCTAACCCTTCCCCTAACGTTACACCTAACCCTAACAATATCCCTAGCCCTAACCCTAACCCAAACCCTAACCCTAACCCTAACCCTAACGCTACCTCCAACCCTAACCCTACCCCTAACCCTAACCCTACCCCTAACCCTATCCCTAACCCTAACCCTAAACCCAGCCCTAGCCCTAATCCTAACCTTAACCTTAACCCTAGCCCTAGCCATAGTCCTAACCCTAACTGTAACCCTAGCACTAGCCCTAACCCTAAGCCTAACCCTAACCCTAACTGTACCCCTAACGCTAACCCTAACCCTAATCCTAACCCTAATCCCACATCTACCCCTACCTCTACCCCTATCCCTACCCCTAAGCCTACCCCTACCCCTAAAACTACCCCCACCCCGAACCCTAACCCCTACTCCTAACCCTAACCCTAACCCTACCTCTAGCCCTTACAATAAACCTAACCTTAACACAAACCCTACCCCTACACGTAACCCTAACCCTAAATCTAACCCTAACCCTACACCTAAGCCTAACCCTAATGCTAACTATACCCATAACCGTAACACTAACCCTAACCCTAAACCTACACCTAACGCTAACCTTACCCTAAACCTAACCCTAACCCTAAACCCACCCCCACCCCTAACCATATCCCTAATCCTAACCCAACCCCTAACCCTAACCCTAACCCTAACCCTAACCTTAACCCTACCCCTACCCCTAACCCTAACCCTAACCCTAACTCTAAACCTACCCTTAACCCTACACCTAACCCTAAACCTAATCCTAACCCTACTCCAACCCCTACCTCTAACCCTAACCCTAACCCTACCCCTACCACTACAACTACCCCTACCGCTAACCCAAACCCTAACCCTACCTCTACCCCTACACCTGCCCCTAACCCTAACCCTACCCCTAACCCTAACCCTAACCCTACACCCAACGCTACCCCTACACCTACCCCTAAACCTAACCCTAATCCTACCCCTACCCCTAACGCTAACCCTGACCCTAACCCTAACCCTACCCCTATTCCTAAACCCAGCCCTAACCCTACCCCTAACCATAACCCTAACCCTAACTCTAATGCTAACCCTACCCCTAACAATAACCCTAACCCTAACAATACCCCTAACCGTAACCATAACCCTAACCCTAACCCTACCCCTACCCCTTAACGGTAACCCTAACCCTAACCCTAACCCTAACTCTAGCCCTAGCCTTAACCCTAACCCTAACCCTACCCCTACCCCTAAACCTAACCCCAACCCCATCCCTAACCCTACACCTAACCCTACCCCTAACCCTAAACCTACCCCTATCCCTACCCCTACCCCTAGCCCTAACCCTAACCCTAACCCTACACCTAACCCTACCCCTAATCCTACCCCAAACCCTAACCCTTACCTTTCCCCTACCCCTATACCTAACCCTAACTCTAACCCTAACCCTACCCTTAACTCTAACCCTACCCTAACCCTACCCCCAACCCTAATCCTAACCCTAACCCTACCGCTAATCCTAACCCTAACCCTAACCCTAATCCTAAACCTACCCCTACCCCTAACCCTACCCCTACCGCTACCACTAAACCTAACCCTAACCCTAACCCTAACCCTAACCCTATCCCTAACACTACCCCTAACCCTAACCCTAACCCTAACCCTACCCTTAACTCTAACCCTAACCCTAACCTAAACCCTACCCCGAACCCTAACCCCAACCCTAAACTTACCTCTAACTGTAACCCTAACTCTAACTCTAACTCTAACCCTACCCCTAAACCTAACCCTTCCCCTAACTCTACACCTAACCCTAACCCTACCCCTAACCCTAACCCTAATTCTAACCCTAACCCTACACCTACCCCTAACCCTACCCCTACCCCTACCCATAAACCTACCCCTACCCTACCCCTAACCCTAACCCTAACCTCTACCTCTACCCTAAACCTAACCCTAGCCCTAGCCCTAACAATAACCCTAACCCTAACACTAACCCTAAAACTAATCCTAAACCTAATCCTAAACCGACCCCTACCCCTACCCCTACCCCTACCCCTACCCCTAACAATACCCCTGCCACTAACCCTAACCCTAACCCTAACTCTAACCCTAAGCCTAACCCTAACCCTACCACTAACCCTAACCCTAACCCTATACGTAACCCTAACCCTAACCGTAACCCTACCCCTACCCCTAACCCTAACCCTAACCCTAATCCTAACCTTACACCTAAAGCTACCCCTACACCTAGCCCTAACCCTACCCCTAGCCCTACCACTACCCCTACCCCTAAACCTAACCCTAAACCTACCCCTACCCCTACACCTAACCATAACCCTAGCCCTAACACTAACCCTAACCCTAAACCTAGCCCTACCCCTAACCCTAAACTTAACCCTAACCCTAGCCATAGCCATAGCTCTAACCCTAACTGTAACCCCAGCTCTAGCCCTAACCCTAAGCCTAACCCTAACCCTAAATCTACCCCTAACCCTAACCCTAACGCTAATCCTAACCCTAACCCTACACGTACCCTACCCCTAACCCTACTCCTACCCCAAACCTTAACCCTAACCCTAACCCTACTCCTAACGCTAACCCTACCCCTATCCCTTACCCTAACCGTAACCCGAATCCTAACCCTAAAACCCTAACCCTCATCCTAACCCTAACTCTAAACCTAACACTTAACCTAGCCTTAGCACTAAACCTAACCCTAAACCTAGACCTAACCCTAACCCTAGCCTTAGCCCTAACCCTAACCCTAACCCTAACCCTTCCATACCCCTAACCATACCCCTAACCCTACCCCTAACTCAAACCCTAAACCTACCCCTAACCCTAACCCTAATCCTAACCCTACCCCTAACACTATCCCTACCCATACCCCTACCCGTACCGCTAACCCTAAACCTAACCCTACACCTACCCATAACCCTAACCCTAACCGTCACCCTAACCCTAACCCTACTCCTAAACTTACCCCTAACCCTAAACCTAACCCTACCCATAAAGCTACCCCTAACCCTAACCCTAAAACTAACCCTACCACTAACCATACCCCTAACCCTAACCCTACCCCTAACTTTAACCCTAAAACTAACCCTAACCCTAACCCTACCCCTAACGCTAACTCTAACCCTAACCCTAACCCCAACCCTACCTCTAACGCTAACCCTAACCCTACCCCTACCCCTACCCCTAACTATAACCCTAAACTTAACCCGAATCCTAACCCTAACCCTACCCCTAACCCTAATCCTAACCCTACCCCTAACTATAACCCTAACACTAACCCTAACCCTAACCCTACCCCTAACCCTAACCCTAACCCTAAACCTACCCCTAGCCCTAACCCTAACCCTAACCGTAACCCTAACCTAACTCTAACCTTAACCCTACCCCTAAACCTAACCCATCCCATAACGCTACCCCTAAACCTAAACCTACCCCTAACCCTAACCCTACCCCTACCCCTAACCCTAACCCTAACCATTCCCCTAACACTACCTCTAACCCTAACCCTAACCCTAACCCTACCCCTACCCCTACCCCTAACCCTAAACCTAAACCTAACCCTAGCCGAAACCCCAACCCTAACCATAACCCTAACCCTAACCCTAACCCTAACCCTACTCCAAACCCTAACCCTACGCCTAAACCCAACCCTAACCCTAACCCTACACCTACCCCTACCCCTACCCCTAACCCTAACCCTAACCCCACCCCTACCCCTACCCCTAACCCGAACCCTAACCCTAATCCTAACCTTACACCTAAAGCTACCCCTACACCTAGCCCTACCCCTACCCCTCCCCTTCCCCCTCCCCCTAAACCTAACCTTAAACCTACCCCTACCCCTACACCTACCCCTAACCCTAAACCTAAACCTAAACCTAACCCTAATCCTAAACCTAGCCCTAGCCCTAAGCCTAAACTTAACCCTAACCCTAGCCATAGCCATAGCTCTAACCCTAACTGTAACCCTAGCTCTAGCCCTAGCCCTAACCCTAAGCCTAACCCTAACCCTAACTGTACCCCTAACGCTAACCCTAACCCTAATCCTAACCCTAATCCCACATCTACCCCTACCTCTACCCCTATCCCTACCCCTAAGCCTACCCCTACCCCTAAAACTACCCCCACCCCGAACCCTAACCCCTACTCCTAACCCTAACCCTAACCCTACCTCTAGCCCTTACAATAAACCTAACCTTAACACAAACCCTACCCCTACACGTAACCCTAACCCTAAATCTAACCCTAACCCTACACCTAAGCCTAACCCTAATGCTAACTATACCCATAACCGTAACACTAACCCTAACCCTAAACCTACACCTAACGCTAACCTTACCCTAAACCTAACCCTAACCCTAAACCCACCCCCACCCCTAACCATATCCCTAATCCTAACCCAACCCCTAACCCTAACCCTAACCCTAACCCTAACCTTAACCCTACCCCTACCCCTAACCCTAACCCTAACCCTAACTCTAAACCTACCCTTAACCCTACACCTAACCCTAAACCTAATCCTAACCCTACTCCAACCCCTACCTCTAACCCTAACCCTAACCCTACCCCTACCACTACAACTACCCCTACCGCTAACCCAAACCCTAACCCTACCTCTACCCCTACACCTGCCCCTAACCCTAACCCTACCCCTAACCCTAACCCTAACCCTACACCCAACGCTACCCCTACACCTACCCCTAAACCTAACCCTAATCCTACCCCTACCCCTAACGCTAACCCTGACCCTAACCCTAACCCTACCCCTATTCCTAAACCCAGCCCTAACCCTACCCCTAACCATAACCCTAACCCTAACTCTAATGCTAACCCTACCCCTAACAATAACCCTAACCCTAACAATACCCCTAACCGTAACCATAACCCTAACCCTAACCCTACCCCTACCCCTTAACGGTAACCCTAACCCTAACCCTAACCCTAACTCTAGCCCTAGCCTTAACCCTAACCCTAACCCTACCCCTACCCCTAAACCTAACCCCAACCCCATCCCTAACCCTACACCTAACCCTACCCCTAACCCTAAACCTACCCCTATCCCTACCCCTACCCCTAGCCCTAACCCTAACCCTAACCCTACACCTAACCCTACCCCTAATCCTACCCCAAACCCTAACCCTTACCTTTCCCCTACCCCTATACCTAACCCTAACTCTAACCCTAACCCTACCCTTAACTCTAACCCTACCCTAACCCTACCCCCAACCCTAATCCTAACCCTAACCCTACCGCTAATCCTAACCCTAACCCTAACCCTAATCCTAAACCTACCCCTACCCCTAACCCTACCCCTACCGCTACCACTAAACCTAACCCTAACCCTAACCCTAACCCTAACCCTATCCCTAACACTACCCCTAACCCTAACCCTAACCCTAACCCTACCCTTAACTCTAACCCTACCCCTAAACCTAACCCTTCCCCTAACTCTACACCTAACCCTAACCCTACCCCTAACCCTAACCCTAATTCTAACCCTAACCCTACACCTACCCCTAACCCTACCCCTACCCCTACCCATAAACCTACCCCTACCCTACCCCTAACCCTAACCCTAACCTCTACCTCTACCCTAAACCTAACCCTAGCCCTAGCCCTAACAATAACCCTAACCCTAACACTAACCCTAAAACTAATCCTAAACCTAATCCTAAACCGACCCCTACCCCTACCCCTACCCCTACCCCTACCCCTAACAATACCCCTGCCACTAACCCTAACCCTAACCCTAACTCTAACCCTAAGCCTAACCCTAACCCTACCACTAACCCTAACCCTAACCCTATACGTAACCCTAACCCTAACCGTAACCCTACCCCTACCCCTAACCCTAACCCTAACCCTAATCCTAACCTTACACCTAAAGCTACCCCTACACCTAGCCCTAACCCTACCCCTAGCCCTACCACTACCCCTACCCCTAAACCTAACCCTAAACCTACCCCTACCCCTACACCTAACCATAACCCTAGCCCTAACACTAACCCTAACCCTAAACCTAGCCCTACCCCTAACCCTAAACTTAACCCTAACCCTAGCCATAGCCATAGCTCTAACCCTAACTGTAACCCCAGCTCTAGCCCTAACCCTAAGCCTAACCCTAACCCTAAATCTACCCCTAACCCTAACCCTAACGCTAATCCTAACCCTAACCCTACACGTACCCTACCCCTAACCCTACTCCTACCCCAAACCTTAACCCTAACCCTAACCCTACTCCTAACGCTAACCCTACCCCTATCCCTTACCCTAACCGTAACCCGAATCCTAACCCTAAAACCCTAACCCTCATCCTAACCCTAACTCTAAACCTAACACTTAACCTAGCCTTAGCACTAAACCTAAACCTAAACCTAGACCTAACCCTAACCCTAGCCTTAGCCCTAACCCTAACCCTAACCCTAACCCTTCCATACCCCTAACCATACCCCTAACCCTACCCCTAACTCAAACCCTAAACCTACCCCTAACCCTAACCCTAATCCTAACCCTACCCCTAACACTATCCCTACCCATACCCCTACCCGTACCGCTAACCCTAAACCTAACCCTACACCTACCCATAACCCTAACCCTAACCGTCACCCTAACCCTAACCCTACCCCTAAACTTACCCCTAACCCTAAACCTAACCCTACCCATAAAGCTACCCCTAACCCTAACCCTAAAACTAACCCTACCACTAACCATACCCCTAACCCTAACCCTACCCCTAACTTTAACCCTAAAACTAACCCTAACCCTAACCCTACCCCTAACGCTAACTCTAACCCTAACCCTAACCCCAACCCTACCTCTAACGCTAACCCTAACCCTACCCCTACCCCTACCCCTAACTATAACCCTAAACTTAACCCGAATCCTAACCCTAACCCTACCCCTAACCCTAATCCTAACCCTACCCCTAACTATAACCCTAACACTAACCCTAACCCTAACCCTACCCCTAACCCTAACCCTAACCCTAAACCTACCCCTAGCCCTAACCCTAACCCTAACCGTAACCCTAACCTAACTCTAACCTTAACCCTACCCCTAAACCTAACCCATCCCATAACGCTACCCCTAAACCTAAACCTACCCCTAACCCTAACCCTACCCCTACCCCTAACCCTAACCCTAACCATTCCCCTAACACTACCTCTAACCCTAACCCTAACCCTAACCCTACCCCTACCCCTACCCCTAACCCTAAACCTAAACCTAACCCTAGCCGAAACCCCAACCCTAACCATAACCCTAACCCTAACCCTAACCCTAACCCTACTCCAAACCCTAACCCTACGCCTAAACCCAACCCTAACCCTAACCCTACACCTACCCCTACCCCTACCCCTAACCCTAACCCTAACCCCACCCCTACCCCTACCCCTAACCCGAACCCTAACCCTAATCCTAACCTTACACCTAAAGCTACCCCTACACCTAGCCCTACCCCTACCCCTCCCCTTCCCCCTCCCCCTAAACCTAACCTTAAACCTACCCCTACCCCTACACCTACCCCTAACCCTAAACCTAAACCTAAACCTAACCCTAATCCTAAACCTAGCCCTAGCCCTAACCCTAAACTTAACCCTAACCCTAGCCATAGCCATAGCTCTAACCCTAACTGTAACCCTAGCTCTAGCCCTAGCCCTAACCCTAAGCCTAACCCTAACCCTAACTCAACCCCTAACCCTAACCCTAACGCTAATCCTAACCCTAACCCTACACATACCCCTACCCCTAACCATACCCCTACCCCTAACCCTAACCCTAACCCTAACACTAACCCTACTCCTAACGCTAACCCTACCCCTATCCCTAACACTAACTGTAATCCAAACCCTATCCCTAAAACCCTAACCCTAATCCTAACCCTAACCCTAAACCTAACCCTTAACCTAGCCCTAGCACTAAACCTAACCCTAACCCTAGCCCTAACACTAACCCTAACCCTAACCCTACCACACCCCTAACCATACCCCTAACCCTAGCCATAACTCAAACCCTAAACCTACCCCTAACCCTACACCTAACCCTAACCTAACCCTAACCGTAACCATACTCTTATCCCTAACCATAACCCTAACCCTAGCCCTAGCCGTAACAATAACCCTAAACCTAACCCTAATCCTATCCCTAATCCTAAACCTACCCCTACCCCTACCCCTACCCCTAACCCTAACAATACCCCTGCCACTAACCCTAACCCTAACCCTAAACCAAACCCTTCCCCTAACTCTTACCCTAACCCTAACCTAACCCTAACCCTAACCCTACCTTTACCCCTAACCCTAACCCTAAACCTAACCCTAGCCCTAGCCCTAACAATAACCCTAATCCTAACCCTAACCCTAATCCTATCCCTAATCCTAAATCTACCCCTACCCATAACCGTACCCCTAACCCTAACATTACACCTGCGACTAACCCTTAGCCTAAACCTAACCCTAACCCTAACTCTTACCCTAACACTAACCCTAACCCTAACCCTACCCCTAACCCTAGCCCTAACCCTAAACCTACCCCTAACCGTAACCCTAACCCTAACTCTAACCCTAACACTACCACTAACCCTAATTCTAACCCTAACTATACCCCTAACCGAAACCCTAAACCTAACCACATCCCTACAGCCAACGCTAACCCTACCCCTAAACCTAACCCTAACCCAAAATCTACCCCTAACCCTAACCCTAACCCTAACCATACCCCTAACCCTAACCCTAACCCTAAACCTAACCTTAACCCTACCCCTACCCCTAACCCTAACCCCTAACCCTAACCCTAACACTATCCCTAACCCTAACCCTAACCCTAACAAGACCCCTAACCGACACCCTAACCCTAACCCTATCCCTACAGCCAACGCTAACCCTACCCCTAAACCTAACCCTAACCCTAACCCCAAATCTACCCCTAACCCTAACCCTAACCCTACCCCTAAACCTAACCATAACCCTAACCTTAACCCTACCCCTAACCCTAACCCTAACCCTAACCTACGCCTAACCCTATCCCTACCCCTACCCCTACCCCTACCCCTACCCCTAAATGTAACCCTAAATCTACCCCTACCCCTACCCCTAACCCTAACCATAACCCTACCCCTACCCCTACGCCTAACCCTACCCCTAACCCTAAAAAAACCCTAACCCTAACCCTAATCCTATCCCTAATCCTAAACCGAACCCTATGCCTACCCCTACCCCTAACCATAACAATACCCCTGCCACTAACCCTAATCCTAACCCTTACCCTAACCCTACCCATAACTCTTACCCTAACCCTAACCTAACCCTAACCCTACTCTTACCCATAACCCTAACCCTAACCCTAGCTCTAGCCCTAACTATAACCTAAACCTAACCCTAATCCTATCCCTAATCCTAAACCTACCCCTACCCCTACCCCTACCCTAACCCTAACAATACCCCTGCCACTAACCCTAACCATAACCCTAACCCTAACCCTACCCCTAACTCTTACCCTAACACTAACCCTAACTCTACACCTAACCCTAACCCTAACCCTTATCCTAACCCTACACCTACACCTACCCCTACACCTACCCCAATCCCTACCGCTAACCCTACCCCTACACCTAAACCTACCCCTACCCCTAACCGTAACCCCTACCCCTAACCTAGCCCTAGCCCTAACAATAACCCAACCCTAATCCTAAACCTACCCCTACCCCTACCCCTAACCCTAACAATACCCCTGCCACTAACCCTTTCCCTAACCCTAACCCTAACCCTACCCCTACACGTAACCCTAACCCTAACTCTAACCCTCACCCTACCCCTCAGCCTAAACCTAACGCTAACTATACCCCTAACCGTAACCCTAACCCTAACCCTAAACCCACCCGTACCCCTAACCCTATCCCTAACCCTAACCCAACCCCTAACCCTAACCCTAACCCTAACCTTAACCCTACCCCTACCCCTAACCCTAACCCTAACCCTAACCCTAACCCTAAACCTACCCCTAACCCTACCCCTAACACTAAACCTAAATATCACCCTACCCCTACCCCTACCCCTAACCTTAACCATAGCCCAAACCCTAACCCTAACCCTACCTCTACCTCTACACCTGCCCCTAACCCTAACCATACCCCTAACCCTAACCCACACCCACCGCTACCCCTACACCTACCCCTAAACCTAACCCTAATCCTACCCCTTACACTAACCCTAACCCTAAACCTAACCCTACCCCTAACCCTAATCCTAACCCTAACCCTACCCCAAACCGTAACCCTAACCCTAACTCTAACCCTAACCATACACCTAAACCTAACTCTTCCCCAAACGTTACCCCTAAACCTAAACCTACCCATAGCCCTAACCCTAACCCAAAACCTAACCCTACCCCTACCCCTAACGCTACCTCTAACCTAACCCTAAACCTATCCCTAACCCTAACCCTAAACCTAGCCCTAGCCCTAACCCTAAACTTAACCATAACCCTAGCCCTAGCCATAGCCCTAACCCTAACTGTAACCCTAGCACTAGCGCTAACCCTAAGCCTAACCCTAACCATAACTCTACCCCTAACCCTAACCCTAACCCTAACCCTTATCCTAACCCTAAACCTACACCTACCACTACACCTACCCCAATCCCTACCGCTAACCCTACCCCTACCCCTAAACCTACCCCTACCCCTACCCCTAACCCCTACCCCTAACCCTAACCCTAGCCCTAGCCCTAAAAATAACCCTAACCCTAATCCTAAACCTACCCCTACCCCTACCCCTACCCCTAACTCTAACAATACCCCTGCCACTAACCCTTACCCTAACCCTAACCCTAACCCTATCCCTACACGTAACCCTAACCCTAACTCTAACCCTAACCCTACCCCCAAGCCTAACCCTAATGCTAACTATACCCCTAACCGTAACTCTAACCCTAAACCCACCCCTACCCCTAACCCTATCCCTAACCCTAACCCAACCCCTAACCCTAACCCTAACCCTAACCTTAACCCTACCCCTAACCCTAACCCTAACCCTAACCCTACCCCTAACCCTAACCCTAAACCTACCCCTAACCCTACCCCTAACCCTAAACCTAAAACTCACCCTACCCCTACCCCTACCCCTAACCTTAACCATAGCCCAAAACCTAACCCTAACCCTACCCCTACCCCTACCCCTACCGCTAACCCTAACCCTAACCCTACCACTACCTCTACACCTGCCCCTAACCCTAACCATACCCCTAACCCTAACCCACACCCACCGCTACCCCTACACCTACCCCTAAACCTAACCCTAATCCTACCCCTTACACTAACCCTAACCCTAACCCTAACCATACCCCTAACCCTAATCCTAACCCTAACCCTACCCTTAACCGTAACCCTAACCCTAACTCTAATCCTAACCCTACCTCTAACAATACCCCTAACCCTAACAATACCCCTAACCGTAACCCTAACCCTAACCTTAACCCTACCCCTACCCCTTAACGGTAACCCTAACCCTAACCCTAACCCTAACCCTAGCCCTAGCCTTAAAAATAAACCTAACCCTAACCCTACCCCTAACCCTAACCCCAACCCCAACCCTAACCCTAAACCTAACCCTACCCCTAACCCTAACCCTAACCCTAACCCTAAACCTACCCCTAACCCTAACCCTACCCCTACCCCTACCCCTACCCCTACCCCTAAATGTAACCCTAAATCTACCCCTACCCCTACCCCTAACCCTAACCATAACCCTACCCCTACCTCTACCCCAAACCCTACACCTAACCCTAACAAAAACCCTAACCCTAACCCTAATCCTATCGCTAATCCTAAACCTACCCCTACGCCTACCCCTACCCCTAACCCTAACAATACCCCTGCCACTAACCCTAACCCTAACCCTAACCCTACCCCTAACTCTTACCCTAACCCTAACCTAACCCTAACCCTAACCCTATACTTACCCCTAACCCTAATCCTAACCCTAGCCCTAGCCCTAAACTTAACCCTACCCCTAACCCTAAACCTAACCCTAACCCTAAACCTACCCCTAACCCAAACCCTAACCCTTCCCCTAACCCTACCCCTAAATGTAACCCTAAATCTACCCCTACACCTAACCCTAACCCTAAACATAACCCTACCCCTACCCCTACACCTAACCCTACCCCTAACCCTAACAAAAACCCTAACCCTAACCCTAATCCTATCCCTAATCCTAAAACTACCCCTACGCCTACCCCTACCCCTAACCCTAACAATACCCCTGCCACTAACCCTAATCCTAAACCTAACCCTAACCCTACCCATAACTCTTACCCTAACCCAAACCTAACCCTATCCCTACCCTTACCCCTAACCCTAACCCTAACCCTAGCCCTAGCCCTAACTATAACCCTAAACCTAACCCTAATCCTATCCCTAATCCTAAACCTACCCCTACCCCAACCCCTACCCCTAACCCTAACAATACCCCTGCCACTAACCCTAACCCTAACCCTAACCCTAACCCTACCCTAACTCTTACCCTAACACTAACCCTAACCCTAACCCTACCCCTAACCCTAGCCCTAATCCTAAACCTACCCCTAACCATAACCGTAAGCCTAACTCTAACGCTAACCCTACCACTAACCCTAATTCTAACCCTAACTATACCCCTAACCGAAACCCTAAACCTAACCCTATCCCTACAGCCAACGCTAACCCTACCCCTAAACCTAACCCTAACCCTAACCCCAAATCTACCCCTAACCCTAACCCTAACCCTACCCCTACCCCTACCCCTAACCCTAACCCTAACCCTAACCTTAACCCTACCCCTACCCCTAACCCTAACCCTACCCCTACCCCTAACTCTAAGCCTAACACTACCCCTAACCCTAACCCTAACACTAACTCTAGCCCTAACCCTACGACTAACCCTAATCCTAACCCTAACAATACCCCTAACCGACACCCTAACCCTAACCCTATCCCTGCAGCCAACGCTAAACCTACCCCTAAACCTAACCCTAACACTAACCCCAAATCTACCCCTAACCAAAACCCTAACCCTAACCCTACCCCTAACCCTAACCATAACCCTAACCTTAACCCTACCCCTAACCCTAACCCTAACCCTAACCCTAACCCTAAACCTAACCCTACCCCTACCCCTACCCCTAAATGTAACCCTAAATCTACCCCTACCCCTACCCCTACCCCCACCCCTACCCCTACCGCTAACCATACCCCTAACCCTAACAAAACCCTAACCCTAACCCTAACCCTAGCCCTAGCCCTAACTCTAACCCTAACCCTACCCCTACCCCTAAACCTACCCATACCCCTAACCCTACCCCTACCCCTAAACCTAACCCTAACTCTACCCCTACCCCTAACCCTAACCCTAGCCCTAGCCCTAGCCCTAATCCTAACCCTAACCCTACCCTTACCCCTAAACCTACCCCTACCCCTAACCCTAAACCTACCCCTAACCCTAACCCTAACCCTAGCCCTAGCCCTAACCCTAACTCTAACCCTACCCATAACCCTAACCCTAATCCTAACCCTAACCCTAACCCTAACCTTAACCCTAACCCTACCCTAGCCCTAACCATAACCCTAACCATAACCCTATCCCTAACCCTAACCCTACCCCTAACACTATCCCTAACCCTAACCCAACCCTAACCCTAAGTCTACCCCTAACCCTAGCCCAAGCCCTAGTCCTAAACCTAACCATAACCCTAGCGCTAGCTCTAACCCTAAACCTAACTCAACCCTACCCCTACCCATACCACTAACCCTAACCCTAACCCTACCCCTACGCCTAATCCTAAACCTAACCGTCACCCTAACCCCAACCCTACCCCTACCCCTAACCCGAACCCTACACCTAAAGCTACCCCTAACCCTAACACTAACACCAAACCTACCCTTAACCGTAACCCTAACTCTAAACCTAACCCTACTCCTAACTGTAACCCTAACCCTAACCCTAACCCTAAGCCTACCCCTATCCCTAACCCTAACCATAATCCTAAGCCTACCCCTAACTCTAACCCAAACCCTAACCCTAACCCTACCCTTAACTCTAAACCTAACCCTAACCCTAACCCTACCCCTAACCGTAACCCTAACCCTAACCCTAACCCTAACCCTACTCCTACACCTACCCCAATCCCTACCGCTAACCCTACCCCTACCCCTAAACCTACCACTACCCCTAACCCTAACCCCTACCCCTAACCCTAACCCTAGCCCTAGCCCTAACAATAAGCCTAACCCTAATCCTAAACCTACCCCTACCCTACCCCTACCCCTAACCCAAACAATACCCCTGCCACTAACCCTTACCCTAAACCTAATCCTAACCCCACCCCTACACGTAACCCTAACCCTAACTCTAACCCTAACCCTACCCCTAAGCCTAACCCTAACGCTAACTATACCCCTAAGAGTAACCCTAACCCTAACCCTAAACCCACCCCTAACCCTAACCCTATCCCTAACCCTAACCCAACCCCTAACCCTAACCCTAACCCTAACCTGAACCCTACCCCTAACCCTAACCCTACCCCTACCCCTACCCCTACCGCTAACCCTAACCCTAACCCTACCTCTACCTCTACACCTGCCCCTAACCCTAACCATACCCCTAACCCTAACCCACACCCACCGCTACCCTACACCTACCCCTAAACCTAACCCTAATCCTACCCCTTACGCTAACCCTAACCCTAACCCTAACCCTACACCTAACCCTAATCCTAACCCTAAACCTACCCTTAACCGTAACCCTAACCCTAACTCTAATCCTAACCCTACCTCTAACAATAACCCTAACCCTAACAATACCCCTAGCCGTAACCCTAACCCTAACCCTAACCATACCCCTACCCCTTAACGGTAACCCTAACCCTAACCCTAACCTTAACCCTAACCCTAGCCTTAACAATAAACCTAACCCTAACCCGACCCCTAACCCTAACCCTAACCCTAACCCTAACCCTACCCCTAACCCTAACCCTAACCGTAACCCTAAACCTACCCCTACCCCTACCCCTAACCCTACCCCTACCCGTACCAATAAATGTAACCCTAAATCTACCCCTACCCCTACCCCTAACCCTAACCATAACCCTACCCCTACCTCTACCCCAAACCCTACACCTAACCCGAACAAAAACCCTAACCCTAAACCTAATCCTATCCCTAATCCTAAACCTACCCCTACGCCTATCCCTACGCCTAACCGTAACAATACCACTGCCACTAACCCTAACCCTAACCCTAACCCTAAACCTAACCCTAACCCTAACCCTAACCCTACCCCTACCCGTACCAATAAATGTAACCCTAAATCTACCCCTACCCCTACCCCTAACCCTAACCATAACCCTACCCCTACCTCTACCCCAAACCCTACACCTAACCCGAACAAAAACCCTAACCCTAAACCTAATCCTATCCCTAATCCTAAACCTACCCCTACGCCTATCCCTACGCCTAACCGTAACAATACCACTGCCACTAACCCTAACCCTAACCCTAACCCTACCCCTAACTCTTACCCTAACCCTAACCTAACCCTAACCCTAACCCTATACTTACCCCTAACCCTAACCCTAACCCTAGCCCTAGCCCTAACAATAACCCTAACCCTAACCCTAATCCTATCCCTAATCCTAAACCTACCCCTACCCTACCCCTACCCCTAACCCTAACAATACCCCTGCCACTAACCCTAACCCTAACCCTACGCCTAATTCTTACCCTAACACTAACCCTAAGCCTAACCCTACCCCTAACCCTAGCCCTAATCCTAAACCTACCCCTAACCGTAACCCTAACCCTAACTCTAACCCTAACCCTACCACTAACCCTAATTCTAACCCTAACTATACCCCTAACCAAAACACTAACCCTAACCCTATCCCTACAGCCAACGCTAACCCTACCCCTAAACCTAACCCTAACACTAACCCCAAATCTACCCCTAACCCTAACCCTAACCCTACCCCTACCCCTACCCCTACCCCTAACCCTAAAACTAACCCTAACCTTAATCCTACCTCTAACCATAACTCTAACCCTAACCCTACCCCTACCCCTAACTCTAACCCTAACAGTATCCCTAACCCTAACTCTAACCCTAACCCTAACTCTAACCCTAACCCTACCACTAACCCTAATCCTAACCTTAACAATACCCCTAACCGACACCCTAACCCTAACCCTATCCCTACAGCCAACGCTAAACCTACCCCTAAACCTAACCCTAACCCTAACCCCAAATCTACCCCTAACCCTAATCCTAACCCTAACCCTACACCTAACCCTAACCATAACCCTAAGCTTAACCCTACCCCTACCCCTAACCCTAACCCTACCCCTAACCCTAACCCTAAACCTACCCCTAACCCTAACCCTAAATGTAACCCTAAATGTACCCCTACTCCTACCCCTACCCCTAACCTTATCCCTACCCCTACCCCTACCCCTAACCATACCCCTACCCCTAACAAAACCCCTAACCCTAACCCTAGCCCTAGCCCTAACTCTAACCCTAACCCTACCCCTACCATTAACCCTACCTCTACTCCTACCCCTAACCCTACCCCTACCCCTAACACTATCCCTAACCCTAACTCAACCCTAACCCTAAGTCTACCCCTAACCCTAGCCCAAGCCCTAGTCCTAAACCTAACCATAACCCTAGCGCTAGTCGTAACCCTAAACCTAACCCAACCCTACCCCTACCCCTACCACTAACCCTAACCCTAACCCTAACCCTACGCCTAATCCTAAACCTAACCGTCACCCTAACCCCAACCCTACCCCTACCCCTATCCCGAACCCTACACCTAAAGCTACCCCTACCCTAACACTAACCCTAAACCTACCCGTAACCGTAACCCTAACACTAAACCTAACCCTACTCCTAACCGTAACCCTCAACCTAACCCTAACCCTAAACCTACCGCTATCCCTAACCCTAACCCTAAACCTAAGCCTACCCCTAACTCTAACCCAAACCCTAACCCTAACCCTACCCTTAACTCTAAACCTAACCCTAACCCTAACCCTACCCCTAGCCATAACCTTAACGCTACGACTAACCCTATACCTAACCCTAACCCTAAACCTACCCCTAACCCTAACCCTAACCCTACTCCTACGCCTACCCCTAAATGTAACCCTAAATCTACCCCTACCCCTAACCCTAACCCTAAACATAACCCTACCCCTACCCCTACCCCTAAACTTACCCCTAAACCTAACAAAAACCCTAACACTAACCCTAATCCTATCCCTAATCCTAAACCTACCCCTACCCCTAACCCTAACAATACCCCTGCCACTAACCCTAATCCTAACCCTAACCCTAACCCTACCCATAACTCTTACCCTAACCCAAACCTAACCCTAACCCTACCCTTACCCCTAACCCTAACCCTAACCCTAGCCCTAGCCCTAACTATAACCCTAAACCTAACCCTAATCCTATCCCTAATCCTAAACCTACCCCTACCCCTACCCCTACCCCTAACCCTACCCCTAACCCTAACAATACCCCTGCCACTAACCCTAACCCTAACCCTAAACCAAACCCTTCCCCTAACTCTTACCCTAACCCTAACCTAACCCTAACCCTAACCCTACCCTTACCCCTAACCCTAACCCTAACCCTATCCCTAGCCCTAACAATAAACCTCATCCTAACCCTAACCCTAATCCTATCCCTAATCCTAAACCTACCCCTACCCGTACCCCTAACCCTATCAATACCCCTGGGACTAACCTTTACCCTAACCCTAACCCTACCCCTAACCCTAGCCCTAACCCTAACCCTACCCCTAACCCTAGCCCTAACCCTAAACCTACCCCTAACCGTAACCCTAACCATAACTCTAACCCTAACACTACCACTAATCCTAATTCTAACCCTAACTATACCCCTAACGAAAACCTAACCCTAACCATATCCCTACAGACAACGCTAACCCTACCCCTAAACCTAACCCTAACCAAAACCCAAAATCTACCCCTACCCCTAACCCTAACCCTAACAATACCCCTAACCGAACCCTAACCCTAAACCTAACCTTAACCCTACCCCTACCCATAACCCAGCCCTAACCCTAAACCTACCCCTAACTCTAACCCTAACACTATCCCTAACCCTAACCCTAACCCTAACAATACCCCTAACCGACACCCTAACCCTAACCCTATCCCTACAGCCAACGCTAACCCTACCCCTAAACCTAACCCTAACCCTAACCCCAAATCTACCCCTAACCCTAACCCTAACCCTACCCTACCCCTAAACCTACCCATAACCCTAACCTTAACCCTACCCCTAACCCTAACCCTAACCCTAACCCTAAACCTACCCCTAACCCTATCCCTAACCCTACCCCTACCCCTACCCCTAAATGTAACCCTAAATCTACCCCTACACCTACCCCTAACCCTAACCATAACCCTACCCCTACACCTACCGCTAACCCTACCCCTAAACCTAACAAAAACCCTAACCCTAATCCTATACCTAAACATAAACCTACCCCTACGCCTACCCCTACCCCTAACCCTAACAATACCCCTGCCACTAACGCTAATCCTAACCCTAACCATAACCCTACCCATAACTCTTACCCTAACCCTTACCTAACCCTAACCGTACCCTTACCGTTAACCCTAACCCTAACCCTAGCCCTAGCCCTAACTATAATCCTAAACCTAACCCTAATCCTATCCCTAATCCTAAACCTACCCCTACCCCTACCCCTACCCCTAACCCTAACAATACCCCTGCCACTAACCCTAACCCTAACCCTAACCCTACCCCTAAATCTTACTCTAACACTAACCCTAACCCTAACCCTAGCCCTAATCCTAAACCTACCCCTATCCATAACCCTAAGCCTAACTCTAACGCTAACCCTACCACTAACCCTAATTCTAACCCTAACTATACCCCTAACCGAAACCCTAACCCTAACCCTATCCCTACAGCCAACGCTAACCCTACCCCTAAACCTAACCCTAACCCTACCCCCAAATCTGCCCCTAACCCTAACCCTAACCCTAATCTTAACCCTACCCCTAACCCTAACCCTACACCTAACCCTACCCCTACCCGTAACTGTAACCCTAACACTATCCCTAACCCTAACCCTAACCCTAACTCTAACCCTAAACCTACCCCTAACCCTATCCCTAACCCTACCCCTACCCCTACCCCTAAATGTAACCCTAAATCTACCCCTACACCTACCCCTAACCCTAACCATAACCCTACCCCTACACCTACCGCTAACCCTACCCCTAAACCTAACAAAAACCCTAACCCTAATCCTATACCTAAACATAAACCTACCCCTACGCCTACCCCTACCCCTAACCCTAACAATACCCCTGCCACTAACGCTAATCCTAACCCTAACCATAACCCTACCCATAACTCTTACCCTAACCCTTACCTAACCCTAACCGTACCCTTACCGTTAACCCTAACCCTAACCCTAGCCCTAGCCCTAACTATAATCCTAAACCTAACCCTAATCCTATCCCTAATCCTAAACCTACCCCTACCCCTACCCCTACCCCTAACCCTAACAATACCCCTGCCACTAACCCTAACCCTAACCCTAACCCTACCCCTAAATCTTACTCTAACACTAACCCTAACCCTAACCCTAGCCCTAATCCTAAACCTACCCCTATCCATAACCCTAAGCCTAACTCTAACGCTAACCCTACCACTAACCCTAATTCTAACCCTAACTATACCCCTAACCGAAACCCTAACCCTAACCCTATCCCTACAGCCAACGCTAACCCTACCCCTAAACCTAACCCTAACCCTACCCCCAAATCTGCCCCTAACCCTAACCCTAACCCTAATCTTAACCCTACCCCTAACCCTAACCCTACACCTAACCCTACCCCTACCCGTAACTGTAACCCTAACACTATCCCTAACCCTAACCCTAACCCTAACCCAAACTCTAGCCCTAACCCTACAACTAACCCTAATCCTAACCCTAACAATACACCTAACCGACACCCACACCCTAACCCTAACCCTGCAGCCAACGCTAACCCTACCCCTAAACCTAACCCTAACCCTAACCCCAAACCTACACCTAACCCTAACCCTACCCCTAACCCTACCCCTAACCCTAACCATAACCCTAACCTTAACCCTACCCCTAATCCTAACCCTAACCCTACCCCTACCCCTAACCCTATCCCTAACCCTAACCCTAAACCTACCCCTAACCCTAACCCTAACCATAACCCTATCGCTAACCCTAACCCTACCCCTAACACTATCCCTAACCCTAACACAACCCTAAACCTAAGTCTACCCCTAACCCAAGCCCAAGCCCTAGTCCTAAACCTAACCATAACCCTAGCGCTAGCCCTAACCCTAAACCTAACCCAACCCTACCCCTACCCCTACCGCTACCGCTAACCCTAACCCTAACCCTACTCCTACGCCTAATCCTAAACCTAACCGTCACCCTAACCCCAACCCTACCCCTACCCCTAACCCGAAACCTACACCTAAAGCTACCCCTACCCCTAACCCTAACACTAAACCTACCCTTAACCGTAACCCTAACCCTAAACCTAACCATACTCCTAACTGTAACCCTAACCCTAACCCTAACCCTAACCCTACCCCTATCCCTAACCCTAACCCTAACCCTAAGCCTACCCCTAACTCTAACCCAAACCCTAACCATAACCCTACCCTTAACTCTAAACCTAACCCTAACCCTAACCCTACCCCTAAACCTAAGCCTAACCCTAACCCTACCCCTGACCGTAACCCTAACCCTAACTCTAACCCTAACCCTACACCTAAACCTAACTCTTCCCCTAACACTACCCCTAACCCTAAACCTACCCCTAGCCGTAACCCTAACCCAAACCCTAACCCTAACCCTACCCCTAACGCTACCTCTAACCTAAACCTAAACCTAACCCTAACCCTACCTCTAAACCTATCCCTAACCCTAAACCTAAACCTAGCCCTAGCCCTAACCCTAACCTTAGCCATAACCCTAGCCCTAGCCATAGACCTAACCCTAACTGTAACCTTAGCACTAGCGCTAACCCTAACCCTAACCCTAACCCTACCCCTAACTCTTACCCTAACCCTAACCTAAACATAACCCTAACCCTATACTTACCCCTAACCCTAACCCTAACCCTAGCCCTAGCCATAACCTTAACCCTACCCCTACCCCTACCCCTAACCCTAACCCTAAACCTACCCCTAACCCTACACCCACCGCTACCCCTACACCTACCCCTAAACCTAACCCTAATCCTACCCCTACCACTAACGCTAACGCTAACCCTAACCCTAACCCTACCCCTAACCCTAATCCTAGCCCTAACCTACCGCTAACCGTAACCCTAACCCTAACTCTAATCCTAAACTTACCCCTAACAATAACCCTAACCCTAACAATACCCCTAACCGTAACCCTAACCCTAACCCTACCCCTACCCCTACCCCTACCCCTACCCATACCGCTAACCCTAATCCTAACCCTAACCCTAGCCCTAGCCTAAACCCTAAACCTAACCCTAACCCTACCCCTAACCCTAACCCCAACCCCAACCCTAAACCTACCCCTAACCCTACACCTAACCCTAACCCTACCCCTATCCCTACCCCTACCCCTAGACCTAACCCTAACCCTAACCCTACCCCTAACCCTACCCCTAACCCTACCCCAACTCTAACCCTTACCTTACCCCTAACCCTACCCCCAACCCAAACCCTAACCCTAACCCTACCCTTAACTCTAACCCTAACCCTACCCCTAACGCTAACCCTAACCCTAAACCTACCCCCTAACCGTAACCCTAACTCTAACTCTAACCCTAAACCTACCCCCTAACCGTAACCCTAACTCTAACTCTAACCCTAACCCTACCCCTAAAACTAACCCTTCCCCTAACTCTACACCTAACCCTAACCCTAACCCTAACCCTAACCCTAACCCTAATTCTAACCCTAACCCTACAACTACCACTAACCCTACCCCTACCTCTACCTATAAACCTACCCCTACCCCTACCCCTACTCCTAACCCTAACCCCTACCCCTACCCCTAACCCTATCCCTAGCCCTAGCCCTAACAATAATCCTAACCCTAACCCTAAACCTAACCCTAATCCTAATCCTAAACCTACCCCTACCCCTACCCCTAACCCTAACCCTAACAATACCCCTGCCACTAACCCTAACCCTAACTCTAACCCTAAATCTAACCCTAACCCTAACCCTAACCCTAACCCTACCCCTAACCCTAACCCTAACCCTACCCCTATACGTAACCCTAACCCTTACCCCAAACCTATCCCTAACCCTAACCCTAACCCTAACCCTACACCTACCGCTACCCCTACACCTAGCCCTAATCCTACCCCTACCCCTACCCCTAACCGTACCCCTAAACCTAACCCTAAAACTACCCCTACCTCTACACCTACCCATAACCCTAACCCTAACACTAACACTAACCATAAACCTAGCCCTAGCCCTAACCCTGAACTTAACCCTAACCCTAGCCATAGCCATAGCTCTAACCCTAACTGTAACCCTAGCACTAGCCCTAACCCTAAGCCTAACCCTAACCCTAATTCTACCCCTAACCCTAACCCTAACGCTAATCCTAACCCTAACCGTACATGTACCCCTACCCCAAACCCTACCCCTACCGCAAACCCTAACCCTAACCCTAACCCTATGCCTAACGCTAACCTAACCCCTATCCCTAACCCTAACCCTAACCTGAACCATAACCCTAAAACCCTAACCCTAATCCTAACCCTAACCCTAAACCTAACACTTAACCTAGCCCTAGCACTAAACCTAACCCTAACCCTAGACCTAACCCTAACCCTAGCCCTAGAACTAACCCTAACCCTTCCATACCCCTAACCATACCCCTAACCGTACCCCTAACTCAAACCCTAAACCTACCCCTAACCCTACCTCTACCCCTAACCCTAACCCTAACCCTAACCCTACCCCTAAACCTATCCCTACCCCTACACCTAACCGTACTGCTAACCCTAACCCTAACCCTACACCTACCCCTAATCCTAACCCTAACCGTCACCCTAACCCTAACCCTACCCCTAACCTTACCCCTAACCCTAAATCTAACCCTACAACTAAAGCTACCCCTACCCCTAACCCTAAACCTAATCCTACCCTTAACCCTACACCTAACCCTAACCCTACCCCTAACTTTAACCCTAACCCTAATCCTAACCCTAACCCTTACCCTACCCCTAACGCTAACTCTAACCCTAACCCTAACCGCAACCCTACCCCTAACCCTAACCCTAACCCTAACCCTACCCCTACCCCTAACTATAACCCTAACTCTTACCCTAACCCTACCCCTAACGGTTACCCTAACCCTAACCTTAAACCTAACCCTAACCCTACCCCTAAACCTAACTCTAGCCCTACCCCTAACTCTAACCCTAACCGTAACCCTAACCCTAACCCCTACCCCTAGACCTAACCCTAACCCTAACCCTACTCCTAACCCTAGCCCTAACCCTACCCAAACCCTAACCCTTACCTCACCCCTACCCCTACCCCTACCCCTACCCCTAACCCTAACCCTACCCTTAACTCTAACCCTAGCATAACCCTAACCCTAACCAAACCCCTAATCGTAACCCTAA
>JANJXV010000168.1:1468203-1470703 GCA_024803745.1 Megascapheus bottae | reverse complement strand
CCCTACCTCTACCCCTAACCCTAACCCTAACCCTAACCCTACCCCTAAACCTATCCCTACCCCTACACCTAACCGTACTGCTAA
The DNA here is from genome assembly GCA_024803745.1 of Megascapheus bottae. Lineage (NCBI taxonomy): Eukaryota > Metazoa > Chordata > Mammalia > Rodentia > Geomyidae > Megascapheus > Megascapheus bottae. The sequence continues at coordinate 1,470,619 of JANJXV010000168.1, read as the reverse complement.
CCCTAACCCTAACCCTACACCTACCCCTAATCCTAACCCTAACCGTCACCCTAACCCTAACCCTACCCCTAACCTTACCCCTAACCCTAAATCTAACCCTACAACTAAAGCTACCCCTACCCCTAACCCTAAACCTAATCCTACCCTTAACCCTACACCTAACCCTAACCCTACCCCTAACTTTAACCCTAACCCTAATCCTAACCCTAACCCTTACCCTACCCCTAACGCTAACTCTAACCCTAACCCTAACCGCAACCCTACCCCTAACCCTAACCCTAACCCTAACCCTACCCCTACCCCTAACTATAACCCTAACTCTTACCCTAACCCTACCCCTAACGGTTACCCTAACCCTAACCTTAAACCTAACCCTAACCCTACCCCTAAACCTAACTCTAGCCCTACCCCTAACTCTAACCCTAACCGTAACCCTAACCCTAACCCCTACCCCTAGACCTAACCCTAACCCTAACCCTACCCCTAACCCTAGCCCTAACCCTACCCAAACCCTAACCCTTACCTCACCCCTACCCCTACCCCTACCCCTACCCCTAACCCTAACCCTACCCTTAACTCTAACCCTAGCATAACCCTAACCCTAACCAAACCCCTAATCGTAACCCTAACCCTAACTCTAACCCTAACCCTACCCCTAAACCTAACCCTTCCCATAACGCTACCCCTAAACCTAAACCTACCCCTAACCCAAACCCTAACCCTACCCCTACCCCTAACCCTAACGATTCCCCTAAAGCTACCTTTAACCCTAACCCTAACCCTAACCCTACACCTACCCCTAACCATAACCCTAAACCTAATTCGACTCCTAACGCTAACCCTAAACCTAAACCTAACCCTAGCCCTAACCCCAACCCTAACCCTAACCATAACCCTAACCCTAAACCTACCCAACCCTAACCCTACTCCAAACCCTAAACCTACCCCTAAACCCCAACCCTCACCCTAAACCTACACCTACCCCTAACCCTAAACCTAACCCTAACCCTAACCCTACCCCTACCCCTACCCCTAACCCTAACCCTAACCCTAACCCTAACCCTACACCTACCGCTACCCCTACCCCTAGCACTAACCCTACCCCTACCCCTACCCCTAAACCTAACCCTAAACCTACCCCTACACCTACACCTACCCATAACCCTAACCTAACCCTAAAACTAACCCTAAACCTAGCCCTAGCCCTAACCCTAAACTTAACCCTAACCCTAGCCATAGCCATAGCTCTAACCCTAACTGTAACCCTAGTCCTAGCCCTAACCCTAAGCCTAACCCTAACCCTAAACCTACCCCTACCCCTAACCCTACCCCTAACCCTAACCCTAACCATAACCCTACTCCTAACGCTAACCCTACCCCTATCCCTAACCCTAACTGTAACCCGAACCCTAACAATAAAACCCTAACCCTAATCCTAACCCTAACCCTAAACCTAACCCTTAACCTAGCCCTAGCACTAAACCTAACCCTAACCCTAGCCCTAACCCTAACCCTAGCCCTAGGCCTAACCCTAACCCTAACCCTAACCCTACCCCTAATCTTACCCCTAACCCTAAATCTAACCCTACCCCTAAAGCTACCCCTACCCCTAACCCTAAACCTAATCCTACCCTTAACCCTACACCTAACCCTAACCCTACCCCTAACTTTAACCCTAACCCTAATCCTAACCCTAACCCTACCCCTAACGCTAACTCTAACCCTAACCCTAACCGCAACCCTACCCCTAACCCTAACCCTAACCCTAACCCTAACCCTACCCCTACCCCTACCCCTAACTATAACCCTAACTCTAACCCTAACCCTACCCCTAACGGTTACCCTAACCCTAACCTTAAACCTAACCCTAACCCTACCCCTAAACCTAACCCTAAACCTACCCCTAACTCTAACCCTAACCCTAACCCTAACCCCTACCCCTAGACCTAAACCTAACCCTAACCCTACCCCTAACCCTACCCCTAACCCTACCCAAACCCTAACCCTTACCTTACCCCTACCCCTACCCCTACCCCTACCCCTAACCCTAACCCTACCCTTAACTCTAACCCTAGCCTAACCCTAACCGTAACTAAACCCCTAATCGTAACCCTAACCCTAACTCTAACCCTAACCCTACCCCTAAACCTAACCCTTCCCATAACGCTACCCCTAAACCTAAACCTACCCCTAACACAAACCCTACCCCTACCCCTACCCCTAACCCTAACCATTCCCCTAAAGGTACCTCTAACCCAAACCCTAACCCTAAACCTACACCTACCACTACCCCTAACCCTAAACCTAACCCGACTCCTAACGCTAACCGTAAACCTAAACCTAACCCTAGCCCTAACCCCAACCCTAACCCTAACCATAACCCTAACCCTAAACCTACCCAAACCCTAACCCTACT
>JANJXV010000168.1:1440703-1463203 GCA_024803745.1 Megascapheus bottae | reverse complement strand
CTAACCCTACCCCTAACCCTAACCCTAACCTTAGCACTAGCCCTAGCCCTAACCCTAACCCTAACCCTACCCCTAACTCTAACCCTAAAACTAACCTTAACCCTACCCCTAACTCTAACCGTACAACTAACCTTAACCCTACCCCTACCCCTACCCCTACCCCTACCCCTAACCCTAACCTTAGCCCTAGCCCTAGCCCTAACCCTAAGCCTAACCCTACCCCTACCCCTAACCCTAACTCTACCCCTAACCCTAATCCTACCCCTACCCCTAACCCTAACCCTAGCCCTAGACCTAAACCTAACACTAACCCTACCCCTAACCCTAACACTAATCCTAACCCTTACCCTAACCCGACCCCTAACCCTAACCCTAACCCTACCGCTAACCCTAACCCTACACCTAACACTGTCCCCAACCCTAACCCTACCCTAACCCTAAGTCTACCCCTAACCCTAGCCCAAGCCCTAGTCCTAAACCTAACCATAACCCTAGCGCTAGCCCTAACCCTAAACCTAACCCAACCCTACCCCTACCCCTAAGCCTACCGCTAACCCTAACCCCAACCCTACCCCTACCCCTAACCCGAACCCTACACCTAAAGCTACCCCTAACCCTAACACTAACCCTAAACCTAACCGTAACCGTAACCCTAACACTAAACCTAACCCTACTCCTAACCGTAACCCTAAACCTAACCCTAATCCTACCCTTAACGCTAACCCTAACGCTTACCCTAAACCTAACCTTAAATCTACCCCTATCCCTAACCCTAACCCTAACCCTAAGACTACCCCTAACTCTAACCCTAACCCTAACCCTAACCCTACCCTTAACTCTAAACCTAACCCTACCCGAACCCTACCCGTAAACCTAAACCTAACCCTAACCCTAACCCTAACCCTACCCCTAATCGTAACCCTAACCCTAACTCTAACCCGAACACTACACCTAAACCTAACTCTTCCCCTAACGCTACCCCTAACCCTAAACCTACCCCTAGCCCTAACCCTAACCCAAACCCTAACCCTAACCGTAAACCTACCCCTAACGCTACCTCTAACCCTAACTCTAAACCTAACCCTAAACCTACCCCTAAACCTATCCCTAACCCTAACCCTAAACCAAGCCCTAGCCCTAACCCTAACCTTAACCTAACACTAGCCCTAGCCATAGCCCTAACCCTAATTGAAACCCTAGCACTAGCGCTAACCCTAAGCCTAACCCTAACCCTAATTCTACCCCTAACCCTAATCCTAACCCTAATCCTAACCCTAAACCTACACCTACCCCTACACCTACCCCAATCCCTACCCCTAACCCAAACCCTGAATCTCACCCTACCCCTACCCCTACCCCTAACATTCACCCTAGCCCTAACCCTAACCCTAACCCTACACCTACCCCTACCTCTACCCCTACCGCTAACCCTAACTCTAACCCTACCTCTACCTCTACACCTGCCCCTAACCCTAACCCTACCTCTAACCCTAACCCTACACCCACCGCTACCCCTATACCTACACCAATCCCTACCCCTAACCCTACCCCTACCCCTAAACCTACAACTACCCCGAACCCTAACCCCTACCCCTAACCCTAACACTAACCCTAGCCCTAGCCCTTACAATAACCCTAACCCTAATCCTACCCCTAACCCTAACCCTAACCCTACCCCACCCTAATCCTAAACCTAACCCTACCCCTAACCGTAACCCTAACCCTAACTCTAATCCTAACCCTACCCCTAACAATAACCCTAACCCTAACAATACCCCTAACCGTAACCCTAACCCTACCCCTTCCACTTAACGGTAAGCCTAACCCTAACCCTAACCCTACCCTAGCCCTAGACTTAACCCTAAACCTAACCCTGACGCTACCCCTAACCCTAACCCTAACCCCAACCCCAACCCTAACCCTAACCCTAACCCTAACCCTACCCCTAACCCTATCCCTACCACTATCCCTACCCCTACCCCTACCCCTACCCCTAACCCTAACCCCTAACCCTATCCCTACCAATATCCCTACCCCTACCCCTAACCCTAACCCTAACCCTAACCTTACCCCTAACTTTACCCTTAACCCTACCCCAAACCCTAACCCTTACCTTACCCCTACACCTAACCCTAACGCTAAGCCTAATCCTCACTCTAATTCTAAACCTACCCTTACCCCTACACCTACCCCTACCCCTAACCCTACCCCTACCGCTACCACTAACCCTAACCCTAACCCTAACCCTAACCCTACCCCTAACCCTAAACCTATCCCTAACAATAACCCTAACCGTAACCCTAACCCTAACTCTAACCCTAACCCTACCCCTAAACCTAACCCTTCCCCTAATTCTACCCCTAACCCTAACCATACCCATAACCCTAACCCTAACCATAATTCTATCCCTAACCCTACACTTACCCCTTCCCCTACCCCTACCCATAAACCTACACCTACCCCTACCCCTAACCCTAACCCTAACCCTAACCACTACCCCTACCCCTAAACCTAACCCTAGCCCTAGCCCTAACAATAACCCTAAACCTAACCCTAACCCTCACCCTAATCCTAACCCTAATCCTAAACCTACCCCTACCTCTACCCCTACCACTACCCCTAACCCTAACAATACCCCTGCCACTAACCCTAACCTAACCCTAACTCTAAACTTAACTCTAACCCTAACCCTAACCCGAATCCGACCCCTAACCCTAACCCTAACCCTAACCCTACCCCTATACATAACCCTAACCCTAACTATAACCGTAACCCCACCCCTAACCCTAACCCTATCCCTAACCCTAACCCAACCCCTAACCCTAACCCTAACCCTAACCTTAACCCTACCCTTAACCCTAACCGTAACACTACCCCTAACGCTAAACCTAAACCTACCCCTAACCCTACCCCTACCCCTAACCGTAAATCTAAACCTACCCCTACACCTACCCATACCCCTTACTCTAACCCTAACCCTACCCCTACGCCTAACCCTACCCTTAACCCTACCCCTAACCCTAACCCTATCCCTACCCCTAACCCTAACCCTAGCCCTAACCCTAACCCTAACCGTAATCCTAATCCTAGCCCTAGTCCTAACTCTAACCCTAGCCCTAATCCTAGCCCTAGCCCTAACCATAACCCTAACCCTATACCTAACACTAACCCTAACCCTACCCCTACCCCTACCACTACCCCTACTCCTAACCCTAAACCTAACCCTGCCTCTACCCCTAAACCTGCCTCTAACCCTAACCCTAAACCTAACCCTACACCCACCCCTACCCCTACACCTACCCCTAAACCTAACCCTAACCCTACCCCTAACTCTAGCCCTAACCCTACCCCTAAACCTAACCCTAACGCTACCCCTAACCGTAACCCTAACCGTAACTCTAATCCTAACCCTACCCCTATCAATAACCCTAACAATACCCCTAACCGTAACCCTATCCTAAACCTAACCCTACCCCTACCCCTAAAGGTAACCCTAACTCTAAACCTAACCGTAGTCGTAACCCTAACCTTAACTCTAGCCCTAGCCTTAACCCTACCCCTAACCCAAACCTAGCCCTAACCCTAACCCCAACCCCAACCCTAACCCTAACCCTAACCCTACCCCTAACCCTAACCGTATCCCTACCCTTACCCCTACTCCTAAACCTAACCCTAACCCTAATCCTAGCCCTACCCCTACCCCTAACCCTATCCCTACCCCTAACCCTAACCCTACCGCTACCACTAATCCTAACCCTAACCCTAACCCTAACCCTACCCTAACCCTAACCCTAACCCTAACAGTACCCCTAACCCTAATCCTAACCCTAACTCTACCACTGACCCTAACCCAAGCCCTAGCCCTAAACCTAACACTAACCCTAGCGCTAGCCCTAAACCTACTCCTACCCATAACCCTACCCCAAACCCTAACTCTACACCTAACCCTAAACCAAGCCCTAGCCCGAAACCTAACCCTAACCCTAACCCTAACCCTACCCCTACCCCTACCCGTACCGCTAGTCCAAACCCTAAGCCTAAACCTAACCCTAACCCTACCTCTACCCCTACCCCAACCAGTACCGCTAACCCTAACCCTAACCCTACACCTACCCCTAATCCTAACCCTAACCGTTACCCTAACCCTAACCCTACCCCTCACCTTTCCCCTAACCCTAAACCTAACCCTAACCATAAAGCTACCCCTACCCCTAACCCTAAACCTAACCCAACCCCTAAAGCTACCCCTAACCCTAACCCTAAACCTAAACCTAACCCTAACCCTAACCCTACCTCTAACTCTAACGCTAACCCTTACCCTAACCCTAACCCTACCCCTAACGCTAACCCTAACCCTAACACTACCCCTACTCCCTAACCGTAACCCTAATCCTAACCCTAACCCTACCCCTAACGCTTACCCTAACCCTAACCTTAAACCTAACCCTAACCCTACCCCTACCCCTAACCCTAACCCTACCCCTAATTCTAACCCTAACCCTAACCCTACCCCTACCCCTAACCCTAATCCTAACCCTACCCCTAACCGTAACCCTAACTCTACCCCTAACCCTACCCGTAAACCTAACCCTTCCCCTAACGCTACTCCTAACCCTTAAACACCCCTAACCCTAACCCTAACCCTACCCCTAACCTTAACCCTATCCATTCCCCTAATACTACCTCTAACCCTAACCCTACCTCTAACCCTAACCCTATCCCTACCCCTAACCCTAACCCTAAACCTAACCCTACACCTAACGCTGACCCTAACCCTAAACCTAACCCTAGCACTAACACCAACCCTAACCCTAACCATATCACTAACCCTAAACCTACCCCTACCCCTAACCCCACTCCAAACCCTAACCCTACCCCTAAACCCAACCCTAACCCTAACCCTACACCTACCCCTAACCCTAACCCTAACCCTAACCCTACCCCTACCCCTAACGCTAACCCTACACCTAACGCTACCCCTACACCTAGCCCTAACCCTACACCTACCCCTACACCTACCACTAAACTCTACCCTTAACTCTAAACCTAACCCTAACCCTAACCCTACCCCTAAACCTAACCCTAACCCTAACCCTACCCCTAACCATAACCGTAATCCTAACTCTAACCCTAACCCTACCCCTAAACCTAACCATTCCCCTAACGCTATCCCTAACCCCAACCCTAGCCCTAGCTCTAATCCTAACATAAACCCTTACCCTAACCCTAACCGTACCCCTAACGCTACCTCTAACCCTAACCCTACCCCTAACCCTAACCCTACCCCTAACCCTATCCCTAACCCTAACCCTAAACCTAGCCCTAGCCCTAACCCTAACTTTAACCCTAATCCTAGCCCTAGCCATAGCCCTAACCCTAACTGTAACCATAGCACTAGCCCTAACCCTAAGCCTAACCCTAACCCTAACTCTACCCCTAACCACAAGCCTAACCCTAATCCTAACCCTAACCCTACACCTACACCTACCCTACACCTATCCCTAACCCTAACCCTACCCCTACCCCTAAACCTACCCCTACCCCTAACCCTAAACCCTACCCCTACCCCTACCCCTAACCCTAGCCCTAGCCCTAACAATAACCATAACCCTAACACTAACCCTAAACCTAATCCTAACACTAATCCTGAACATACCCCTACCCCTACCCTTACCCCTAACAATACCCCTGCCACTAACCCTTACTCTAACCCTAACCCTAACCCTAACCCTAACTCTAACCCTACCCCTAACCCTACCCCTACACCTACCCCTACCCATAACCCTACACCTACACGTAAACCTAACCCTAACTCTAACCCTAACCCTACACCTAAGACTAACGCTAACGCTAACTATACCCCTAACCGTAACCGTAACCCTAACCCTAAACCTACACCTAACGCTAACCCTAATCCTAACCCTACCCCTACCCCTAAAACTAACCCTAAACCTTCCCCTAACCCTACCCCTAAACCTCACCCTGAATAACCCTACCCCTACCCCTACCCCTACCCCTAATCCTAACCCTAGCCCTAACCCCAACACTAACCCTACCCCTACCCCTACCACTACCCCTACCACTAACCCTAACCCTAACACTACCTCTACTCCTACACCTACCCCTAACCCTAACCCTACTCCTAACCCTAACCCTACACCCACCGCTACCCCTACACCTACCCCTAAACCTAACCCTAATCCTACCCCTAACCGTAACCCTAACCATAACTCTAATCCTAACCCTACCCCTAACAATAACCCTAATCCTAACAATAACCCTAACCGTAACCCTAACCCTAACCCTAACTCTACCCCTACGACTTAACCGTAACCCTAACGCTAACCCTAACCCTAACCCTAGCCCTAGCCTTAACCCTAAACCTAACCCTATTCCTAACCCTAACCTACACCTAATGCTAACCCTAACCCTAAGCCTAACCCTAACCCTAACCCTAACCCTATTCCTAACCCTAACCCTATCCCTAACCCTAACCCTACCCTTAACTCTAACCCTAACCCTACCCCTAACCCTAACCCTATCCCTACCCCTAACCCTAACCCTAAACCTAACCCTACACCTAACGCTGACCCTAACCCTAAACCTAACCCTAGCACTAACACCAACCCTAACCCTAACCATATCACTAACCCTGAACCTACCCCTACCCCTAACCCCACTCCAAACCCTAACCCTACCCCTAAACCCAACCCTAACCCTAACCCTACACCTACCCCTAACCCTAACCCTAACCCTAACCCTACCCCTACCCCTAACGCTAACCCTACACCTAACGCTACCCCTACACCTAGCCCTAACCCTACCCCTACCCCTACACCTACCACTAAACTCTACCCTTAACTCTAAACCTAACCCTAACCCTAACCCTACCCCTAAACCTAACCCGAACCCAAACCCTACCCCTAACCATAACCGTAACCCTAACTCTAACCCTAACCCTACCCCTAAACCTAACCATTCCCCTCAAGCTACCCCTAACCCCAACCCTAGCCCTAGCTCTAATCCTAACATAAACCCTTACCCTAACCCTAACCGTACGCCTAACGCTACCTCTAACCCTAACCCTACCCCTAACCCTATCCCTAACCCTACCCCTAACCCTATCCCTAACCCTAACCCTAAACCTAGCCCTACCCCTAACCCTAATTTTAACCCTAAGCCTAGCCCTAGCCATAGCCCTAACCCTAATTGTAACCATAGCACTAGCCCTAACCCTAATCTTAACCCTACCCCTAACCCTAACCCTATCCCTACCCCTAACCCTAACCCTAAACCTAACCCTACACCTAACGCTAGCCCTAACCCTAAACCTAACCCTAGCACTAACACCAACCCTAACCCTAACCATATCCCTAACCCTACCCCTACACCTACCCCTAACCCCACTCCAAACCCTAACCATACCCCTAAACCCAACCCTAACCCTAACCCTACACCTACCCCTAACCCTACCCCTAACCCTAGCCCTAACGCTAACCCTACACCTAACGCTACCCCTACACCTAGCCCTAACCCTACCCCTACCCCTACACCTACCACTAAACCTATCCCTAAATCTACCCCTAACCTTACACCTACCCATAAACCTAACCCTAACCCTAACCCTAATCCTAGCCCTAGCCCTAACCCTAAACTTAACCCAAACCGTAGCCATAGCCATAGCTCTAACCCTAACTGTAACCCTAGCACTAGCCCTAACCCTAAGCCTAACCCTAACCCTAACTCTACCCCTAAACATAAGCTTAACCCTAATCCTAACCCTGAACCTACACCTACCCCTACCCTACCCCTATCCCTACCCCAACCCTACCCCTACCCCTAAACCTATCCCTACCCCTAACTCTAACCCCTACCCCTAACCCTAACCCTAACCCTAGCCCTAGCCCTAACAATAACCCTAACCCTAACACTAACCCTAACCCTAATCCTAACCCTAATCCTAAATATACCCCTACCCCTACCCCTAACCCTAACAATACCCCTGACACTAACCCTTACTCTAACCCTAAACCTAACCCTACCCCTACCCCTAACCCTAACCCTACCCCTACACGTAACCCTAACCCTAACTCTAACCCTAACCCTACCCCTAAGCCTAACGCTAACGCTAATTATACCCCTAACCGTAACCCTAACCCTAACCCTAAACCTACACCTAACGCTAATCCTAACCCTAACCCTACCCCTAACTCTAACCCTAACCCTAACCCTACCCCTACACCTACCCCTACCCATAACCCTACCCCTACACGTAACCCTAACCCTAACTCTAACCCTAACCCTACACCTAAGCCTAACGCTAACGCTAACTATACCCCTAACCGTAACCGTAACCCTAACCCTAAACCTACACCTAACGCTAACCCTAACCCTAACCCTACCCCTACCCCTAACACTAACCATAAACCTACCCCTAACCCTACCCCTAAACCTCACCCTGAATAACCCTACCCCTACCCCTACCCCTACCCCTACCCCTAGCCCTAACCCCAACACTAACCCTACCCCTACCCCTACCACTACCCCTACCACTAACCCTAACCCTAACACTACCTCTACTCCTACACCTACCCCTAACCCTAACCCTACTCCTAACCCTAACCCTACACCCACCACTACCCCTACACCTACCCCTAAACCTAACCCTAATCCTACCCCTAACCGTAACCCTAACCCTAACTCTAATCCTAACCCTACCCCTAACAATAACCCTAATCCTAACAATAACCCTAACCGTAACCCTAAACCTAACCCTACCCCTACAACTAACCCTTACCCTTTCCCTAACACTAACCATAAAACTAACCCTTACCCTTACCCTAACCCTAAACCTAACCCTAAACCTAACCCTAACCCTAACCCTAACCCTAACTCTACCCCTACGACTTAACCGTAACCCTAACGCTAACCCTAACCCTAACCCTAGCCCTAGCCTTAACCCTAAACCTAACCCTATTCCTAACCCTAACCTACACCTAATGCTAACCCTAACCCTAACCCTAACCCTAACCCTAACCCTATTCCTAACCCTAACCCTATCCCTAACCCTAACCCTACCCTTAACTCTAACCCTAACCCTACCCCTAACCCTAACCCTATCCCTACCCCTAACCCTAACCCTAAACCTAACCCTACACCTAACGCTGACCCTAACCCTAAACCTAACCCTAGCACTAACACCAACCCTAACCCTAACCATATCACTAACCCTAAACCTACCCCTACCCCTAACCCCACTCCAAACCCTAACCCTACCCCTAAACCCAACCCTAACCCTAACCCTACACCTACCCCTAACCCTAACCCTAACCCTAACCCTACCCCTACCCCTAACGCTAACCCTACCCTTAATGCTACCCCTACACCTAGCCCTAACCCTACCCCTACCCCTACACCTACCACTAAACTCTACCCTTAACTCTAAACCTAACCCTAACCCTAACCATACCCCTAACCTAACCCGAACCCAAACCCTACCCCTAACCATAACCATAACCCTAACTCTAACCCTAACCCTACCCCTAAACCTAATCACTCCCCTCAAGCTACCCCTAACCCCAACCCTAGCCCTAGCTCTAATCCTAACATAAACCCTTACCCTAACCGTACCCCTAACGCTACCTCTAACCCTAACCCTACCCCTAGCCCTAACCCTAACCCTAACCCTACACTATCCCTTACCCTTACCCTAACCTTAAAGCTAACCCTAACCCTAACCCTAACCCTTACCCTTACATTAACCCTAAACCTAACCTTAACCCTAACCCGAACCCTAACCCTAAGCCTAAACCTAACCTTAATCCTAACCCTTATCCTTATCCTAACCCTAACCATAACCCTAACCCTAAGCCTAACCCTAACCCTAACCCTAACCCTAACCATTGCCCTTATCCTAACCCTAACCCTAAAACTTACGCTTATCCTAACCTCTCCCTAATTCTAACCTTAACCTAAACTTTCCGCTAACCCTAACCCTAACCCTAACCCGACCCTAACCCTTACCCTTACCCTAACCTTAAACCTAACCCTAACCCTAACCCTAACACTTACCCTTACACTAACCCTAACCCTAATCTTAACCCCAACCCGAACCCTAACCCTAACCCTAACCCTAAACCGAACCTTAACCCTAACCCTTATCCTTACCCTAACTCTAACCCTAAGCCTAACCCTAACCCAAAACCTAACCGTTACCCTTACGCTAACCCTAACCCTAAACCTAACCGTAAACCTTACCCTAACCCTAACACTAATCCTAACTCTAACCCTAACCTTAACCCAAACCATTACACTTACCCTAACCCTAACCCTAAACCTAACCCTAAACCTAACCCTAACCCTAACCCTAATCCTTACCCTAATCCTAACCCTAACCATAACCCTTACCCTAACCCTAATACTTACCCTAAACCTAACCCTACCCATAACCCTTACCTTAACCCTAATCCTTACCCTAACCCTAACCCTAACCCTAACCCTTCCCCTAACCCTAACCCTAACCCTAACCCTACACTAACCCTTACCCTTACCCTAACCTTAAAGATAACCCTAACCCTAACCCTAACCCTTACCCTTACATTAACCCTAAACCTAACCTTAACCCTAACCCGAACCCTAACCCTAACCCTAAACCTAACCTTAATCCTAACTCTTACCTTACCCTAACCCTAACCATAACCATAACCCTAAGCCTAACCCTAACGCTAACCCTAACCCTAACCCTAACCATTGCCCTTATCCTAACCCTAACCCTAAACTTAACCCCAACCCTAAACCTAACCCTAACCCTAAACCTTACCCTAACACTTACCCTAACCGTAACACTAACCCTAACCTTAACCCTTACGCTAACCCTAACTCTAACCCTAAAACTTACCCTAACTCTTACCCTAAACGTAACCCTAACCCTAACCCTAACCCTTACCCTAACCCTAACTCTAACCCTAAAACTTACCCTAACCCTAACCCTAACCTGAACCCTTACCCTTACCCTTACCCTAACCCTAACCCTAACCCTACCCCTACTACTAACCCTTACCCTTTCCCTAACACTAACCCTAAAACTAACCCTTACCCTTACCCTAACCCTAAACCTAACCCTATACCTAACCCTAACCCTAACCCTAACCCTAACCTTAACCCAATCCTAACCCTAAACCTAACCCTTACCCTCACACTAACCCTAACCCTAACACTTACCCTTCCCTAACCCTAACCCTCACCCTTACCCTTACCCTTACGCTTACCCTAACACTAACCCTAACCCTAACCCTAAACCTAACCCTAACCCTACCCCTAACGCTTACCCTTTCCCTAACACTAACCCTAAACCTAACCCTTACCCTTACCTTAACCCTAAACCTAACCCTAAACCTAACACTAACCCTAACACTAAGCCTAAGCTTAAACCTAACCCAAACCCTAACCCTAACCCTAAACCGTAACTTTCCCTAACCCTAACCCTAACCCTAACGCTAACCCTAACCCTGACCCTTACCCTTACCCTAACCCTAACCCTACACCTAACCCTAACCCTAACCCTAACACTTAACCCTAACCCTAACCCTAACCCTTACCCTTACCCTAACCCTAACCCTAACTCTCACCTTTACCATTACCCTAACCCTAACCCTAACCTTAACCCCAAACCTAAACCTAAACCTAACCCTAACCATAACCCTTAACCTAACTCTAATCCTTACCCTAACCCTAACCCTAGGCCTAACACTTACCCTTACCCTAACCCTAACCCTAACCCTAACTCTTACCCTTACCCTAACCCTAAACCTAACCCTGACCCTAACACTAACCCTAAACCTAACCGCCAACCCTAACCCTCACACTAACCCCTAACCCTATCCCTAACCATAACCATAACCCTTACACTTTTCCTAACCCTACCCCTAACCCTAAAACTTACGCTTATCCTAACCCCTCCCTAACTCTAACCTTAACCCTAACCCTTCCCCTAACCCTGACTCTAACCCTAACCCTAACCCGACCCTAACCCTTACCCTTACCCTAACCTTAAACCTAACCCTAACCCTAACCCTAACCCTTACACTTACACTAACCCTAACCCTAATCTTAACCCCAACCCGAACCCTAACCCAACCCTAAACCGAACCTTAACCCTAACCCTTATCCTTACCCTAACCCTAACCATAACCCTAACCCTAGGCCTAAACATAACCCAAAACCTACGCTTACGCTTATGCTAACCCTAACCCTAAACCTAACCGTAAACCTTAACCTAACGCTAACACTAATCCTAACTCTAACCCTAACATTAACTCAAACCCTTACCCTTACCCTAACCCTAACCCTAAACCTAAACCTAAACCTAACCCTAACCCTAATCCTTACCCTAATCCTAACCCTAACCCTAACTCTTACCCTAACCCTAATCTTTACCCTAATCCTTACCCTAACCCTAACCGTAACCATAACCCTTACCCTAAACCTAATTCTTACCCTAACCCTAACCCTAACCCTAAACCTTCCCCTAACCCTAACCCTAACACTAACCCTAACCCTACCCTAACCCTTACCCTTACCCTAACCTTAAAGCTAACCCGAACCCTAACCCTAACCCTTACCCTTACATTAACCCTAACCCTAACCTTAACCCTAACCCGAAACCTAACCCTAACCCTAAAACTAACCTTAATCCTAACTCTTATCCTTACCCTAACCCTAACCATAACCCTAACCCTAAGCCTAACCCTAACCCTAAACCTAACCCTTACCCTTACCTTTACGCGAACCCTAACCCAAAACCTAATCGTAACCCTTACCCTAACCCTAACCCTAACCCTAACCCTAACCCTAAACCTAACCCTAACCCTAACCCTAACCCTAACCCTTATCCTAAAACTAACCCTGGTCCTCACCCTAACCCTAACCCTAACCCTAACACTTACCCTAACCCTAACCCTAAACATTGCCCTTATCCTAACCCTAACCCTAAACTTAACCCCAACCCTAAACCTATACCTAACCCTAAACCTTACCCTAACACTTACACTAACCGTAACCGAAACCCTAACCCTAACCCTTACCCTAACCCTAACTCTAACCCTAAAACTTACCCTAACCCTAACCCTAACCTTAACACTTAACCTTCCCTAACCCTAACCCTAACCCTAACCCTTACCCTAACCCTAACCCTAACACTAACACTTACCCTAACCCTAACCCTTACCCTAACCCTAACCCTAACCCTAACCCTTACCATAATCCTAACCCTAACACTAACCCTAACCTCTAACCCTAACCCTTAACCTAACCCTAACCCTAACCCTTGCCCTTACACTTACCCTAACCCTAAACCTAACTCTAACCCTAACCCAAACCCTAACCCTTACCCTAACCGTAACCCTAACCCTTACCATAACCCTAACCCTAACCCTATTCTTAAACCTAACCCTAACCCTAACCATAACCCTAACCCTTACCCTTACCCTAAACCTAACCCTAAACCAAACCCTAACCCTACCCATAACCCTTACCCTTTCCCTAACACTAACCCTAAAACTAACCCTTACCCTTACCCTAACCCTAAATCTAACCCTAAACCTAACCCTAACCCTAACCCTAACCTGAACCCAATCCTAACCCTAACCCTAACCCTTACCCTCACACTAACCGTAACCCTAACACTTACCCTTACCCTAACCCTTACCGTAACCCGAACCCTTACCCTTACCCTTACCCTAACACTAACCCTAACCCTAACCCTAAACCTAACCCTAACCATACCCCTAACCCTGACCCTTTCCCTAACACTAACCCTAACCCTAATCCTTACCCTAACCCTAACCCTATCCCTAACCCTTACACTTTCCCTAACCCTAACCCTAACCCTTACCTTTACCCTAACCCTAAACCTAACCCTAACCCTAACACTAGGCCTAAGGTTAAACCTAACCCAAACCCTAACCCTAAACCTAACCCGTACCTTTCCCTAAACCTAACCCTAAACCTAACCCTAACCCTAACCCTAAACCTGACCCTTACCCTTACCCTAACACTAACCCTACACCTAACCCTAATCCTAACCCTAACACTTAAACCTAACCCTAACCCTAACCCTTACCCTTACCCTAACCCTAACCCTAACACTCACCCTTACCATTACCCTAACCTGACCCTAACCTTAACACCAAACCTAAACCTAAACCTAACCCTAACCATAACCCTTAACCTAACTTTAATCCTTACCCTAACCCTAACCCTAACCCTAGGCCTAACACTTACCCTTACCCTAACCCTAACCCTAACCCTAACGCTTACCCTTACTCTAACCCTAAAACTAACCCTGACCCTAATACAAACCATAAACCTAACTGCCAACCCTAACCCTCACACTAACCCCTAAGCGTATCCCTAACCATAACCATAACACTTACCCTTTTCCTAACCCTACCACTAAACCTAAAACTTATGCTTATCCTAACCCCTCCCTAACTCTAACCTTAACCCTAACCCTTCCCCTAACCCTAACCCTAACCCTAACCCTAACCCTTACCCTTACACTAACCCTAATCCTAATCTTAACCCCAACCCGAACCCTAACCCAACCCTAAACCGAACCTTAACCCTAACCCTTATCCTTACCCTAACACTAACCCTAGCCCTTACCCTTACCCTAACCCTAAACCTAACTCTAAACCTAACCCAAACCCTAACCCTTACCCTAACCCTAACCCTATCCCTTACCATAACCCTAAACCTAACCCTAACCTTAAACCTAACCCTAATCCTAACCATAACCCTAAACCTTACCCTTACCCTCACCCTAAATCTAAACCAAACTCTAACCCTAACCCTAACCCTAACCCTAACTCTAAACTTAACCCTATCCCTAACCCTAACCCTCGCCCTTACCCTAACCCTAACCCTAAACCTATCACTAACCCTAACCTTAACCCTAACCGTTACCCTTAATCTAAACCTAACCCTAAACCTAACCCTAACCCTAACCCTAACCCTAACCCCTAACCCTAACCCTAACCCTAATCCTTACCCTTAACCTAACCCTAACACTAACCCTAACATTTACCCTTACTCTAAACCCTACCCTATCCCTAATCCTAACCCTATCCCTTACCCTATCCCTAACCCTAACCCTAAACCTTACCCTTACCGTAAACCAAACCCTAAAACTTACCCTAAACGTAACCGTAACCCTAACCCTAACCATTACCCTTATCTTAACTCTTACCCTTAACCTAACCCTTACCCCTACCCTAACACTAACCCTAAACCTAACCCTAACCCTTGCCCTTACCCTAACCCTAACCCTAAACCTATCACTAACCCTAACCCTAACCCTAACCCTTAACCTTAACCTAACCCTAAACTTAACCCAACCCTAAACCTAACCCTAATCCTAACTCTAACCCTTACCCTAACCCTAGGCCTAAACCTTACCCTAACCCCAACCCTAACCCTTACCCTAACCCTAACCATAATCCTAAGCCTAACCCTTACCCTTACCCTAACACTAACCCTAACCTTAACCCTAACCCTTATCCTTACCCTAATCCTAACCCTAAACCTAACCCTAACCCTAAACCTAACCCTTTCCCTTACTCTAACCCTAACTCTAAACCTAACCCTAACCATTACCCTAACACTAACCCTAACCCTAACCCTAACGCTTACCCTTACCCTAACCCTAAAACTAACCCTAACTCTTACCCGTACCCTAAACCTAACCCTAACCCTAACCCTTACCCTTACCGTTACCCTAACACTAACCCTAACCCTAACCCTAAACCTAACCCTAACCCTACCCCTAACCCTTACCCTTTCCCTAACCCTAACCCAAAACCTAACCCTTACCCTTACCCTAACCCTAATCCTAACCCTAAACCTAAACCTAACCCTAACCTTAACCCTAACCTTAACCCAACCCTAACCCTAACCCTAACCCTTACTCTTACCCTAACCCTAACCGTAACCTTATCCCAACCCTAACCCTAACCCTAACCCTTACCCTACACTAACCCTAACCCTAATCCTTACCCTAACCCTAACCATAACCCTAACCCTTCCCCTAACCCAAACCCTAACCCTTACCTTTACCCTAACCCTAAACCTGACCCTAAACCTAACCCTAACCCTAACACTAACCCGAAGCTTAAACCTAACCCAAACCCTAACCCTAGCCCTAACCCCCAACTTTCCCTAACACTAACCCTAAACCTAACACTAAACCTACCCCTAACCCTGACCCTTACCCTTACCCTAACCCTAACCCTTCACCTAACCCTAACCCTAACCCTAACACCTAACCCTAACCCTAACCCTTACCCTTACCCTAACCCTAACCCTAACTCTGACCCTTACCATTACCCTAACCCTAACCCTAACCTTAACCCCAACCCTAAACCTAACCCTAACCCTAACCCAAACCCTAGGCCTAACACTTACCCTTAACCTAACACTAACCCTAACCCTAACGCTTACCCTTACCCTAACCCTAAACCTAACCCTGACCCTCACACTAACCCTAAACCTAACCGCCAACCCTAATCCTCACACTAACACATAACCCCATCACAAACCATAACCATTACCCTTACCCTTTTCCTAACCCTACCCCAACCCTAAAACTTACGCTTACCTTTACCCCTCCCGAACACTAACACTAACCCTAACCCTTCCCCTAACACTAAACCTAACCTTAACCCAACCGTAACCCTTACCCTTACCCTTACCCTAACCTTAAACCTAAACCTAACCCTAACCCTTACCTTACACTAACCCTAACCCTAATCTTAACCCTAACACGAACAATAACCCTAAACCTAACCTTAACCCTAACCCTTATCCTTACCCTAGCCCTAACCATAACCCTAACGCTAACCCTAACCCTAACCCAAAACCTAACCCTTACCCTTACGCTAACCCTAACCCTAAACCAAACCCTAACCCTAACCCTAATCCTTACCCTAATCCTAACCCTAACCATAACCCTTACCCTAACCCTAATCCTTACCCTAATACTTACCCTAAACCTAACCCTACCCATAACCCTTACCCTAACCCTAATCCTTACCCTAACCTTAACCCTAACCCTAACCCTTCCCCTAACCCTAACCCTAACCCTACCCTAACACTTACCCTTACCCTAACCTTAAACCTAATCCTAACCCTAACTCTAAACCTTACCCTTACATTAACCCTAACCCTAACCTTAACCCTAACCCGAACCCTAACCCTAACCCTAAACCTAACCTTAATCCTAACCCTTATCCTTACCCTAACCCTAACCATAACCCTAACCCTAATCCTAACACTAACCCTAAACCTAACCGCCAACCCTAACCCTCACACTAACCCCTAACCCTAACCCTAACAATAAACATAACTCTTACCCTTTTCCTAACCCTACCCTTAACCCTAAAACTTACGCTTACCCTAACCCCTCCCTAACCCTAACCCTAATCCTAACACTTCCCCTAACCCTAATCCTAACCCTAACCCGACCCGAACCCTTACCCTTACACTAACCTTAAACCTACCCCTAACCCTAACCCTTACCTTACATTAACCATAACCCTAATCTTAACCCTAACACGAACCCTAACCCTAACCCTAAACCTAACCTTAACCCTTACCCTTATCCTTACCCTAACCCTACCCATAACCCTAACCCTAAGCCTAACCCTAACCCAAAACCTAACCCTTACACTTACGCTAACCCTAACCCTAAACCTAACCGTAAAACTTATCCTAACCCTAACACTAATCCAAACTCTAACCCTAACCTTAACTCTAACCCTTACCCTTACCCTAACCCTAACACTAAACCTAACCCTAACCCTAACCGTAATCCTTACCCTAATCCTAACCCTAACCATAACCCTTACCCTAACCCTAATCCTTACCATAATCCTTACCCTAACCCAAACCCTAACCATAACGCTTACCCTAAACCTAATCCTTACCCTAACCCTAACCCTAAACCTTCCCCTAACCCTAACCCTAACCCTACCCTAACCCTTACCGTTACCCTAACCTTAAAGCTAACCCTAACACTAACCCTAACCCTTATCCTTATATTAACCCTAACCCTAACCTTAACCCTAACCCGAACCCTAACCCTAACCCTAAACCTAACCTTAATCCTAACCCTTATCCTTACCCTAAACCTAACCATAACCCTTACCCTAAGCCTAACCCTAACCCTAAACCTAACCCTTACCCTTACCCTTACGCGAACCCTAACCGAAACCTAACCGTAACCCTTACCGTAACCCTAACCCTAACCCTAACCCTAAACCTAACCCTAACAGTAACCCCAACCCTAACCCTAACCCTAACACTTACCCTAACTCTAACCCTAACCATTGCCCTTACCCTAACCCTAACCCTAAACTTAACCCCAAACCTAAACCTAACCCTAACCCTAACCCTTACCCTAACACTTACCCTAACCCTAACCGTAACCCTAACCCTTATCCTAACCCTAACTCTAACCCTAAAACTTACCCTAACCCTAACCCTAACCTTAACACTTAACCTTACCCTAACACTAACCCTAACCCTAACACTTACCCTAACCCTAACCCTTACCCTAACCCTAAACCTAACCCTTACCCTAATCCTAATCCTAACACTAACCCTATCTTCTAACCCTAAACCTTACCCTAACCCTAACCCTAACCCTAACCCTTACCCTTACCCTGAGCTTAAACCTAACTCTAACCCTAACCCAAACCCTAACCCTTACCCTAACCCTTACCCTAACCCTAACCCTAACCCTAACATTAAACCTAACCCTAACCTAACCCTAACCATAACCCTAACCCTTACCCTTACCCTAACCCTAACCTTAAACCTAACCCTAACCCTAACCCTAACTCTAAACTTAAACCTATCCCTAACCCTAACCCTCGCCCTTACCCTAACCCTAACCCTAAAACTATCACTAACCCAAACCCTAACCCTAACCCTTACCCTTAACCTAAATCTAACCCTAAACCTAAACCTAACCCTAACCCTAACCCTAACCCTAACCCTAACCACTAACCCTAACCCTAACTGTAATCCTTACCCTTATCCTAACCCTAACACTAACCCTAACACTTACCCTTACCCTAAACCCTACCCTATCCCTAACCCTAAACCTAACCCTTACCCTAAACGTAACCCTAAAACTTACCCTAAACCTAACCCTAACCCTAACCCTAACCCTAGCCCTTACC
Source organism: Megascapheus bottae (assembly GCA_024803745.1). Lineage (NCBI taxonomy): Eukaryota > Metazoa > Chordata > Mammalia > Rodentia > Geomyidae > Megascapheus > Megascapheus bottae. The sequence continues at coordinate 1,443,962 of JANJXV010000168.1, read as the reverse complement.
CTTATCTTAACTCTTACCCTAAAACTAACCCTTACCCCTACCCTAACACTAAACCTAACCCTAACCCTAACCCTAAACCTAACCCTAACACATACCCTTACCCTAACTCTAACCCTAACCCTAACCGTAAACCTAAACCTAACCCTAACCCTAACCCTATCCCATACCCAAACCGTAACCCTAACCCTAACCCTTACCCTTACCTTAACCCTAACCGTAACCTTAATCCAACCTTAAACCTAACCCAAACGCTAACCCTAAACCTAACCCTTACCCTTACCCTAACCCTAGCGATAAACCTAACCCTAACCCTAACCCTTACCCTAACCATAACCCTAAACCTAACCCTAACACTTACCCTAACCCTACCCCTAACCATTACCCTTATCCTAACCCTAACTCTTACCCTACACCTAACCCTAAACCTAACCCTAACCCTTACCCTAACCCTAACTCTAACCCTTAAACTTACCCTAACACTAACCCTAACCTTAACACGTAAACTTACCCTAACCCTAACAATAATCCTAACCCTTACCTAACCCTAACCCTAACCCTAATACTTACCCTAACCTAACCCTAACCCTTAACTTAATCCTAACCCTAACACTAACCCTAACCCCTAACCCTAACCCCTAACCTAACCCTAACTCTAACCGTAACCCTAACCCTTACCCTTACCCTAACCCTAAACCTAACTCTAACCCTAACCGAAACCCTAACCCTTACCCTAACCCTAACCCTAACTCTTACACTAACCCTAACCCTAACCCTAAACTTCAACCTAACCCAAACCCTAACCATACCCCTAAACCTTACCATTACCCTAACCCTAACCCTAAACCTAACCCTAACCCTAACTGTAAAATTAACCCTATCCCTAACCCTAAACCTCGCCCTTACCCTAACCTAACCCTAAACCTATCACTAACCCTAACCCTAACCCTAACCCTAACCCTTATCCTTACCCTAAACCTAACCCGAAACCTAACCTTAACCCTAACCCTAACGCCTAACCCTAACCCTAACCCTAATCCTTACCCTTATCCTTACCCTAACACTAACCATAACCCTAACCCTAAACCTTACCCTTACCCTAAACCTAACCATAACCCTTACCCTAAACCTAACCCTAACCCTAACCCAAACCCTAGCCCTTACCCTTATCTTAACTCTTACCCTAAACCTAACCCTTACCCCTAACTTAACATTAAACCTAACCCAAACCCTAACCCTAACCCTAAACCTTACCCTAAACCTAACCCTAACCGTAACCCTAGCCCTTACCCTAACCATAACCCTAAACCTAACCCTAACACATACCCTTACCTTAACTCTAACACTAACCTTAACCGTAACCCTAAACCTAACCCTAACCCTAACCCTAACCCATACCCAAACCCTAACCCTACCCTAACCCTTACCCTAACCCTAACCCTAAGCTTAACCCAACCCTAAACCTAACCTAATCCTTACCCTAACCATAAAACTAACCCTAACCCTAAGCCAAACACTTACCCTTACCCTAACCCTAACTCTAACCCTAACGCTTACACTTAACCTAACCCTAAACCTAACCCTAACCCTAACCCTAACCCTAAACCTAACCTCTAAAACCTAACCCTAACCGTACCCCTAACCCTAACCCTAACCATAATCATAACCCTTACCCTGATCCTAACCCTACGCCTAACCCTAAAACTTTCCTTACCCTAACCCCAAACCTAACCCTAACCCTAACCCTAACCCTTCCTCTAACCCTATCCCTAACCCTAATCCTAACCGTAACCCTTACCCTTACCCCAACCCTAACACTAACCCTAAAACTTACCCTAACCCTAACCCTAACCTTAACACTTAACCTTACCCTAACACTAACCCTAAACCTAACCCTTACCCTAACCCTAACCCTAACCCTAACACCTACTCTAACCCTTACCCTAACCCTAACCCTTACCATAACCCTAACACTAACCCTAACCCTAACCCTTACCGTAATCCTAACCCTAACCCTAACACTAACTCTAACCCCTAAACCTAACCCTTAACCAAATCCTAACCCTAACGCTAACCCTAACTCTTACCCTAACCCTAACCCTAACCCTAACACTTACTCTAACCATAACCCTAACCCTAACCCTTACCATAAACCTAACACTAACCCTAACCCTAACCCTTACCCTAATCCTAACCCTAACCCTAACACTAACTCTAACCCCTAACACTAACCCTTAACCAAATCCTAACACTAACCCTAACCCTAACCCTTATCCTTAACCTTACCCTAACCCTAAACCTAACTCTAACTCTAACCCAAACCCTAACCCTTACCCTAACCCTAACCCTACCACTTACCCTAACCCTAACGACAACCCTAACCTTAAACATAACCTAATATTAACCTTAACCCTAACCCTTACCCTTACCCTAACCCTAACCCTAAACCTAACCGTAACCCTAACACTAACTCCAAACTTAACCCTATACATAAACCTAACCCTCGTCCTTACCCTAACCCTAACCCTAAACCTATCACTAATCCTAACCGTAACCCTAACCCTTACGGTTACCCTAAACCTAACCCTAACCCTAATCCTAACCCTAAACCCTAACCCTAACCCTAACCCTAATCCTTACCCTTATCCTAACCCTAACACTAACCCTAACACTTACCCTTACCCTAAACCCTACCCTATCCCTAACCCTAACCCTAACCCTTACCCTAACCCTAACCCTAACTCTAAACCTTACCCTTACCCTAAATCTAACCCTAACCCTTACCCTAAACCTAACCCTAAAACTAACCCTAACCCTTACCCTCATCTTAACACTAACCCTAAACCTAACTCATCCCCTACCCTAACGCTAACCCTAAACCTAACACTAACCCTAATCCTAACCCTAGCACATGCTCTTACCCTAACCCTAACCCTAACCCATACCCTAACCCTAACCCTAATCCTAACCCTTACCCTTACCCTTACCCTAACCCTAACCCTAACCTTAACCCAACCAAAACCTAACATTAACCCTAACCCTAACGCTAACCCTTACCCTTACCCTAACCCTGGCACTAAACCTAACCCTAACACTAACCCTAACCCTTACCCTAACCCTAACCCTAATCCTAACCCTAACCCTTACCCGTACCCTAACCCTAACCCAAACCTAACCCTAACCCTAACACTAACCTAAACCCTAACCCTTGTCATTACCCTAACCCTAACACTAACCCTAACCATAAACCTAACCCTCAACC
>JANJXV010000168.1:1338203-1435703 GCA_024803745.1 Megascapheus bottae | reverse complement strand
TAACAATAACCCTAACCCTAACCCTAAACCTTACCCTTACCCTAAACCTAACCCTAACCCTAACCCTAAAACTTACCCTTACCTTCAACCTAACTCTTAACCTAACCCTTATCCCTACCCTAACGCTAATCCTAACCCTAACCCTAACACATACCTGTACCCTAACACTAACCCTAACCTTAACCGTAACCCTAAACCTAACCCTAACGCTTACCCTAACCCAAACCCTAACCCTAACCCTAACCTTATTCCTTACCCTTACCCTAACAATAACCCTAACCTTAACACAAACCTAAACCTAACCCTAACCCTAATCCTTACCCTTACCCTAACCCTAGCGCTAAACCTAACCCTAACCCTAACCCTAACCATAACCATAACCATAACAGTAATCCTAATCCTAACCATTACCCTTACCCTAACCATAACCCTAAACCTAACCCTAACCCTAACCCTAACCCTAACCCTAACCTTTACCCTAACCCTTATCCTTACCCGAACCCTAAACCTGACCCTAATCCTAAACCTAACCCTAAACCTAACCCTAACCCTGGCCCTAACCCTAACCCTAACCCTAACACTAATCCTAACACTTACCCTAAACCTAACCCTAACCATTGCCCTTATCCTAACCCTAACCCTAAACTTAACCCCAAACCTAAACCTAACCCTAACCCTCACACTAACCCTAACTCTAACCCTAAAACATACCCTAACCCTAACCCTAACCCTAACCCTTAACCTTAGCCTAACCCTAACCCTAACCCTAACCTTAACCCAACCCTCAACCTAACCCTAATCCTAAATCTAACCCTTACCCTTACCCTAACCCTAGTCCTAAACCTTACCCTAACCCCAACCCTAACCCTTAACCTAACCCTAACCATAAAACTAACCCTAACCCTTACCCTTACCCTAACCCTAACCCTAAACCTAACCCTAACCTAACTCTAACCCTAACCTTAACCCTAACGCTTATCCTTACCCTAATCCTAACCCTAAACCTAACCATAACCCTAAACCTAACCCTTGCCCGTACCCTAACGCTAACTCTAAACCTAACCCTAACCCTTACCCTAACACTAACCCTAACCCTAACCTAACACTTACCGTTACCCTAACAATAACCCTAACCCTAAACCTTACCTTTACCCTTACCCTAACCCTAACCCTAAACCTTACCCTTACCCTTACCCTAACACTAACGCTAACCCTAACCCTAAACCTAACCCTAACCCAACCCTAACCCTTACCCGTTCCGTAACCCTAACCCTAAACCTAACCCTTACAATTACCCTAACCCTAAACCTAACCCTAAACCTAACCCTAACCCTAACCCTAACCCTTACTCTTACCCTAACCCTAACCGTAACCTTAAACCAATCCTAACCCTAACCCTAACCCTTACCCTCACACTAACCCTAACCCTAATCCTTACCCTAACCCTAACCCTGTCCCTAACCCTTACCGTTTCCCTAACCCTAACCCTAACCCTTACCTTTACCCTAACCCTAAATCTGACCCTAAACCTAACCCTAACCCTAACACTAAGCCTAAGCTTAACCCTAACCCTAAACCTAACCCTTACCCTTACCCTAACCCTAAACCTAACCCTAAACCTAACCCTAACCCTAACCCTAACCCGCAACTTTCACTAACCCTAACCCTAAACCTAACCTGAACCCTAACCCTAACCCTGACCCTTACCCTTACCCGAACCCTAACCCTACACCTAACCCTAACCCTAACCCTAACACCTAACCCTAACACTAACCATAACACTTACCCTTACCCTAACCCTAAACCTAACTCTGACCCTTACCATTACCCTAACCCTAACCCTAACACTAGGCCTAACACTTACCCTTACCCTAACCCTAAACCTAACCCTGACTCTAACACTAACCCTAAACCTAACCGCCAACCCTAACCCTCACACTAACCCCTAACCCTATCCCTAACCATAGCCATAACCCTTACCCTTTTCCTAACCCTACCCCTAACCCTTAAACTTACGCTTATCCTAACCCCTCCCTAACTCTAACCTTAACCCTAACCCTTCCCCTAACCCTAACCCTAACCCTAACCCGACCCTAACCCTTACCCTTACATTAACCTTAAACCTAACCCGAACCCTAACCCTTACCCTTACACTAACCCTAACCCTAATCTTAACCCCAACCCCAACCCTAACCCAACCCTAAACCGAACCTTAACCCTAACCCTTATCCTTATCCTAACCCTAGCCATAACCCTAACCCTAAGCCTAAACATAACCCAAAACCTACCCTTACCCTTACGCTAACCCTAACCCTAACCCTTACCATTACCCTAACCACAACCCTAACCCTAACCATAACCCTAACCCTAATGCTAAACCTAACCCTAACCCTAACACTAACCCTTACCCTGACCCTAACCCTAACACTAACCCTAACCATAAACCTAATCCTAACCCTAACCCTAACCGTAACCCTAACCCTTACCCTAATCCTAACCCTAACCATAACCCTTACCCTAACCCTAATCTTTACCCTAATCCTTACCCTAAACCTAACCCTAACCATAACCCTTACCCTAACCCTAATCCTTACCATAACCCTAACCCTAACCGTAACCCTTTCCCTAACCCTAACCCTAACCCTACCCTAACCCTTACCCTTACCCTAACCTTAAACCTAACCCAAACCCTAACCCGAACCCTTACCCTTACATTAACCCTAACCCTAAACTTAACCCTGACCCGAACCCTAACCCTAACCCTAAACCTAACCTTAATCCTAACCCTTACCCTTACCCTTATGCGAACCCTAACCCGAAACCCAACCGTAATCCTTACCCTAACCCTAACCCTAACCATAACCATAACCCTTAACCTAACCCTAACAATAACCCTAACCCTAACCCTTAACCTAACCCTAACCCTGGCCCTAACCCTAACCCTAAACCTAACCCTAACCCTAACACTTACCCTAACCCTAACCCTAATCATTGCCCTTATCCTAACCCTAACCCTAAACTTAATCCCAACCCTAACCCTAACCCTAACCCTTACCCTAACACTTACCATAAACCTAACCCTAACCCTAACCCTAACCCTTACCCTAACCATAAATCTAACCCTAAAACTTACCCTAAACCTAACCCGAATCTTAACACTTAACCTTACCCTAACCCTAACCCTAACCCTTACCCTAACCCTAACCCTAACCCTACCACTTACCCTAACCCTAACCCTTACCCTAATCCTAATCCTAACCCTAACCCTAACCCTTACCCTAATCCTAACCCTAACACTAACCCTAAACTCTAACTTTAACCCTTAACCTAACCCTAACCCTAACCCTAACCCTTACCCTTACCCTAAACTAACCTAATTCTAACCGTAACCCAAATCCTAACCCTTACCCTAACCATAACCCTAACACTTACCCTAACCCTAACCCTAACCTTAAACCTAACCCTAACCCTAACCATAATCCTAACCCTTACCCTTACCCTAACCCTAACCCTAACCTTAACCCAACCCTAAACCTAACCCAAACCCTAACCCTAACCCTAACCCTTACCCTAACCCTAGCGCTAAACCTAACCCTAACCCTAACACTTAGCCTAACCCTAACCCTAACCATTGCCCTTATCCTAACCCTAACCCTAAACTTAATCCCAACCCTAACCCTAACCCTAACCCTTACCCTAACACTTACCCTAAACCTAACCCTAACCCTAACCCTAACCCTTACCCTAACCGTAAATCTAACCCTAAAACTTACCCTAAACCTAACCCGAACCTTAACACTTAACCTTACCCTAACCCTAACCCTAACCCTTACCCTAACCCTAACCCTAACCCTACCACTTACCCTAACCCTAACCCTTACCCTAATCCTAATCCTAACCCTAACCCTAACCCTTACCCTAATCCTAACCCTAACACTAACCCTAACCTCTAACTTTAACCCTTAACCTAACCCTAACTCTAACCCTAACCCTTACCCTTACCCTAAACTAACCTAATTCTAACCCTAACCCAAACCCTAACCCTTACCCTAACCCTAACCCTAACACTTACCCTAACCCTAACCCTAACCTTAAACCTAACCCTAACCCTAACCATAATCCTAACCCTTACCCTTACCCTAACCCTAACCCTAACCTTAACCCAACCCTAAACCTAACCCAAACCCTAACCCTAACCCTAACCCTTACCCTTACCCTAACCCTAGCGCTAAACCTAACCCTAACACTAACCATAACCCTTACCCTAACCCTAACCCTAAACCTAACCCTAACACTTACCCTAACCCTACCCCTAACCATTACCCTTATCCTAACCCTAACTCATACCCTACCCCTAACCCTAACCCTTACCCTAACACTTACCCTAACCCTAACCCTAACCCTAAACTTACCCTTACCCTAACCCTAACTCTAACCCTTAAACTTACCCTAACCCTAACCCTAACCTTAACACTTAAACTTACCCTAACCTAACAATAACCCTAACCCTTACCTAACCCTAACCCTAACCCTAACACTTCCCCTAATCCTAACCCTAACCCTTACCCTAATCCTAACCCTAACCCTTACCTTAATCCTAACCCTAACACTAACCCTAACCCCTAACCGAACCCTAACTCTAACCCTAACCCTAACCCTTCCCCTTACCCTAACCCTAAACCTAACCCTAACCCTAACCATAACCCTTACCCTTACCCTAACCCTAAACCTAACTCTAACCCTAACCCCTAAACCTAACCCTAACCATAACCATAACCCTTACCCTTTTCCTAAACCTAACCCTAACCCTAACCCTTACCCTTACCCTAAACTTAAACCTAACCCTAACCCTTACCCTTACACTAACGTAACCCTTACCTCAACCCTAACACGAACCCTAACCATAACCCTAAAACTAACCTTAACTCTAACCCTTATCCTTACCCTAAACCTAACCATAACCCTAACCCTAAGGCTAACCCTAACCCTAAACCTAACCCTTACCCTTACCCTTACGCTAACCCTAACCCTAAACCTAACCGTAACCCGTACCCTAACACTAACACTAATCCTAATTCTAACCCTAACCTTAACCCTAACCCTTACCCTTACCCTAACCCTAACCCTTACCTGAACCCTAAACCTAACCCTAACCCTAACCCTAACCCTAACCCGTACCTTTCCCTAACCCTAACCCTAACCCTAACCCTAAACCTAACCCTGACCCTTACCCTTGCCCTAACCCTAACCCTTACCCTACACCTAACCCTAACCCTAACCCTAACCCTAACGCTAAACCTAACCCTAACCCTAACCCTGACCCTTACCCTAACCCTAACCCTAACCCTAAACTTAACCCCAGCCCTAACCTAACCCTAACCCTAACTCTTACCCTAACACTTACCCTAACGCTAACCCTAACACTTACCCTTACCCTAACCCTAACTCTAACCCTAAAACTTACCCTTACCCTAACCCTAAACTTAACACTTAACTTTACCCTAACCCTAACCCTAACCCTAACCCTTACCCTAAACCTAACCCTACCCCTAACACTTACACTAACCCTAACCTTACCCTAACCCTAACCCTTACCCTAATCCTAATCATAACACTAACCCTAACCTCTAACCCTAACCCTTAACCTAACCCTAACCCTAACCCTAACCCTAACCCTTACCCTTATCTTAACCCTAACCCTAATCCTAACCTTTACCCTGACCCTTATCCTTATCATAAACCTAACCCTAACACTTACCATTACCTTAAACCTTACCCTATCCCTAACCCTAACCCTAACCCTAACCCTTTCCCTAACCATAACCCTAACCCTAACACTAACCCTAAACCTTCCCCTTACCCTAAACCTAACCCTAACCCTTACCCTAAACCTAACCCAAACACTAACCCTTATCCTTATCTTAACCCTAAACCTAAACTTAACCCTTACCCCTACCCTAACACTAACCCTAACCCTAACCCTAAACCTAAACCTAACTCTAACACATACCCTTACCCTAACTCTAACCCTAACCTTATCCGTAACCCTAAACCTAACCCTAATCCTAACCCTAAACCATACCATAACCCTAACCCTAACCCTAAACTTTACCCTTACCCTTACCCTTACCCTTAACCTAACCCTAACCCTAACCTTAACCCAACCCTAAACCTAACCCAAACCCTAACCCTAACCATAACCCTTAACCTTACACTAACACATGGGCTAAACCTAACACTAACCCTAACCCTAACCGTAACCCTTACCCTAACCCAAACCCTAACCCTAACCCTAACACTTACCCTAACCCTACCCCTAACCATTAAACTTATCCTAACCCTAACCCTAAACTTAACCACAACCCTAAACCTAACCATAACCCTAACCCTTACCCTAAAACTTACCCTAACCCTAACCCTAACCCTAACCCTTACCCTTACCCTAACCCTAAACCTAACTCTAATCCTAACCTTAACCCTAACCCTAACCCTTACCCTAACTCTAACCCTAACCCTTACCCTAAACCTAACCCTAACCCTAACCCTAACCTTAAACCTAACCATAAGCATAACCCCAAACCGAACCCTTACTCTTACCCTAACACTAACCCTAAGCCTAACCCTAACCCTAACCCTAACCCTAACTCTAAACTTAACCCTAACACTAACCCTAACCCTTGACCTTACCATTACCCTAACCCTAAACGTATCACTAACCCTATCCCTAACCCTAACCCTTAACCTTTACCTAATCGTAACCCTAACCCTAACCCCTATCCCTAACACTAACCCTAACCCGTACCTTTACCTAACCCTAACCCTAAACCTAACCCTAACCCTAACCCTGACCCTTACCATTACCCTAACCCTAATCCTAACCTTAACCACAACCCTAAGCCTAACCCTAAACCTAACCATCACACTTACCCTAACCCCAATCCTTACCCAAACCCTGCCCTAAACCTAAACCTAAGCCTAACATTTACCTTTACCCTAACCCTAACTCTAACCCTAACGCTTACCCTTACCCTAACCCTAAACCTCACCCTAACCCTAACCCTAACCCTAACCGCTAACCCTAACCCTAACCCTAACCCCTAAACCTAACCCTAACCCTAACCATAACCCTTACCCTTTTCCTAACCCTAACCCTAACCCTAACCCTAACCCTAACCCTAACCTTAAACCTAACCCTAACCCTAATCCTAACCTTAACCTTTACCCTTACACTAACCCTAACCCTAACCTTAACCCTAACACGAACCCTAACACTAAGCCTAAAACTAACCTACCCCTACCCCTTATCCTTACCCTAAACCTAACCATAACCCTAACCCTAAGCCTAACCCTAACCCAAGACCCAACCCTTACCCTTACGCTAACCCTAACCCTAATCCTAACCGTAACCCTTACCCTAACACTAACATTAATCCTAACTCTAACCCTAACCTTAACCCTAACACTTACCCTTACCTAACCGTAACCCTAACCTGAACACTAAGCCCAACCCTAACCATAACCCTAACCCTAACCCGGACCTTTCCCTAACCCTAACCCTAAACCTAACCCTAAACCTAACACTAACCCTGACCCTTACCCTTACCCTTACCCTAACCTTAACCCTACACCTAACCCTAACCCTAACCCTAACCCTAAACCTAACCCTAACCCTAACCCTAACCTGAACACTAAACCTAACCCTAACCCTAACCCTTACCCTAACACTTACCCTAACGCTAACCCTAACCCTAACCTTAACACTTACCCTTACGCTAACCCTAACTCTAACCCTAAAACTTATCCTTACCCTAACCGTAACCTTAACACTTAACCTTACCCTAACCCTAACCCTAACCCTTACTCTTATCTTAACCTTAAACCTAAACCTAACACTTACCCCTACCCTAACCCTAACCCTAACCCTAACCCTAACCCTAACCCTAACACATACCCTTACCCTAAATCTAACCCTAAACTTAACCGTAACCCTAAAACTAACCCTAACCCTAACCCTACCCATACCCTAACCCTAACCCTAACCCTAAACCTTACCCTTACCCTTACCCTTACCCTTACCCTTACCCTAACCCTAACCCTAACCTTAACCCAACGCTAAACCTAACCCAAACATTAACCCTAACACTAAACCTTAACCTTACACTAACCCTAGCGCTAAACCAAACACTAACCCTAACCCTAACCCTAACCCTAACACATACTCTTACCCTAACACTAACCCTAACCCTAACCCTAACCCTTACCCTAACCCTAACCCTAACCCTAACACTTACCTTTACCCTAACCCTAACCCTAACCTCAACCCTAAACCTAAATGTAACCCTAAAACTGACCCTTACCCTTACCCTCACCCTAAACCTAAACGTAAACGTAACCCTATCCCTAACCCTAACCCTAACCTTAACCTTAAACACTTATCCTTACCCTAACCCTAACCCTAAACCTAACCCTAACCCTAACCTTAACCCTAACCCTTTACCTTACGCTAACCCTAACCCTATACCTAACCCTAAACCTAACACTTACCCTTACTCTAACCCTAACCCTAAACCTAACTCTAACCCTTAACCTTACCCTAACACTAACCCTAACCCTAACCCTAACCCTAACACTTACCCTTACCCTAACCCTAACCCTAAACCTAACCCTAACCATAACACTTACCCTTACCCTAACCCCAACCCTAATCCTAACCCTAACCCTAACCCTTACACTTATCCTAACCCTTACCCTAACCCTAACACTTACCCTTATCGTAAAGCCTACCCTAACCCTAACCCTAACCCTAACCCTAACCCTTACCCTAACCCTAACCCTAACCCTAACCCTTACCCTTACCCTAAACCTAAACCTAACCCTAACCCTAACCCTAACCCTTTCCCTTATCCTAAACCTAAACGTAACCCTAACCCTAACCCTAAAACTTACCCTTATCCTTACCTTAACCCTAACCTAACCCTAACCCTTCCCTTACCCTAACGCTAACCCTTACCCTTAACTTAACCGTAACCCTACTCCTAACAGTTACCCTTACCCTAACGCTAACCATTAAGCTAAACTTAACACTAACCCTAACACATACTCTTACCCTAACACTAACCCTAACCCTAACCGTAACCCTTACCCTAACCCTAACCCTAACCCTAACACTTACCTTTACCCTAACCCTAACCCTAACCTTAACCCTAAACCTAAATGTAACCCTAAACCTGACCCTTACCCTTACCCTCACCCTAAACCTAAACGTAAACGTAACCCTATCCCTAACCCTAACCCTAACCTTAACCTTAAACGCTTATCCTTACCCTAACCCTAACCCTAAACCTAACCCTAACCCTAACCTTAACCCTAACCCTTTCCCTTACGCTAACCCTAACCCTATCCCTAACCCTAAACCTAACACTTACCCTCACTCTAACCCTAACCCTAAACCTAACTCTAACCCTTAACCTTACCCTAAATCTAACCCTAACCCTAACCCTAACCACAACCCTAACCCTTACCCTTACTTAACCCTAACCCTAAACCTAACCCTCACCATAAAGGTAACATTAACCCTAACCCTAACCATTATCCTTACCCTAACCCTAACCCTAAAACTCACCCGAACTCTAACCCTAACCCTAACCCTAACCCCTAACCCTAACCCTAACCCTTACCCTTATCCTAAACCTAACCCTAACCATTACCCTTATACTAACCCTGACCCTAAACTTAACCCCAACCCTAAACTTAACCCTAAACCTTAACCTTACACTTACACTAACCCAAACACTTATCCTCACCCTAACCCTAACCATAACCCTAAACCTTACACTAACCCTAACCCTAACCCTAACCTTTACACTTACCCTTACCCTAACCCTGACGCTTACCCTAACCCTAACCCTAATCCTAACCCTAACACTTACCATAAGCCTAACCCTAACCCTTACCCTAACCCTAACCCTACCCTAACCCTTACCCTAATCCTAACCCTAAACCTAACCCCTAACCCTAACCCTTAACATAACCCTGACCCTAACCCTAACCCTAACCCTTACCCTTACCCTAACCCTAAACCTAACTCTAACCCTAAACCTAAACCTAACCCTTACCCTAACCTTAACCCTAAACTTAAACCTAACCCAAACCCTAACCCTAACCCTAAGCCGTACCTTTCCCTAAACCTAACCCTAACCCTAACCCTAACCCTAACCCTAACCCTACTAATAACCCTAACACTAACCCTAAAACTAACACCTAACCCTAACCCTAACCCTAAACCTTACCCTTACCTAACTCTAATCCTAACGCTGACCCTTACCATTACCCTAACCCTAACCCTAAACTTATCCCTGTCCCTAAACCTAACCCTAACCCTAACCCTAACCCTAAGCCTAAGCCTAACACTTACCCTTACCCTAACCCTAACCCGAAACCTAACGCTTACCCTTACTCTAAACCTAAACCAAACCCTAACACTAACCCTAACCCTAATCCTAACCTATAAACCTAACCCTAACCATTCCCCTAACCCTAACCATAACCCTAACCCTAAACCTGCCCCTAACCCAAACTCTAACCTTAACCCTAACCCTTACCCTTCCACTAAAACTAACCCTAACCTTAACCCTAACCCGAACCCTAACCCTAAACATAACCATAAACCTAACCCTAAACCTAACACTAAACCTAATACTAACCCTAACCCTTACCCTAACCCTAACCCTAACCCTGGCCCTAACCCTAACCCTAACCCTAACCCTAAACCTAACACTTAACATAACCCTCCCCCTAACCATTACCCTTATCCTAACCCTAACCCTAAACTTAACCCCACACCTAAACCTAACCCTAACCCTAACTCTAACCCTAAAACTTACCCTAAACATAACCCTAACCTTAACACTTAAACTTACCCTAACCCTAACCCTTACCCTAACCCTAACACTAACAATAACACTTACCCTAACCCTAACCCTAACCCTAACCCTTACCCTAACCCTAACCCTTACCCAAACCCTATCCTAACACTAACCCTAACCCCTAACCCTAACCCTTAACCTAACCCTAACCCTAACCCTTACCCTTACCCTAACCCTAAACCTAACTCTAACCCTAACCCTAACTCTAACCCTAACCTTAAACCTAACCCTAACCCTAACCATAACCCTAACCCTTACCCTTACCCTAACCCTAACCCTAACCCTAACCCTAATCCTAACCCTAATCCTTACCCTTAACCTAACCCTAACACTAAACCTAACCCTTACCCTAACCCTAAACCTAACCCTAACCCTAAACCTTACCCTTACCCTAAACCTAACCCTAACCGTTACTCTAAACCAAACCCTAACCCTAACCCTAACCCTTACCCTTATCTTAACCCTAACCCTAAACCTAACCCTTCCCCTACCCTAACGCTAACCCTAACCCTAACCCTAACCCAAACCCTAACACATACTCTTACCCTAACCCTAACCCTAACGCATAACTTAACCCTAACCCTAATCCTAACCCTTACCCTTACTCTAACCCTAAACCTAACCTTAACCCAACCCTTAACCTAAGCCTAAACCTAACCCTAACCTTAACCCTAACCCTTACCCTTACACTAACCCTAACTCTAACCCTAACCTTAATCCTAACCCGAACCCTAACCCTAACCCTAAACCTAACCTCAACCCTAACCCTTATCCTTACCCTAACCATAACCATAACCCATACCCTAACCCTAACCCTAATCCTAACCCTTACTCTTACTCTAACCCTAACCCTACACTTAACCCAACCCTTAACCTAACCCTAACCCTAACCCTAAGCCTAAACCTTACCCTAACCCTAACCCTAGCGCTAAACCTAACGCTAACCCTAACCCCTAACCCTAACCGTAACCCTAATCCTAACCCTAACAATAAACTTAATGCTAACTCTAACCCTAACCCTAACCCTTACTCTAAACCTAACCCTAACCCTAACCCTAACACTTACCCTTACACTAACCGTAACCCTAACCTTAACCCTAACCTGAACCCTAATCCTAACCCTAAACCTAACCTCAACCCTAACCCTTATCCTTACCCTAACCCTAACCATAACCATAACCCTAAGCCTAACCCTTACCCGTACGCTAACCCTAAGCCCAAAACCTAACCGTAACCCATACCCTTACCCTAACCCTAATACTAATCCTAACTCTAACCCTAATCTTAATCCTAACCCTTACCCTTACCCTAACCCTACCCCTAACCCTAACCCTAAACCTAACACGAACCCTAACCCTAACCCTTACCCTAACCCTAACCCTGGCCCTGACCCTAACCCTAACCCTAACCCTATCCCTATCCCTAACCCTAACACTTACCCTAACCCTACCCCTAACCATTACCCTTATCATAACCCTAACCCCAAACTTAACCCCAACACTAAACCTAACCCTAACCCTAACACTTACCCTAACTCTTAAACTAACCCTAACCCTAACCCTAACCCTAACACTTACCCTTACCCTAACCCTAATTCTAACCCTAAAACTTACCCTAACCCTAACCTCAACACTTAACACTTAACCTTACCCTAACCCTAACCCTAACACTTACCCTAACCCTAGCGCTAAACCTAACCCTAACCCTAACCCTAGCACTAAACCTTACCCTAACCATAACCCTAATCCTAACCCTAACCCTTACCTTACCCTAACCTAAACCCTAAACCTAACCCTAACCCTAACTCTAACACTAATGTTAACCCTAAACCTTATCCTTAACCTAACCCTAACCCTAACCTTAAACCTAACCCTAAACCTAAACCTAACCCTTACCCTTCCCCTAACCCTAACCCTAACCTTAACCCTTACCCTAAACCTAAACCTAATCCTAACCCTAACCCTTACACCTACCCTAACCCTAACCCTAACCTTAACCCTAACCCTAACCCTTACCCTTACCCTAACCCTAACTCTGAAACTAAACCGAACTCTAACACTATCCCTAAACCTAAATATTATCCTTACCCTAACCTTAACCCTACACCTAATGCTAACCCTAACCCCTAACCCTAACTCTAACCCTACTCCTAACCCTAACCCTAACCCTAACCCTAACCTAACCCTAACCTTAATGCTAACTCTAACCCTCACCCTAACCCTTACAATAAACCTAATCCTAACCCTAACCCTAGCCCTAGCCCTTACCCTTACACTAACCGTAACCCTAAACCTAAACCTAACCCTAACCCTAACCGTAACACCTAACCCTAACCCTAACCCTAACCCTAACCTTACCCTTACCCTATCCCTAACCCAGAACTTAACCCCAACCTTAAACCTAAACCTAACCCTAACCCTAACCCTAACCCTAATCATTACCCTTACCCTAACCGTAAACCTAACCCTAACCATAACCCTAAACCCTAACACTAACTCTAACCCTAACACTTACCCTTACCCTAACCCTAACCCTAAGCCTTACCCTTACCCTAATCCTAACCTTAAACCTAACCCTATCCCTAACCCTAACCCTAACCCTAACCCTAACACTAACACTTACCCTAACCCTAACCCTAACCCTTACCCTTACCCAAAACTAAACCTAACCTTAACCCTAACCCTAAACCTAACCCTAACCCTAACCCTTACCCTAACACTAACCCTAACCCTAACACTTACCCTTACCCTAACCCTAACCCTAACCCTAATCCTAACCCTAACCGTAACACTTACCCTTACCCTAACCCCAACCCTAATCCTAACCCTAACCCTAACCCTTACACTTATCCTAACCCTTACCCTAATCCTAACACTTACCCTTATCGTAAAGCCTACCCTAAACCTAACCCTAACCCTAACCCTTACCCTAACCCTAACCCTAACCCTTATCCTTACCTAACCCCAAACCTAAACCTAACCCTTACCCTAACACCTAAACCTAACCCTAACCCTTACCCTTATTCTAAACCTAACCCTAACACTTACCTTACCCTAACCCCTACCCTAATCCTAACCCTAACCCTAACACTTACCTTTACCCTAACCCTAACCCTAACCTTAACCCCAACCCCAAACCTAACCCTAACACTAACCCTAACTATTACCCTTACCCTAACCCTAAACCTAAACCTAACCCTAACCCTAACCCTAACCCTTACACTAACACTAACACTAATCCTAACCCTAACCCTCACCCTTAACTTTACACTAACCCTAACAATAAACCTAAACCTAACCCTAAGCCTAACACTAAACCTAACCCCTAACACTAACAATAACCCTAACTCTTACCCTTATCCTAACCCTAACCCTAACCCTAACACTTACCCTTACCCTAACCCCATCCCTAACCCTAAACCTAACCCTAACCCTTACCCTAACCCTAACCCTAACCCTAACAATTACCATTACCCTAACGCTAATTCTAACCCTAACCCTAACCCTAACCCTTAACCTAACACATACACTTACCCTAACTCTAACACTTACCGTAACCCTAAACCTAAACGTAACCCTAAACCTGACCCTTACACTTAACCTCACCCTAACCCTAAACGTAAACGTAACCCTAACCCTAACCCTAACCCTAACCTTAACCCTAAATGCTTATCCTTACCCTAACCCTAACCCTAAACCTAACCCTAACCCTAACCCTAACCTTAACCCTAACCCTTTTCTTTACGCTAACCCTAACGCTAACCCTAACCCTAAACCTAACACTTACCCTTACTCTAACCCTAACCCTAAACCTAACTCTAACCCTTACCCTTACCCTAAATCTAACCCTAACCCTAACCCTAACCACAACCCTAATCCTTACCCTTACCTAACCCTAACCCTAAACCTAACCCTTAGCATAAACCTAACATTAACCCTAACCCTAACCATTATCCTTACCCTAACCCTAACCCTAAAACTCACCCTAACTCTAACCCTAACCCTAACCCTAACCCCTAACCCTAACCCTAACCCTTAACCTTATCCTAACCCTAACCCTAAACATTACCCTTATACTAACCCTGACCCTAAACTTAACCCCAACCTTAAACCTAACCCTAAACCTTAACCTAACCCTTACCCTAACCCTAACACTTACCCTCACCCTAACCCTAACCCTAACCCTAAACCTTACCCTAACCCTAACCCTAACCCTAACCTTAACACTTACCCTTACCCTAACCCTAACCCTTACCCTAACCCTAACTCTAATCCTAACCCTAACACTTACCCTAACCCGAACCCTAACCCTTACCCTAACCCTAACCCTAACCCTAACCCTACCCTTACCCTAATCCTAACCCTAACCCTAACCGTAACCCCTAACCCTAACCCTTAACATAACCCTGACCCTAACCCTAACCCTAACCCTTACCCTTACCCTAACCCTAAACCTAACTCTAACCCTAACCCTAAACCTAACCCTTACCCTAACCCTAACCCTAACCCTAACCCTTACCCTAACACTACCCCTAACCCTAAACCTAACCTTAAACCTAACCCTAAGCATAACCCCAAACCTAACCCTTACCCTTACCCTTACCCTTACCCTAACCCTAACCCTAATCCTAACCCTAACCCTAACCATGACCTTAACCTAACCCTAACCCTAACCCTAACCATAACCCCTAAACCTAACCCTAACCCTAATCCTTACCATTATCCTAACACTAACCCTAACCCTATCACTTACCCTTACCCTAACCCCTAGCCTAACCCTAACCCTAACCCTATCCCTTACCCTAACCCTAACCGTAACCCTAAACCTTACACTTACCCTAAACCTAAACCTAACCCTTACTCTAATCCTAACCCTAACCCTAACCCTAAACCTTACCATTATCTTAACCCTAACCCTAACCCTTACCCTTACCCTAACGCTATCCCTAACCCTAACCCTAACCCTAATACATACCCTTACCCTAACCCTAACCCTAACCTTAACCGTAACCCTAAACCTAACCCTAAACCTAACCCTAACCCTAACCCATACCCTAAACCTAACCCTAACCATAAAACTTACCCTTACCCTAACCCTAACCCTAACCTTAACCCAACCCTTACCCTAACCCTAACCCTAATCCTAACCCTTACCCTAACCCTAACCCTAACCCTACACTTACCCTAATCCTAACCCTAACCCTAACCCTAACCCCTAACCCTAAACCTTAACATAACCCTGACCCTAACCCTAACCCTAATCCTTACCCTAACCCTAACCCTAACCTAACCCTAACCCTTACCCTTACCTAACCCTAATCCTAAACCTAAACCTAAATCTAATCCTAACCCTAACCTTAACCCTAACCGTTATCCTTACCCTAACCCTAACCCTAACACTAACCCTAGCCTTAAACGTAACCGTAAACCTAACCCTAACCCTAACCCTTACCCTTACCCTAACCCTAACCCTAACAGTAACCCTTACCCTTACCCTAACCCTAACCCTAACCCTAACCTTAACGCAACCCTAACCCTAACCCTAACCCTAACACTTACACTTACCCTAACCCTAGCGCTAAACCTAACCCTAACCCTAACCCTAACCCTTACCCTTACCCTAAACCTAACCCTAATCCTAACTCTAACCCTTACACTTACCCTAACCCTAACCCTAAACCTAACCCTAATCCTAACCCTAACCCTATCCTTAGCCATAAACCTAACCTTAACCCTAACCCTAACCCTTACCCTAACCCTAACCCTGGCCCTAACCCTATCCCTAAACCTAACCCTAACCCTAACACTTACCCTAACCCTAACCCTAACCATTGCCCTTATCCTAACCCTAACCCTAAACTTAACCCCAACCCTAAACCTAACCGTAAACCTAACCCTAACCCTAACCCATACCCTAAACCTAACCCTAACCCTAACCCTTACCCTTACCCTAACCCTAACCCTAACCTTAACCCAACCCTTACCCTAAACCTAACCCTAACCCTAACCCTTACCCTTACCCTAACACATACCCTTACCCTAACCCTAACCCTAATCCTTACCCTAACCCTAACCCTAACCCTAATCCTAACCCTAACCCTTACCCTTACCTAACCCTAATCCTAAACCTAACCCTAAACCTAATCTTAACCCTAACCTTATCCCTAACCGTTATCCTTACCCTAACCCTAACCCTAACCCTAACCCTAACCCTAGCCTTAAACGTAACCCTAAACCTAACCCTAACCCTAACCCTTACGCTTACCCTAACCCTAACCCTAACCGTAACCCTTACCTTACCCTAACCCTAACCCTAACCTTAACGCAAACCTAACCCTAACCCTAACCCTAACCCCAACACTTACACTTACCCTAACCCTAGCGCTAAACCTAATCCTAACCCTAACCCTAACCCTTACCCTAAACCTAACCCTAATCCTAACTCTAACCCTTACCCTTACCCTAACTCTAACCCTAAACCTAACCCTAATCCTAACCCTAACAATAACCTTAGCCATAAACCTTATCCTTACCCTAACCCTAACCATAACCCTAACACTAAACCTAACCCTAAACCTAAACCTAACCCTTAGCTTACCCTAACCCTAACCCTAATCCTAACCCTTACCCTAACACTAACCCTAACACTAACCCTTACCCTAACCCTAACCCTAACCCTAACCCTTACCCTTACCCTAATATTAACCCTAACCCTAAACCTAACCCTAACTCTAACCCTAAGCCTAACCCTAACGCTAAACCTAACCCTAACCCTAACCCTTACCTTTACCCTAACCCTAAACCTAAACGTAACCCTAACCCTTACTCTTACCCTTACCCTCACCTAAACTTGAACCTAATCCTAACCCTAACCCTAACCCTAACCTTAACCCTAAATCCTTATCCTTACCCTAACCCTAACCATAAAAATAACCCTAACCCTAACCTTAACCCTAACCCTTTCCCTTAACCTAACCCTAACCCTAACCCTAACCATAAACCTAACATTTACCCTAACCTTAACCGTTATCCTTACCCTAACCCTAAACCTAAAACTAACACTAACCCTAACCCTAACCCTAACCCCTACCCCTAACCCCTACCCCTAACCCTACCCCTTACCCTTACCCTAACCCTAACCCTAACCCTTACCAGAACCCCAACCCTAACCATTACCCTTATACTAAACCTGACACTAAATTTAAACCCAACCCTAACCCTAACCCTAACCTCAAACATAACCATAACCATAACCCCAAACCTAACCCTTACCCTTACCCTAAACCTACCCCTAAGCCTAAGCCTAACCCTAACCCTAACCCTAACTCTAAACTTAACCGTAACCCTAACCATAACCCTTGCCCTTACCCTAACCCTAACCCTAAACCTATCACTAACCCTAACCCTAACCCTAACCCTTAACCTTAACCTAACCGTAACCCTAACCCTAACCTTAACCCAACCCTAAACCTAACCCTAATCCTAACCCTAACCCTTACCCTTACCCTAACCCTAGCCCTAAACCTTTCCCTAACTCCAACCCTAACCCTTACCCTAACCCTAACCATAAACCTAACCCTAACCCTTAACCTTACGCTAACCCTAACCCTAAACCTAACCCTAAACCTAACTGTAACCATAACCTTAACCCTAACCCTTATCCTTACCCTAATCCTAACCCTAAACCTAACCCTAACCCTAGACCTAACCCTTGCCCTTACCCTAACTCTAACTCTAAACCTAACCCTAACCCTTACCCTAACACTAACCCTAACCCTAACCCTAATACTTACCCTTACCCTAACCCTAACTCTAAACCTAACCCTAACCCTTACCCTAACACTAACCCTAACCCTAACCCTAACACTTAAACTTACCCTAACCCTAACCCTAACCCTTACCCTTACCCTAAGCCTAACCCTAACCCGAATCCTAACCCTTACCCTTACCCTAACACTAACTCTGAACCTAAACCGAACAATAACCCTATCCCTAACCATAACTCTTATCCTTACCCTAACCCTAACCCTAAACCTAACCCTAACCCTACCCCTAACCCTTACCCTTTCCCTAACCCTAACCCTAAACCTAACACTTACCCTTACCCTAACCCTAAACCTAACCCTAAAACTAACCCTAACCCTAACCCTAACATTAACCCAACCCTAACCCTAACCCTAACCCTTACCCTTACCCTAACCCTACCCCTAACCCTCACCCTTTCCCTAACCATAACACTAACCCTAACCCATACACTTACCCTAACCCTAAACCTAACCCTAAACCTAACCCTTACCCTAACCCTAACACTAACCTTAAACCCTAACACTAACCCTAACCCCTAAACCTAACCCTTAACCTAACCCTAACCCTAACCCTAACCCTAACCCTTACCCTAAACCTAACCCTAAACCTAACCCTAACCCTAACCCTAACACCTAACCCTAACCCTAACCCTAATCCTTACCCTTATCCTAACCCTAACACTAACCCTAGCACTTACCCTTACCCTAAACCCTACCCTATCCCTAACCCTAACCCTAACCCTTACCCTAACCCTAACCCTAAACCTTACCCTTACCGTAACCTAACCCTAACCCTTACCCTAAACCTAACCCTAACCCTAACCCTAAACCTTACCCTTATTTTAAGCCTAACCCTAAACCTAACCCTTACCTCTACCCTAAGGCTAACCCTAACCCTAACCCTAACCCTAACACATACCCTTAATCTAACCCTAACCCTAGCCTTAACCGTAACCCTAAACCTAACCATAACCCTAACCCTTACCCTTACCCTAACCCTAACCCAAACCGTAACCCTTACCCTTACCCTAACCCTAACCCTAACCTTAACGCAACCCTAAATCTAACCCTAACCCTAACCCTAACCACAACCCTAATCCTTACCCTTACCTAACCCTAACCCTAAACCTAACCCTAACCAAAAACCTAACATTAACCCTAACCCTAACCATTATCCTTACCCTAACCCTAACCCTAAAACTCACCCTAACTCTAACCCTAACCCTAACCCTAACCCCTAACCCTAACCCTAACCCTTAACCTTACCATAACCCTAACCCTAACCATTACCCTTATACTAACCCTGACCCTAAACTTAACCCCAACCCTAAACCTAACCCTAAACCTTAACCTAACCCTTACCCTAACCCTAACACTTACCCTCACCCTAACCCTAACCCTAACCCTAAACCTTACCCTAACCCTAACCCTAACCCTAACCTTAACACTTACCCTTACCCTAACCCTAACCCTTACCCTAACCCTAACCCTAATCCTAACCCTAACACTTACCCTAACCCTAACCCTAACCCTTACCCTAACCCTAACCCTAACCCTACCCTTACCCTAATCCTAACCCTAACCCTAACCCTAACCCCTAACCCTAACCCTTAACATAACCCTGACCCTAACCCTAACCCTAACCCTTACCCTTACCCTAACCCTAAACCTAACTCTAACCCTAACCCTAAACCTAACCCTTACCCTAACCCTAACCCTAACCCTAACCCTTACCCTAACACTACCCCTAACCCTAAACCTAACCTTAAACCTAACCCTAAGCATAACCCCAAACCTAACCCTTACCCTTACCCTTACCCTTACCCTAACCCTAACCCTAAACCTAACCCTAACCATGACCTTAACCTAACCCTAACCCTAACCCTAACCGTAACCCCTAAACCTAACCCTAACCCTAATCCTTACCATTATCCTAACACTAACCCTAACCCTATCACTTACCCTTACCCTAACCCCTAGCCTAACCCTAACCCTAACCCTATCCCTTACCCTAACCCTAACCGTAACCCTAAACCTTACACTTACCCTAAACCTAAACCTAACCCTTACTCTAATCCTAACCCTAACCCTAACCTTAAACCTTACCATTATCTTAACCCTAACCCTAACCCTTACCCTTACCCTAACGCTATCCCTAACCCTAACCCTAACCCTAATACATACCCTTACCCTAACCCTAACCCTAACCTTAACCGTAACCCTAAACCTAACCCTAAACCTAACCCTAACCCTAACCAATACCCTAAACCTAACCCTAACCATAACCCTTACCCTTACCCTAACCCTAACCCTAACCTTAACCCAACCCTTACCCTAACCCTAACCCTAACCCTAACCCTAACCCTTACCCTAACCCTAACCCTAACCCTACACTTACCCTAATCCTAACCCTAACCCTAACCCTAACCCCTAACCCTAAACCTTAACATAACCCTGACCCTAACCCTAACCCTAATCCTTACCCTAACCCTAACCCTAATCCTAACCCTAACCCTTACCCTTACCTAACCCTAATCCTAAACCTAAACCTAAATCTAATCCTAACCCTAACCTTAACCCTAACCGATATCCTTACCCTAACCCTAACCCTAACCCTAACCCTAGCCTTAAACGTAACCGTAAACCTAACCCTAACCCTAACCCTTACCCTTACCCTAACCCTAACCCTAACCCTAACCTTAACGCAACCCTAACCCTAACCCTAACCCTAACACTTACACTAACCCTAACCCTAGCGCTAAACCTAACCCTAACCCTAACCCTAACCCTTACCCTTACCCTAAACCTAACCCTAATCCTAACTCTAACCCTTACCCTTACCCTAACCCTAACCCTAAACCTAACCCTAATCCTAACCCTAATCCTATCCTTAGCCATAAACCTAACCTTAACCCTAACCCTAACCCTTACCCTAACCCTAACCCTGGCCCTAACCCTATCCCTAAACCTAACCCTAACACTTACCCTAACCCTAACCCTAACCATTGCCCTTATCCTAACCCTAACCCTAAACTTAACTCCAACCGTAAACCTAACCGTAAACCTAACCCTAACCCTAACCCATACCCTAAACCTAACCCTAACCCTAACCCTTACCCTTACCCTAACCCTAACCCTAACCTTAACCCAACCCTTACCCTAGCCCTAACCCTAACCCTAACCCTTACCCTTACCCTAACACATACCCTTACCCTAACCCTAACCCTAATCCTTACCCTAACCCTAACCCTAATCCTAACCCTAACCCTTACCCTTACCTAACCCTAATCCTAAACCTAACCCTAAACCTAATCTTAACCCTAACCTTATCCCTAACCGTTATCCTTACCCTAACCCTAACCCTAACCCTAACCCTAACCCTAACCCTAGCCTTAAACGTAACCCTAAACCTAACCCTAACCCTAACCCTTACCCTAACCCTAACCCTAACCCTACCCTTACCCTAATCCTAACCCTAACCCTAACCCTAACCCCTAACCCTAACCCTTAACATAACCCTGACCCTAACCCTAACCCTAACCCTTACCCTTACCCTAACCCTAAACCTAACTCTAACCCTAACCCTAAACCTAAACTTTACCCTAACCCTAACCCTAACCCTAACCCTTACCCTAACACTACCCGTAACCCTAAACCTAACCTTAAACCTAACCCTAAGCATAACCCCAAACCTAACACTTACCCTTACCCTTACCCTTACCCTAACCCTAACCCTAACCCTAACCCTAACCCTAACCCTAACCCTAACCATGACCTTAACCTAACCCTAACCCTAACCCTAACCGTAACCCCTAAACCTAACCCTAACCCTAATCCTTACCATTATCCTAACACTAACCCTAACCCTATCACTTACCCTTACCCTAACCCCTAGCCTAACCCTAACCCTAACCCTATCCCTTACCCTAACCCTAACCGTAAACCTAAACCTTACACTTACCCAAAACCTAAACCTAACCCTTACTCTAATCCTAACCCTAACCCTAACCCTAAACCTTACCCTAACGCTATCCCTAACCCTAACCCTAACCCTAATACATACCCTTACCCTAACCCTAACCCTAACCTTAACCGTAACCCTAAACCTAACCCTAAACCTAACCCTAACCCTAACCCATACCCTAAACCTAACCCTAACCATAACCCTTACCCTTACCCTAACCCTAACCCTAACCTTAACCCAACCCTTACCCTAACCCTAACCCTAACCCTAACCCTAAACCTTACCCTAACCCTAACCCTAACCCTACACTTACCCTAATCCTAACCCTAACCCTAACCCTAACCCCTAACCCTAAACCTTAACATAACCCTGACCCTAACCCTAACCCTAATCCTTACCCTAACCCTTACCCTAACCTAACCCTAACCCTTACCCTTACCTAACCCTAATCCTAACCTTAACCCAACCCGAACCCTAACCCTTAACCTATCCTAACACTAACTCTGAACCTAAACCGAACAATAACCCTATCCCTAACCCTAACTCTTATCCTTACCCTAACCCTAACCCTAAACCTAACCCTAACCCTACACCTAAACCTTACCCTTTCCCTAACCCTAACCCTAAACCTAACCCTTACCCTTACCCTAACCCTAAACCTAACCCTAAACCTAACCCTAAACCTAGACCTAACCTTTGCCCTACCCTAACCCTAACTCTAAACCTAACCCTAACACTTACCCTAACACTAACCCTAACCCTAACCCTAACACTTACCCGTACCCTAACCCTAACCCTAACCCTTACCCTTACCCTAACCCTAACCCTAACCTGAACCCTTACCCTTACCCTTACCCTAACACTAACCCTAACCCTAACCCTAACCCTAACCCTTACCCTAACCCTAACCCTAAACCTATCACTAACCCTAACCCTAACCCTAACCATTAAACTTAAGCTAACCATATCCCTAACCCTAACCTTAACCGAACCCTAAACCCAACCCTAATCCTAACCCTAAACCTTACCCTTACCCTAACCCTAGCGCTAAACCTAACCCTAACCCTTACCCTTACGCTAACCCTAACCCTAAACCTAACTCTAACCATAACCTTAACCCTAACCCTTATCCTTACCCTAATCCTAACCCTAAACCTAACCCTAAACCTACACCTAACCTTTGCCCTACCCTAACCCTAACTCTAAACCTAACCCTAACACTTACCCTAACACTAACCCTAACCCTAACCCTAACACTTACCCGTACCCTAACCCTAACCCTAACCCTTACCCTTACCCTAACCCTAACCCTAACCTGAACCCTTACCCTTACCCTTTCCCTAACCCTAACGCTAAACCTAACCCTTACCCTTACCCTAACCCTAAACCTAACCCTAACCCTATCCCTAACCCTAACCTTAACCCAACCCTAACCCTAACCCTAACCCTTACCCTCACATTAACCCTAACCCTAATCCTTACCCTAACCCTAACCCTAACCCTATCCCTAACCCTTACCCTATCCCTAACCCTAACCCTAACCCTTACCTATACCCTAACCCTAAACCTGACCCTAAACCTAACCCTAACCCTAACACTAAGCCTAAGCTTAAACCTAACCCAAACCCAAACCCTAACCCTAACCCGTACCTTTCCCTAACCCTAACCCTAAACCTAACCCTAACCGTAACCCTAACCCTGACCCTTACCCTTACCCTTACCCTAACCCTAACCCTTACCCTACACCTAAACCTAACCCTAACCCTAACCCTTACCCTTACCCTAACCCTAACCCAAACTCTGACCCTTACCATTACCCTAACCCTAACCTTAACCCCAAACCTAAACATTACCCTAACCCTAAACATAACCCTGACCCTAACTCTAATCCTTACCCTAACACTAACCCTAACCCTAACCCAAGGCCTAACCCTTACCCTTACCCTAACCCTAACCCTAACCCTAAGGCTTACCCTTACCCTAAACCTAACCCTAACCCTAACCATAACCATAACCCTTACCCTAACCCTAATCCTTACCCTAAACCTAACCCTAACCCTTCCCCTAACCCTAATCCTAACCCTAACCCTACCTAACCCTAACCCTTACCCTTACATTAACCCTAACCCTAACCTTAAACCTAACCCGAACCCTAACCCTAACCCTAAACCTAACCTTAATCCTAACCCTTATCCTTACCCTAACCCTAACCATAACCCTAACCCTAAGCCTATCCCTAACCCTAAACCTAACCCTTACACTTACCCTTACGCGCACCCTAACCCAAAACCTAACCGTAACCCTTACCATAACCCTAACCCTAACCATAACCCTAAACCTAAATCTAAGTCTAACCCTAACCCTTACCCTAACCCTAACCCTGGCCCTAACCCTAACCCTAACCCTAACCCTAACACTTACCCTAACCTTAACCCTAACCATTGCCCTTATCCTAACCCTAACCCTAAACTTAACCCCAACCGTAAACCTA
The DNA here is from genome assembly GCA_024803745.1 of Megascapheus bottae. Classification (NCBI taxonomy): domain Eukaryota; kingdom Metazoa; phylum Chordata; class Mammalia; order Rodentia; family Geomyidae; genus Megascapheus; species Megascapheus bottae. The sequence continues at coordinate 1,410,519 of JANJXV010000168.1, read as the reverse complement.
ACCCTAACCCTAACCCTTACCCTAACACTTACCCTAACACTAACCCTAACCCTAACCCTAACCCTAACTTTAACACTTAACCTTACCCTAAACGTAACCCTAACCCTAACCCTTACACTAACCCTAACCCTAACCCTAACACTTACCCTAACCCTAACCCTTAACCTAACCCTAACCCTAACCCTAACCCTTACCCTAATCCTAACACTAACACTAACCCTAACCTCTAACCCTAACCCCTAACCTAACCCTAACCCTAACCCTAACCCTTACCCTTACCCTAATCTTAAACCTAACTCTAACCCTAACCCAAACCCTAACCCTTACCCTAAACCTAACCCTAACACTTACCATAACCCTAACCCTAACCCTAACCTTAAACCTAACCCTAACCCTAAACATAACCCTAACCCTTACCCTTACCCTAAACCTAACCTTAAACCTAACCCTAACCCTAACCCTAACTCTAAACTTAACCCTATCCCTAACCCTAACACTCGCCCTTACCCTAACCCTAACCATAAACCTATCACTAACCCTAACCCAAACCCTAACCCTTACCCTTAACCTAAACCTAACCCTAAACCTAAACATAACCCTACCCTAACCCTACCCTAACCCCTAACCCTAACCCTAACCCTAATCCTTACCCTTATCCTAACCCTTACCCTAACCCTAACCCTAACCCTAACAATTACCATTACCCTAACGCTAATTCTAACCCTAACCCTAACCCTAACCCTTAACCTAACACATACACTTACCCTAACCCTAACACTTACCGTAACCCTAAACCTAAACGTAACCCTAAACCTGACCCTTACACTTAACCTCACCCTAACCCTAAACGTAAACGTAACTCTAACCCTAACCCTAACCTTAACCCTAAATGCTTATCCTTACCCTAACCCTAACCCTAAACCTAACCCTAACCCTAACCTTAACCCTAACCCTTTTCTTTACGCTAACCCTAACCCTAACCCTAACCCTAAACCTAACACTTACCCTTACTATATCCCTAACCCTAAACCTAACTCTAACCCTTACCCTTACCCTAAATCTAACCCTAACCCTAACCCTAACCACAACCCTAATCCTTACCCTTACCTAACCCTAACCCTAAACCTAACCCTAACCAAAAACCTAACATTAACCCTAACCCTAACCATTATCCTTACCCTAACCCTAACCCTAAAACTCACCCTAACTCTAACCCTAACCCTAACCCTAACCCCTAACCCTAACCCTAACCCTAACCCTAATCCTAACCCTAACACTTACCCTAACCCTAACCCTAACCCTTACCCTAACCCTAACCCTAACCCTACCCTTACCCTAATCCTAACCCTAACCCTAACCCTAACCCCTAACCCTAACCCTTAACATAACCCTGACCCTAACCCTAACCCTAACCCTTACCCTTACCCTAACCCTAAACCTAACTCTAACCCTAACCCTAAACCTAACCCTTACCCTAACCCTAACCCTAACCCTAACCCTTACCCTAACACTACCCCTAACCCTAAACCTAACCTTAAACCTAACCCTAAGCATAACCCCAAACCTAACCCTTACCCTTACCCTTACCCTTACCCTAACCCTAACCCTAAACCTAACCCTAACCATGACCTTAACCTAACCCTAACCCTAACCCTAACCGTAACCCCTAAACCTAACCCTAACCCTAATCCTTACCATTATCCTAACACTAACCCTAACCCTATCACTTACCCTTACCCTAACCCCTAGCCTAACCCTAACCCTAACCCTATCCCTTACCCTAACCCTAACCGTAACCCTAAACCTTACACTTACCCTAAACCTAAACTTAACCCTTACTCTAATCCTAACCCTAACCCTAACCTTAAACCTTACCATTATCTTCACCCTAACCCTAACCCTTACCCTTACCCTAACGCTATCCCTAACCCTAACCCTAACCCTAATACATACCCTTACCCTAACCCTAACCCTAACCTTAACTGTAACCCTAAACCTAACCCTAAACCTAACCCTAACCCTAACCAATACCCTAAACCTAACCCTAACCATAACCCTTACCCTTACCCTAACCCTAACCCTAACCTTAACCCAACCCTTACCCTAACCCTAACCCTAACCCTAACCCTAACCCTTACCCTAACCCTAACCCTAACCCTACACTTACCCTAATCCTAACCCTAACCCTAACCCTAACCCCTAACCCTAAACCTTAACATAACCCTGACCCTAATCCTTACCCTAACCCTAACCCTAATCCTAACCCTAACCCTTACCCTTACCTAACCCTAATCCTAAACCTAAACCTAAATCTAATCCTAACCCTAACCTTAACCCTAACCGATATCCTTACCCTAACCCTAACCCTAACCCTAACCCTAGCCTTAAACGTAACCGTAAACCTAACCCTAACCCTAACCCTTACCCTTACCCTAACCCTAACCCTAACCCTAACCTTAACGCAACCCTAACCCTAACCCTAACCCTAACACTTACACTAACCCTAACCCTAGCGCTAAACCTAACCCTAACCCTAACCCTAACCCCTTACCCTTACCCTAAACCTAACCCTAATCCTAACTCTAACCCTTACCCTTACCCTAACCCTAACCCTAAACCTAACCCTAATCCTAACCCTAATCCTATCCTTAGCCATAAACCTAACCTTAACCCTAACCCTAACCCTTACCCTAACCCTAACCCTGGCCCTAACCCTATCCCTAAACCTAACCCTAACACTTACCCTAACCCTAACCCTAACCATTGCCCTTATCCTAACCCTAACCCTAAACTTAACTCCAACCGTAAACCTAACCGTAAACCTAACCCTAACCCTAACCCATACCCTAAACCTAACCCTAACCCTAACCCTTACCCTTACCCTAACCCTAACCCTAACCTTAACCCAACCCTTACCCTAGCCCTAACCCTAACCCTAACCCTTACCCTTACCCTAACACATACCCTTACCCTAACCCTAACCCTAATCCTTACCCTAACCCTAACCCTAATCCTAACCCTAACCCTTACCCTTACCTAACCCTAATCCTAAACCTAACCCTAAACCTAATCTTAACCCTAACCTTATCCCTAACCGTTATCCTTACCCTAACCCTAACCCTAACCCTAACCCTAACCCTAACCCTAGCCTTAAACGTAACCCTAAACCTAACCCTAACCCTAACCCTTACCCTAACCCTAACCCTAACCCTACCCTTACCCTAATCCTAACCCTAACCCTAACCCTAACCCCTAACCCTAACCCTAACATAACCCTGACCCTAACCCTAACCCTAACCCTTACCCTTACCCTAACCCTAAACCTAACTCTAACCCTAACCCTAAACCTAAACTTTACCCTAACCCTAACCCTAACCCTAACCCTTACCCTAACACTACCCGTAACCCTAAACCTAACCTTAAACCTAACCCTAAGCATAACCCCAAACCTAACACTTACCCTTACCCTTACCCTTACCCTAACCCTAACCCTAACCCTAACCCTAACCCTAACCCTAACCCTAACCATGACCTTAACCTAACCCTAACCCTAACCCTAACCGTAACCCCTAAACCTAACCCTAACCCTAATCCTTACCATTATCCTAACACTAACACTAACCCTATCACTTACCCTTACCCTAACCCCTAGCCTAACCCTAACCCTAACCCTATCCCTTACCCTAACCCTAACCGTAAACCTAAACCTTACACTTACCCAAAACCTAAACCTAACCCTTACTCTAATCCTAACCCTAACCCTAACCCTAAACCTTACCCTAACGCTATCCCTAACCCTAACCCTAACCCTAATACATACCCTTACCCTAACCCTAACCCTAACCTTAACCGTAACCCTAAACCTAACCCTAAACCTAACCCTAACCCTAACCCATACCCTAAACCTAACCCTAACCATAACCCTTACCCTTACCCTAACCCTAACCCTAACCTTAACCCAACCCTTACCCTAACCCTAACCCTAACCCTAACCCTAAACCTTACCCTAACCCTAACCCTAACCCTACACTTACCCTAATCCTAACCCTAACCCTAACCCTAACCCCTAACCCTAAACCTTAACATAACCCTGACCCTAACCCTAACCCTAATCCTTACCCTAACCCTTACCCTAACCTAACCCTAACCCTTACCCTTACCTAACCCTAATCCTAACCTTAACCCAACCCGAACCCTAACCCTTAACCTATCCTAACACTAACTCTGAACCTAAACCGAACAATAACCCTATACCTAACCCTAACTCTTATCCTTACCCTAACCCTAACCCTAAACCTAACCCTAACCCTACACCTAAACCTTACCCTTTCCCTAACCCTAACCCTAAACCTAACCCTTACCCTTACCCTAACCCTAAACCTAACCCTAAACCTAACCCTAAACCTAGACCTAACCTTTGCCCTACCCTAACCCTAACTCTAAACCTAACCCTAACACTTACCCTAACACTAACCCTAACCCTAACCCTAACACTTACCCGTACCCTAACCCTAACCCTAACCCTTACCCTTACCCTAACCCTAACCCTAACCTGAACCCTTACCCTTACCCTTACCCTAACACTAACCCTAACCCTAACCCTAACCCTAACCCTTACCCTAACCCTAACCCTAAACCTATCACTAACCCTAACCCTAACCCTAACCATTAAACTTAAGCTAACCATATCCCTAACCCTAACCTTAACCGAACCCTAAACCCAACCCTAATCCTAACCCTAAACCTTACCCTTACCCTAACCCTAGCGCTAAACCTAACCCTAACCCTTACCCTTACGCTAACCCTAACCCTAAACCTAACTCTAACCATAACCTTAACCCTAACCCTTATCCTTACCCTAATCCTAACCCTAAACCTAACCCTAAACCTACACCTAACCTTTGCCCTACCCTAACCCTAACTCTAAACCTAACCCTAACACTTACCCTAACACTAACCCTAACCCTAACCCTAACACTTACCCGTACCCTAACCCTAACCCTAACCCTTACCCTTACCCTAACCCTAACCCTAACCTGAACCCTTACCCTTACCCTTTCCCTAACCCTAACGCTAAACCTAACCCTTACCCTTACCCTAACCCTAAACCTAACCCTAACCCTATCCCTAACCCTAACCTTAACCCAACCCTAACCCTAACCCTAACCCTTACCCTCACATTAACCCTAACCCTAATCCTTACCCTAACCCTAACCCTAACCCTATCCCTAACCCTTACCCTATCCCTAACCCTAACCCTAACCCTTACCTATACCCTAACCCTAAACCTGACCCTAAACCTAACCCTAACCCTAACACTAAGCCTAAGCTTAAACCTAACCCAAACCCAAACCCTAACCCTAACCCGTACCTTTCCCTAACCCTAACCCTAAACCTAACCCTAACCGTAACCCTAACCCTGACCCTTACCCTTACCCTTACCCTAACCCTAACCCTTACCCTACACCTAAACCTAACCCTAACCCTAACCCTTACCCTTACCTAACCCTAATCCTAAACCTAACCCTAAACCTAATCTTAACCCTAACCTTATCCCTAACCGTTATCCTTACCCTAACCCTAACCCTAACCCTAACCCTAACCCTAGCCTTAAACGTAACCCTAAACCTAACCCTAACCCTAACCCTTACCCTAACCCTAACCCTAACCCTACCCTTACCCTAATCCTAACCCTAACCCTAACCCTAACCCCTAACCCTAACCCTTAACATAACCCTGACCCTAACCCTAACCCTAACCCTTACCCTTACCCTAACCCTAAACCTAACTCTAACCCTAACCCTAAACCTAAACTTTACCCTAACCCTAACCCTAACCCTAACCCTTACCCTAACACTACCCGTAACCCTAAACCTAACCTTAAACCTAACCCTAAGCATAACCCCAAACCTAACACTTACCCTTACCCTTACCCTTACCCTAACCCTAACCCTAACCCTAACCCTAACCCTAACCATGACCTTAACCTAACCCTAACCCTAACCCTAACCGTAACCCCTAAACCTAACCCTAACCCTAATCCTTACCATTATCCTAACACTAACCCTAACCCTATCACTTACCCTTACCCTAACCCCTAGCCTAACCCTAACCCTAACCCTATCCCTTACCCTAACCCTAACCGTAAACCTAAACCTTACACTTACCCAAAACCTAAACCTAACCCTTACTCTAATCCTAACCCTAACCCTAACCCTAAACCTTACCCTAACGCTATCCCTAACCCTAACCCTAACCCTAATACATACCCTTACCCTAACCCTAACCCTAACCTTAACCGTAACCCTAAACCTAACCCTAAACCTAACCCTAACCCTAACCCATACCCTAAACCTAACCCTAACCATAACCCTTACCCTTACCCTAACCCTAACCCTAACCTTAACCCAACCCTTACCCTAACCCTAACCCTAACCCTAACCCTAAACCTTACCCTAACCCTAACCCTAACCCTACACTTACCCTAATCCTAACCCTAACCCTAACCCTAACCCCTAACCCTAAACCTTAACATAACCCTGACCCTAACCCTAACCCTAATCCTTACCCTAACCCTTACCCTAACCTAACCCTAACCCTTACCCTTACCTAACCCTAATCCTAACCTTAACCCAACCCGAACCCTAACCCTTAACCTATCCTAACACTAACTCTGAACCTAAACCGAACAATAACCCTATCCCTAACCCTAACTCTTATCCTTACCCTAACCCTAACCCTAAACCTAACCCTAACCCTACACCTAAACCTTACCCTTTCCCTAACCCTAACCCTAAACCTAACCCTTACCCTTACCCTAACCCTAAACCTAACCCTAAACCTAACCCTAAACCTAGACCTAACCTTTGCCCTACCCTAACCCTAACTCTAAACCTAACCCTAACACTTACCCTAACACTAACCCTAACCCTAACCCTAACACTTACCCGTACCCTAACCCTAACCCTAACCCTTACCCTTACCCTAACCCTAACCCTAACCTGAACCCTTACCCTTACCCTTACCCTAACACTAACCCTAACCCTAACCCTAACCCTAACCCTTACCCTAACCCTAACCCTAAACCTATCACTAACCCTAACCCTAACCCTAACCATTAAACTTAAGCTAACCATATCCCTAACCCTAACCTTAACCGAACCCTAAACCCAACCCTAATCCTAACCCTAAACCTTACCCTTACCCTAACCCTAGCGCTAAACCTAACCCTAACCCTTACCCTTACGCTAACCCTAACCCTAAACCTAACTCTAACCATAACCTTAACCCTAACCCTTATCCTTACCCTAATCCTAACCCTAAACCTAACCCTAAACCTACACCTAACCTTTGCCCTACCCTAACCCTAACTCTAAACCTAACCCTAACACTTACCCTAACACTAACCCTAACCCTAACCCTAACACTTACCCGTACCCTAACCCTAACCCTAACCCTTACCCTTACCCTAACCCTAACCCTAACCTGAACCCTTACCCTTACCCTTTCCCTAACCCTAACGCTAAACCTAACCCTTACCCTTACCCTAACCCTAAACCTAACCCTAACCCTATCCCTAACCCTAACCTTAACCCAACCCTAACCCTAACCCTAACCCTTACCCTCACATTAACCCTAACCCTAATCCTTACCCTAACCCTAACACTAACCCTATCCCTAACCCTTACCCTATCCCTAACCCTAACCCTAACCCTTACCTATACCCTAACCCTAAACCTGACCCTAAACCTAACCCTAACCCTAACACTAAGCCTAAGCTTAAACCTAACCCAAACCCAAACCCTAACCCTAACCCGTACCTTTCCCTAACCCTAACCCTAAACCTAACCCTAACCGTAACCCTAACCCTGACCCTTACCCTTACCCTTACCCTAACCCTAACCCTTACCCTACACCTAAACCTAACCCTAACCCTAACCCTTACCCTTACCCTAACCCTAACCCAAACTCTGACCCTTACCATTACCCTAACCCTAACCTTAACCCCAAACCTAAACATTACCCTAACCCTAAACATAACCCTGACCCTAACTCTAATCCTTACCCTAACACTAACCCTAACCCTAACCCAAGGCCTAACCCTTACCCTTACCCTAACCCTAACCCTAACCCTAAGGCTTACCCTTACCCTAAACCTAACCCTAACCCTAACCATAACCATAACCCTTACCCTAACCCTAATCCTTACCCTAAACCTAACCCTAACCCTTCCCCTAACCCTAATCCTAACCCTAACCCTACCTAACCCTAACCCTTACCCTTACATTAACCCTAACCCTAACCTTAAACCTAACCCGAACCCTAACCCTAACCCTAAACCTAACCTTAATCCTAACCCTTATCCTTACCCTAACCCTAACCATAACCCTAACCCTAAGCCTATCCCTAACCCTAAACCTAACCCTTACACTTACCCTTACGCGCACCCTAACCCAAAACCTAACCGTAACCCTTACCATAACCCTAACCCTAACCATAACCCTAAACCTAAATCTAAGTCTAACCCTAACCCTTACCCTAACCCTAACCCTGGCCCTAACCCTAACCCTAACCCTAACCCTAACACTTACCCTAACCTTAACCCTAACCATTGCCCTTATCCTAACCCTAACCCTAAACTTAACCCCAACCGTAAACCTAACCCTAACCCTAACCCTTACCCTAACACTTACCCTAACACTAACCCTAACCCTAACCCTAACCCTAACTTTAACACTTAACCTTACCCTAAACGTAACCCTAACCCTAACCCTTACACTAACCCTAACCCTAACCCTAACACTTACCCTAACCCTAACCCTTAACCTAACCCTAACCCTAACCCTAACCCTTACCCTAATCCTAACACTAACACTAACCCTAACCTCTAACCCTAACCCCTAACCTAACCCTAACCCTAACCCTAACCCTTACCCTTACCCTAATCTTAAACCTAACTCTAACCCTAACCCAAACCCTAACCCTTACCCTAAACCTAACCCTAACACTTACCATAACCCTAACCCTAACCCTAACCTTAAACCTAACCCTAACCCTAAACATAACCCTAACCCTTACCCTTACCCTAAACCTAACCTTAAACCTAACCCTAACCCTAACCCTAACTCTAAACTTAACCCTATCCCTAACCCTAACACTCGCCCTTACCCTAACCCTAACCATAAACCTATCACTAACCCTAACCCAAACCCTAACCCTTACCCTTAACCTAAACCTAACCCTAAACCTAAACATAACCCTACCCTAACCCTACCCTAACCCCTAACCCTAACCCTAACCCTAATCCTTACCCTTATCCTAACCCTTACCCTAACCCTAACCCTAACCCTAACAATTACCATTACCCTAACGCTAATTCTAACCCTAACCCTAACCCTAACCCTTAACCTAACACATACACTTACCCTAACCCTAACACTTACCGTAACCCTAAACCTAAACGTAACCCTAAACCTGACCCTTACACTTAACCTCACCCTAACCCTAAACGTAAACGTAACTCTAACCCTAACCCTAACCTTAACCCTAAATGCTTATCCTTACCCTAACCCTAACCCTAAACCTAACCCTAACCCTAACCTTAACCCTAACCCTTTTCTTTACGCTAACCCTAACCCTAACCCTAACCCTAAACCTAACACTTACCCTTACTATATCCCTAACCCTAAACCTAACTCTAACCCTTACCCTTACCCTAAATCTAACCCTAACCCTAACCCTAACCACAACCCTAATCCTTACCCTTACCTAACCCTAACCCTAAACCTAACCCTAACCAAAAACCTAACATTAACCCTAACCCTAACCATTATCCTTACCCTAACCCTAACCCTAAAACTCACCCTAACTCTAACCCTAACCCTAACCCTAACCCCTAACCCTAACCCTAACCCTAACCCTAATCCTAACCCTAACACTTACCCTAACCCTAACCCTAACCCTTACCCTAACCCTAACCCTAACCCTACCCTTACCCTAATCCTAACCCTAACCCTAACCCTAACCCTAACCCTTAACATAACCCTGACCCTAACCCTAACCCTAACCCTTACCCTTACCCTAACCCTAAACCTAACTCTAACCCTAACCCTAAACCTAACCCTTACCCTAACCCTAACCCTAACCCTAACCCTTACCCTAACACTACCCCTAACCCTAAACCTAACCTTAAACCTAACCCTAAGCATAACCCCAAACCTAACCCTTACCCTTACCCTTACCCTTACCCTAACCCTAACCCTAAACCTAACCCTAACCATGACCTTAACCTAACCCTAACCCTAACCCTAACCGTAACCCCTAAACCTAACCCTAACCCTAATCCTTACCATTATCCTAACACTAACCCTAACCCTATCACTTACCCTTACCCTAACCCCTAGCCTAACCCTAACCCTAACCCTATCCCTTACCCTAACCCTAACCGTAACCCTAAACCTTACACTTACCCTAAACCTAAACTTAACCCTTACTCTAATCCTAACCCTAACCCTAACCTTAAACCTTACCATTATCTTAACCCTAACCCTAACCCTTACCCTTACCCTAACGCTATCCCTAACCCTAACCCTAACCCTAATACATACCCTTACCCTAACCCTAACCCTAACCTTAACCGTAACCCTAAACCTAACCCTAAACCTAACCCTAACCCTAACCAATACCCTAAACCTAACCCTAACCATAACCCTTACCCTTACCCTAACCCTAACCCTAACCTTAACCCAACCCTTACCCTGACCCTAACCCTAACCCTAACCCTAACCCTTACCCTAACCCTAACCCTAACCCTACACTTACCCTAATCCTAACCCTAACCCTAACCCTAACCCCTAACCCTAAACCTTAACATAACCCTGTCCCTAATCCTTACCCTAACCCTAACCCTAATCCTAACCCTAACCCTTACCCTTACCTAACCCTAATCCTAAACCTAAACCTAAATCTAATCCTAACCCTAACCTTAACCCTAACCGATATCCTTACCCTAACCCTAACCCTAACCCTAACCCTAGCCTTAAACGTAACCGTAAACCTAACCCTAACCCTAACCCTTACCCTTACCCTAACCCTAACCCTAACCCTAACCTTAACGCAACCCTAACCCTAACCCTAACCCTAACACTTACACTAACCCTAACTCTAGCGCTAAACCTAACCCTAACCCTAACCCTAACCCTTACCCTTACCCTAAACCTAACCCTAATCCTAACTCTAACCCTTACCCTTACCCTAACCCTAACCCTAAACCTAACCCTAATCCTAACCCTAATCCTATCCTTAGCCATAAACCTAACCTTAACCCTAACCCTAACCCTTACCCTAACCCTAACCCTGGCCCTAACCCTATCCCTAAACCTAACCCTAACACTTACCCTAACCCTAACCCTAACCATTGCCCTTATCCTAACCCTAACCCTAAACTTAACTCCAACCGTAAACCTAACCGTAAACCTAACCCTAACCCTAACCCATACCCAAAACCTAACCCTAACCCTAACCCTTACCCTTACCCTAACCCTAACCCTAACCTTAACCCAACCCTTACCCTAGCCCTAACCCTAACCCTAACCCTTACCCTTACCCTAACACATACCCTTACCCTAACCCTAACCCTAATCCTTACCCTAACCCTAACCCTAATCCTAACCCTAACCCTTACCCTTACCTAACCCTAATCCTAAACCTAACCCTAAACCTAATCTTAACCCTAACCTTATCCCTAACCGTTATCCTTACCCTAACCCTAACCCTAACCCTAACCCTAACCCTAGCCTTAAACGTAACCCTAAACCTAACCCTAACCCTAACCCTTACCCTAACCCTAACCCTAACCCTACCCTTACCCTAATCCTAACCCTAACCCTAACCCTAACCCCTAACCCTAACCCTTAACATAACCCTGACCCTAACCCTAACCCTAACCCTTACCCTTACCCTAACCCTAAACCTAACTCTAACCCTAACCCTAAACCTAAACTTTACCCTAACCCTAACCCTAACCCTAACCCTTACCCTAACACTACCCGTAACCCTAAACCTAACCTTAAACCTAACCCTAAGCATAACCCCAAACCTAACACTTACCCTTACCCTTACCCTTACCCTAACCCTAACCCTAACCCTAACCCTAACCCTAACCATGACCTTAACCTAACCCTAACCCTAACCCTAACCGTAACCCCTAAACCTAACCCTAACCCTAATCCTTACCATTATCCTAACACTAACCCTAACCCTATCACTTACCCTTACCCTAACCCCTAGCCTAACCCTAACCCTAACCCTATCCCTTACCCTAACCCTAACCGTAAACCTAAACCTTACACTTACCCAAAACCTAAACCTAACCCTTACTCTAATCCTAACCCTAACCCTAACCCTAAACCTTACCCTAACGCTATCCCTAACCCTAACCCTAACCCTAATACATACCCTTACCCTAACCCTAACCCTAACCTTAACCGTAACCCTAAACCTAACCCTAAACCTAACCCTAACCCTAACCCATACCCTAAACCTAACCCTAACCATAACCCTTACCCTTACCCTAACCCTAACCCTAACCTTAACCCAACCCTTACCCTAACCCTAACCCTAACCCTAACCCTAAACCTTACCCTAACCCTAACCCTAACCCTACACTTACCCTAATCCTAACCCTAACCCTAACCCTAACCCCTAACCCTAAACCTTAACATAACCCTGACCCTAACCCTAACCCTAATCCTTACCCTAACCCTTACCCTAACCTAACCCTAACCCTTACCCTTACCTAACCCTAATCCTAACCTTAACCCAACCCTTACCCTAACCCTAACCCTAAACTGAACCCTTACCCTTACCCTTACCCTAACACTAACCCTAACCCTAACCCTAACCCTAACCCTTACCCTAACCCTAACCCTAAACCTCTCACTAACCCTAACCCTAACCCTAACCATTAAACTTAAGCTAACCATAACCCTAACCCTAACCTTAACCGAACCCTAAACCCAACCCTAATCCTAACCCTAAACCTTACCCTTACCCTAACCCTAGCGCTAAACCTAACCCTAACCCTTACCCTTACGCTAACCCTAACCCTAAACCTAACCCTAAACCTAACTCTAACCATAACCTTAACCCTAACCCTTATCCTTACCCTAATCCTAACCCTAAACCTAACCCTAAACCTACACCTAAACTTTGCCCTACCCTAACCCTAACTCTAAACATAACCCTAACACTTACCCTAACACTAACCCTAACCCTAACCCTAACACTTACCCGTACCCTAACCCTAACCCTAACCCTTACCCTTACCCTAACCCTAACCCTAACCTGAACCCTTATCCTTACCCTTACCCTTACCCTAACACTACCCTAACCCAAACCCTAAACCTAACCCTAACTCTAACGCTAAGCCTTACCCTTTCCCTAACCCTAATGCTAAACCTAACCCTTACCCTTACCCTAACCCTAAACCTAACCCTAACCCTATCCCTAACCCTAACCTTAACCCAACCCTAACCCTAACACTAACCCTTACCCTCACATTAACCCTAACCCTAATCCTTACCCTAACCCTAACCCTAACCCTTACCCTCACATTAACCCTAACCCTAATCCTTACCCTAACCCTAACCCTAACCCTATCCCTAACCCTTACCCTATCCCTAACCCTAACCCTAACCCTTACCTATACCCTAACCCTAAACCTGACCCTAAACCTAACCCTAACCCTAACACTAAGCCTAAGCTTAAACCTAACCCAAACCCAAACCCTAACCCTAACCCGTACCTTTCCCTAACCCTAACCCTAAACCTAACCCTAACCGTAACCCTAACCCTGACCCTTACCCTTACCCTTACCCTAACCCTAACCCTAACCCTTACCCTACACCTAAACCTAACCCTAACCCTAACCCTTACCCTTACCCTAACCCTAACCCAAACTCTGACCCTTACCATTACCCTAACCCTAACTTTAACCCCAAACCTAAACATTACCCTAACCCTAAACATAACCCTGACCCTAACTCTAATCCTTACCCTAACACTAACCCTAACCCTAACCAAAGGCCTAACACTTACCCTTACCCTAACCCTAACCCTAACCCTAAGGCTTACCCTTCCCCTAACCCTAAACCTAACCCTAACCCTAACCCTAAACCTTACCCTTACATTACCCTAACCCTAACCTTAACCCTAATCCGAACCCTAACCCTAACCCTAAACCTAACCTTAATCCTAACCCTTATCCTTACCCTAACCCTAAACATAACCCTAACCCTAAGCCTAACCCTAACCCTAAACCTAACTCTTACCCTTACCCTTACGCGAACCCTAACCCGAAACCTAACCGTAACCCTTACCCTAACCTTAACCCTAACCCTAAAACCTAACTGTAACCCTAACCCTAACCCTTACTATTACCCTAACCCTAACCCTAACTCTGACCCTTACCATTACCCTAACCCTAACCCTAACCTTAACCCCAACCCTAAACCTAACCCTAACCCTAACCATAACCTTTACCTAACTCTAATCCTTACCCTAACCCTAACCCTAACCCTACCCTAGGCCTAACACTTACCCTTACCCTAACCCTAAACCTAACCCTAACGCTTACCCTTACCCTAAACCTAAACCTAACCCTGACCCTAACACTAACCCTAAACCTAACCGCCAACCCTAACCCTCACACTAACCCCTAACAATATCCCTAACCATAACCATAACCCTTACACTTTTCCTAACCCTACCCCTAACCTAAAACTTACGCTTACCCTAACCCCTCCCTAACACTAACCCTAATCCTAACCCTAACCCGAACCTAACCCTTACCCTTACCCTAACCTTAAACCTAACCCTAACACTAACCCTTACCTTACACTAACCCTAACCCAAATCTTAACCCTAACACGAACCCAAACCCTAACCCTAACCCTAACATTAACCCAACCCTAACCCTAACCCTAACCCTTACCCTTACCCTAACCCAAACCCTAACTTTAACCCAACCCTAACCCTAACTCTAACCCTTACCCTAACACTAACTCTAACCATAATCCTTCCCCTAACCCTAACCCTAAACCTACATCTAACCCTTATCCTTTCGCTAACCATAACACTAACCCTAACCCTTACCCTTACCCTAACCCTATACCTAACCCTAAACCTAACCCTAACCCTAACCCTAACACTAACCTTAAACCTAACATAAACCCTAACACTAAACCTAACCCGTACCCTAACCCTAACTCTAATCCTTACCCTAACCCTAACCCTAACCCTACCCTAGGCCTAACACTTACCCTTACCCTAAACCTAAACCTAACAATGACCCTTACCCTAACCCTAAACCTAACCCTGACCGTAACACTAACCCTAAACCTAACCGCCAACCCTAACCCTCACACTAACCCCTAACCCTATCCCTAACCATAACCATAACCCTTACCCTTTTCCTA
Source organism: Megascapheus bottae (assembly GCA_024803745.1). Lineage (NCBI taxonomy): Eukaryota > Metazoa > Chordata > Mammalia > Rodentia > Geomyidae > Megascapheus > Megascapheus bottae. The sequence goes on along the minus strand of JANJXV010000168.1, from coordinate 1,395,043 downwards.
TCCCTACCCCTAACCTAAAACTTACGCTTACCCTAACCCCTCCCTAACCCTAACCCTAACCCTAACCATAACCATAACCCTAACCCTAAGCCTAACCCTAACCCAAAACCTAACCTTTACCCTTACGCTAAACCTAACCCTAAACCTAACCGTAAACCTTACCCTAACCCCAACACTAATCCTAACTCTAACCCTAACCTTAACCCTAACCCTTACCCTTACCCTAACCCTAACCCTAAAGCTAACCCTAACCATAACGCTTACCCTAACCCTAATCCTTACCCTAATACTTACCCTAACCCTAACCATAACCATAACCCTTACCCTAACCCTAATCCTTACCCTAAACCTAACCCTAACCCTAACCCTTCCCCTAACCCTAATCCTAACCCTAACCCTACCTAACCCTAACCCTTACCCTTACATTAACCCTAACCCTAACCTTAAACCTAACCCGAACCCTAATCCTAACCGTAAACCTAACCTTAATCCTAACCCTTATCCTTACCCTAACCCTAACCATAACCCTAACCCTAAGCCTATCCCTAACCCTAAACCTAACCCTTACACTTACCCTTACGCGCACCCTAACCCAAAACCTAACCGTAACCCTTACCATAACCCTAACCCTAACCATAACCCTAAACCTAAATCTAAGTCTAACCCTAACCCTTACCCTAACCCTAACCCTGGCCCTAACCCTAACCCTAAACCTAACACTTACCCTAACCTTAACCCTAACCATTGCCCTTATCCTAACCCTAACCCTAAACTTAACCCCAACCGTAAACCTAACCCTAACCCTAACCCTTACCCTAACACTTACCCTAACACTAACCCTAACCCTAACCCTAACCCTAACTTTAACACTTAACCTTACCCTAAACGTAACCCTAACCCTATCCCTTACACTAACCCTAACCCTAACCCTAACACTTACCCTAACCCTAACCCTTAACCTAACCCTAACCCTAACCCTAACCCTTACCCTAATCCTAACACTAACACTAACCCTAACCTCTAACCCTAACCCTTAACCTAACCCTAACCCTAACCCTAACCCTTACCCTTACCATAATCTTAAACCTAACTCTAACCCTAACCCAAACCCTAACCGTTACCCTAAACCTAACCCTAACACTTACCATAACCCTAACCCTAACCCTAACCTTAAACCTAACCCTAACCCTAACCATAACCCTAACCCTTACCCTTACCCTAAACCTAACCTTAAACCTAACCCTAACCCTAACCCTAACTCTAAACTTAAACCTATCCCTAACCCTAACACTCGCCCTTACCCTAACCCTAACCATAAACCTATCACTAACCCTAACCCAAACCCTAACCCTTACCCTTAACCTAAACCTACCCCTAAACCTAAACATAACCCTACCCTAACCCTACCCTAACCCCTAACCCTAACCCTAACCCTAATCCTTACCCTTATCCTAACCCTAACACTAACCCTAACCCTAACCCTAAACCTTACCCTTACCCTAAACCTAACCCTAACCCTTACCCTAAACCTAACCCTAACCCTAACCCTAAACCTAACCCTTAACCTTATCTTAACCCTAACCCTAAACCTGACCCTTACCCCTACCCTAACGCTAACCATAAACCTAAACCTAACCTTAAACCTAACACATACCCTTACCCTAACCCTAACCCTACTTTAACTCTAACCCTAAACCTAACCCTAACCCTAAACCTAACCCATACCCTAACCCTACCCTAACCCTAACCCTTACCCTAACCCTATCCCTAACCCTTACCCTAACCCTAACACTAACCCTAACCCTAACTCTAACTCTAAACTTAACCCTAACCCTAACCCTAACCCTTACCCTACCCCTAACCCTAACCCTAAACCTAAACCTAACACTATCCCTAACCCTAACGCTAACCTTAAACCTAACACAAACCCTAACCCTAAACCTAACCCGTACCTTTCCCTAAACCTAACCCTAACCCTAACCCTAACCCTGACCCTTACCCTTACCCTAACCCTAACCCTAAACCTAACGCTAACACCTAAACCTAACCCTAACCCTAACCCTTACCCTTACCCTAAACCTAATCCTAACCCTGACCATTACCATTACCATTACCCTAACCCTAACCCTAACTTTAACCCCATCCCTAAACCTAACCCTTACCCTAACCCTAATCCTTGCCCTAAACCTAACACTAACCCTAACCCTAAGGCTAACACTTACCCTTACCCTAACCCTAACTCTAACCCTAACGCTTACCCTTACCCTTACCCTAACCCTAAACCTAACCCTAAACCTAACCCTAACCCTAACCCTAACACTAACCTTAAACCTAACCCAAACCCTAACACTAACCCTAACCAGTACCCTAACCCTAACTCTAATCCTTACCCTAACCCTAACCCTAACCCTACCCTAGGCCTAACACTTACCCTTACGCTAACACTAAACCTAACCATAACGCTTACCCTTACCCTAAACCTAAACCTAACCCTGACCCTAACACTAACCCTAAACTTAACCGCCAACCCTAACCCTCACACTAACCCCTAACCCTATCCCTAACCAAAACCATAACCCTTACACTTTTCCTAACCCTACACCTAACCTAAAACTTACGCTTACCCTAACCCCTCCCTAACCCTAACCCTAACCCTAACCCTAACCATAACCATAACCCTAACACTAAGCCTAACCCTAACCCAAAACCTAACCCTTACCCTTACGCTAACCCTAACCCTAAACCTCACCGTAAACCTTACCCTAACCCTAACACTAATCCTAACTCTAACCCTAACCTTAACCCTAACCCTTACCCTTACCCTAACCCTAACCCTAAACCTAAACCTAACCCTAACCCTAATCCTTACCCTAATCCTAACCCTAACCATAACCCTTACCCTAACCCTAATCCTTACCCTAATACTTACCCTAACCCTAACCCTAACCATAACCCTTACCCCACCCCTAATCCTTACCCTAAACCTAACCCTAAACCTAAGCCTTCCCCTAACCCTAACCCTAACCCTAACCCTACCCTAACCCTAACCCTTACCCTTACATTAACCCTAACCCTAACCTTAAACCTAACCCGAACCCTAACCCTAACCCTAAACCTAACCTTAATCCTAACCCTTATCCTTACACTAACCCTAACCATAACCCTAACCCTAAGCCTATCCCTAACCCTAAACCTAACCCTTACACGTACCCTTACGCGAACCCTAACCCGAAACCTAACCGTAACCCTTACCCTAACCCTAACCCTGGCTTAACCCTAACCCTAACCCTAACCCTAACACTTACCCTAAACTTAACCCTAACCATTGTCCTTATCCTAAGCCTAACCCTAAACTTAACCCCAACCCTAAACCTAACCCTAACCATAAACCTTACCCTAACACTTACCTTAACCCTAACCCTTACCCTAACCCTAACCCTTATCCTAACCCTAACTCTAACCCTAACCCTAACCCTAACCCTAACCTAAACCTAACCCTAACCCTAATCCTTACCCTAATCCTAACCCTAACCATAACCCTTACCCTAACCCTAATCCTTACCCTAATACTTACCCTAACCCTAACCCTAACCATAACCCTTACCCCACCCCTAATCCTTACCCTAAACCTAACCCTAAACCTAAGCCTTCCCCTAACCCTAACCCTAACCCTAACCCTACCCTAACCCTAACCCTTACCCTTACATTAACCCTAACCCTAACCTTAAACCTAACCCGAACCCTAACCCTAACCCTAAACCTAACCTTAATCCTAACCCTTATCCTTACACTAACCCTAACCATAACCCTAACCCTAAGCCTATCCCTAACCCTAAACCTAACCCTTACACGTACCCTTACGCGAACCCTAACCCGAAACCTAACCGTAACCCTTACCCTAACCCTAACCCTGGCTTAACCCTAACCCTAACCCTAACCCTAACACTTACCCTAAACTTAACCCTAACCATTGTCCTTATCCTAAGCCTAACCCTAAACTTAACCCCAACCCTAAACCTAACCCTAACCATAAACCTTACCCTAACACTTACCTTAACCCTAACCCTTACCCTAACCCTAACCCTTATCCTAACCCTAACTCTAACCCTAACCCTAACCCTAACCCTAACCCTAACTTTAACACTTAACCTTACCCTAACCCTAACCCTATCCCAATCCTTACACTAACCCTAACCCTAACCCTAACACTTACCCTAACCTAACCCTTACCCTAACCCTAACCCTAACCCTAACCCTTACCCTAATCCTAACACTAACACTAACCCTAGCCTCTAACCCTAACCCTAACCCTAACTCTAACCCTTACTCTTACCCTAACCTTTAACCTAAATCTATCCCTAACCCAAACCCTAAGCCTTACCCTAACCCTAACCCTAACACTTACCATAACCCTAACCCTAACCTTAAACCTAACCCTAACCCTAACCATAAACCTAACCCTTACCCTTACCCTAAACCTAACCATAAACCTAAACCTAACCCTAACCCTAACACTAAACTTAACCCTATCCCTAACCCTAACACTCGCCCTTACTCTAACCCTAACCATAAACCTATCACTATTCCTAACCCTAACCCTAACCCTAACCCTACCCTAACCCCTAACCCTAACCCTAACCCTAACCCTAATCCTTACCCTTATCCTAACCCTAACACTAACCCTAACCCTAACCCTAAACCTTAACCTTACCCTAAACCTAACCCTGACCCTTACCCTAAACCTAACACTAACCCTAAACCTAACCCTAAACCTAACCCTTAACCTTATCTTAACCCTAACCCTAAACCTGACCCTTACCCCTACCCTAACGCTAACCCTAAACCTAACCCTAACCCTAACCCTAACACTTACCCGTACCCTAACCCTAACCCTAACCCTTACCCTTACCCTAACCCTAACCCTAACCTGAACCCTTATCCTTACCCTTACCCTTACCCTAACACTACCCTAACCCAAACCCTAAACCTAACCCTAACCCTAACCCTAAGCCTTACCCTTTCCCTAACCCTAACGCTAAACCTAACCCTTACCCTTACCCTAACCCTAAACCTAACCCTAACCCTATTCCTAACCCTAACCTTAACCCAACCCTAACCCTAACACTAACCCTTACCCTCACATTAACCCTAACCCTAATACTTACCCTAACCCTAACCCTAACCCTATCCCTAACCCTTACCCTATCCCTAACCCTAACCCTAACCCTTACCTATACCCTAACCCTAAACCTGACCCTAAACCTAACCCTAACCCTAACACTAAGCCTAAGCTTAAACCTAACCCAAACCCAAACCCTAACCCTAACCCGAACCTTTCCCTAACCCTAACCCTAAACCTAACCCTAACCGTAACCCTAACCCTGACCCTTACCCTTACCCTTACCCTAACCCTAACCCTTACCCTACACCTAAACCTAACCCTAACCCTAACCCTTACCCTTACCCTAACCCTAACCCAAACTCTGACCCTTACCATTACCCTAACCCTAACCTTAACCCCAAACCTAAACATTACCCTAACCCTAAACATAACCCTGACCCTAACTCTAATCCTTACCCTAACACTAACCCTAACCCTAACCCAAGGCCTAACACTTACCCTTACCCTAACCCTAACCCTAACCCTAAGGCTTACCCTTCCCCTAACCCTAAACCTAACCCTAACCCTAACCCTAAACCTTACCCTTACATTACCCTAACCCTAACCTTAACCCTAACCCGAACCCTAACCCTAACCCTAAACCTAACCTTAATCCTAACCCTTATCCTTACCCTAACCCTAACCATAACCCTAACCCTAAGCCTATCCCTAACCCTAACCTAACCCTTACACTTACCCTTATGCGAACCCTAACCCGAAACCTAACCGTAACCCTTACCCTAACCCTAACCCTGGCTTAACCCTAACCCTAACCCTAACCCTAACACTTACCCTAAACTTAACCCTAACCATTGTCCTTATCCTAACCCTAACCCTAAACTTAACCCCAACCCTAAACCTAACCCTAACCATAACCCTTACCCTAACACTTACCTTAACCCTAACCCTTACCCTAACCCTAACCCTTATCCTAACCCTAACTCTAACCATAAAACTTACCCTAACCCTAACCCTAACTTTAACACTTAACCTTACCCTAACCCTAACCCTAACCCTAACCCTTACACTAACCCTAACCCTAACCCTAACACTTACCCTAACCCTATCCCTAAACCTAACCCTAACACTTACCCTAACCCTAACCCTAACCATTGCCCTTATCCTAACCCTAACCCTAAACTTAACTCCAACCGTAAACCTAACCGTAAACCTAACCCTAACCCTAACCCATACCCTAAACCTAACCCTAACCCTAACCCTTACCCTTACCCTAACCCTAACCCTAACCTTAACCCAACCCTTACCCTAGCCCTAACCCTAACCCTAACCCTTACCCTTACCCTAACACATACCCTTACCCTAACCCTAACCCTAATCCTTACCCTAACCCTAACCCTAATCCTAACCCTAACCCTTACCCTTACCTAACCCTAATCCTAAACCTAACCCTAAACCTAATCTTAACCCTAACCTTATCCCTAACCGTTATCCTTACCCTAACCCTAACCCTAACTCTAACCCTAACCCTAACCCTAGCCTTAAACGTAACCCTGAACCTAACCCTAACCCTAACCCTTACCCTAACCCTAACCCTAACCCTACCCTTACCCTAATCCTAACCCTAACCCTAACCCTAACCCCTAACCCTAACCCTTAACATAACCCTGACCCTAACCCTAACCCTAACCCTTACCCTTACCCTAACCCTAAACCTAACTCTAACCCTAACCCTAAACCTAAACTTTACCCTAACCCTAACCCTAACCCTAACCCTTACCCTAACACTACCCGTAACCCTAAACCTAACCTTAAACCTAACCCTAAGCATAACCCCAAACCTAACACTTACCCTTACCCTTACCCTTACCCTAACCCTAACCCTAACCCTAACCCTAACCCTAACCCTAACCATGACCTTAACCTAACCCTAACCCTAACCCTAACCGTAACCCCTAAACCTAACCCTAACCCTAATCCATACCATTATCCTAACACTAACCCTAACCCTATCACTTACCCTTACCCTAACCCCTAGCCTAACCCTAACCCTAACCCTATCCCTTACCCTAACCCTAATCGTAAACCTAAACCTTACACTTACCCAAAACCTAAACCTAAACCTTACTCTAATCCTAACCCTAACCCTAACCCTAAACCTTACCCTAACGCTATCCCTAACCCTAACCCTAACTCTAATACATACCCTTACCCTAACCCTAACCCTAACCTTAACCGTAACCCTAAACCTAACCCTAAACCAACCCTAACCCTAACCCATACCCTAAACCTAACCCTAACCATAACCCTTACCCTTACCCTAACCCTAACCCTAACTTTAACCCAACCCTTACCCTAACCCTAACCCTAACCCTAACCCTAAACCTTACCCTAACCCTAACCCTAACCCTACACTTACCCTAATCCTAACCCTAACCCTAACCCTAACCCCTAACCCTAAACCTTAACATAACCCTGACCCTAACCCTAACCCTAATCCTTACCCTAACCCTTACCCTAACCTAACCCTAACCCTTACCCTTACCTAACCCTAATCCTAACCTTAACCCAACCCTTACCCTAACCCTAACCCTAAACTGAACCCTTACCCTTACCCTTACCCTAACACTAACCCTAACCCTAACCCTAACCCTAACCCTTACCCTAACCCTAACCCTAAACCTATCACTAACCCTAACCCTAACCCTAACCATTAAACTTAAGCTAACCATAACCCTAACCCTAACCTTAACCGAACCCTAAACCCAACCCTAATCCTAACCCTAAACCTTACCCTTACCCTAACCCTAGCGCTAAACCTAACCCTAACCCTTACCCTTACGCTAACCCTAACCCTAAACCTAACCCTAAACCTAACTCTAACCATAACCTTAACCCTAACCCTTATCCTTACCCTAATCCTAACCCTAAACCTAACCCTAAACCTACACCTAAACTTTGCCCTACCCTAACCCTAACTCTAAACATAACCCTAACACTTACCCTAACACTAACCCTAACCCTAACCCTAACACTTACCCGTACCCTAACCCTAACCCTAACCCTTACCCTTACCCTAACCCTAACCCTAACCTGAACCCTTATCCTTACCCTTACCCTTACCCTAACACTACCCTAACCCAAACCCTAAACCTAACCCTAACTCTAACCCTAAGCCTTACCCTTTCCCTAACCCTAATGCTAAACCTAACCCTTACCCTTACCCTAACCCTAAACCTAACCCTAACCCTATCCCTAACCCTAACCTTAACCCAACCCTAACCCTAACACTAACCCTTACCCTCACATTAACCCTAACCCTAATCCTTACCCTAACCCTAACCCTAACCCTTACCCTCACATTAACCCTAACCCTAATCCGTACCCTAACCCTAACCCTAACCCTATCCCTAACCCTTACCCTATCCCTAACCCTAACCCTAACCCTTACCTATACCCTAACCCTAAACCTGACCCTAAACCTAACCCTAACCCTAACACTAAGCCTAAGCTTAAACCTAACCCAAACCCAAACCCTAACCCTAACCCGTACCTTTCCCTAACCCTAACCCTAAACCTAACCCTAACCGTAACCCTAACCCTGACCCTTACCCTTACCCTTACCCTAACCCTAACCCTTACCCTACACCTAAACCTAACCCTAACCCTAACCCTTACCCTTACCCTAACCCTAACCCAAACTCTGACCCTTACCATTACCCTAACCCTAACTTTAACCCCAAACCTAAACATTACCCTAACCCTAAACATAACCCTGACCCTAACTCTAATCCTTACCCTAACACTAACCCTAACCCTAACCCAAGGCCTAACACTTACCCTTACCCTAACCCTAACCCTAACCCTAAGGCTTACCCTTCCCCTAACCCTAAACCTAACCCTAACCCTAACTCTAAACCTTACCCTTACATTACCCTAACCCTAACCTTAACCCTAATCCGAACCCTAACCCTAACCCTAAACCTAACCTTAATCCTAACCCTTATCCTTACCCTAACCCTAAACATAACCCTAACCCTAAGCCTAACCCTAACCCTAAACCTAACTCTTACCCTTACCCTTACGCGAACCCTAACCCGAAACCTAACCGTAACCCTTACCCTAACCTTAACCCTAACCCTAAAACCTAACTGTAACCCTAACCCTAACCCTTACTATTACCCTAACCCTAACCCTAACTCTGACCCTTACCATTACCCTAACCCTAACCCTAACCTTAACCCCAACCCTAAACCTAACCCTAACCCTAACCATAACCCTTACCTAACTCTAATCCTTACCCTAACCCTAACCCTAACCCTACCCTAGGCCTAACACTTACCCTTACCCTAAACCTAAACCTAACCCTAACGCTTACCCTTACCCTAAACCTAAACCTAACCCTGACCCTAACACTAACCCTAAACCTAACCGCCAACCCTAACCCTCACACTAACCCCTAACAATATCCCTAACCATAACCATAACCCTTACACTTTTCCTAACCCTACCCCTAACCTAAAACTTACGCTTACCCTAACCCCTCCCTAACACTAACCCTAATCCTAACCCTAACCCGAACCTAACCCTTACCCTTACCCTAACCTTAAACCTAACCCTAACACTAACCCTTACCTTACACTAACCCTAACCCAAATCTTAACCCTAACACGAACCCAAACCCTAACCCTAACCCTAACATTAACCCAACCCTAACCCTAACCCTAACCCTTACCCTTACCCTAACCCAAACCCTAACTTTAACCCAACCCTAACCCTAACTCTAACCCTTACCCTAACACTAACTCTAACCATAATCCTTCCCCTAACCCTAACCCTAAACCTACATCTAACCCTTATCCTTTCGCTAACCATAACACTAACCCGAACCCTTACCCTTACCCTAACCCTATACCTAAGCCTAAACCTAACCCTAACCCTAACCCTAACACTAACCTTAAACCTAACATAAACCCTAACACTAACCCTAACCCGTACCCTAACCCTAACTCTAATCCTTACCCTAACCCTAACCCTAACCCTACCCTAGGCCTAACACTTACCCTTACCCTAAACCTAAACCTAACAATGACCCTTACCCTAACCCTAAACCTAACCCTGACCGTAACACTAACCCTAAACCTAACCGCCAACCCTAACCCTCACACTAACCCCTAACCCTATCCCTAACCATAACCATAACCCTTACCCTTTTCCTATCCCTACCCCTAACCTAAAACTTACGCTTACCCTAACCCCTCCCTAACCCTAACTCTAACCCTAACCATAACCATAACCCTAACCCTAAGCCTAACCCTACCCCAAAACCTAACCTTTACCCTTACGCTAAACCTAACCCTAAACCTAACCGTAAACCTTACCCTAACCCCAACACTAATCCTAACTCTAACCCTAACCTTAACCCTAACCCTTACCCTTACCCTAACCCTAACCCTAAAGCTAACCCTAACCATAACCCTTACCCTAACCCTAATCCTTACCCTAATACTTACCCTAACCCTAACCATAACCATAACCCTTACCCTAACCCTAATCCTTACCCTAAACCTAACCCTAACTCTAACCCTTCCCCTAACCCTAATCCTAACCCTAACCCTACCTAACCCTAACCCTTACCCTTACATTAACCCTAACCCTAACCTTAAACCTAACCCGAACCCTAACCCTAACCGTAAACCTAACCTTAATCCTAACCCTTATCCTTACCCTAACCCTAACCATAACCCTAACCCTAAGCCTATCCCTAACCCTAAACCTAACCCTTACACTTACCCTTACGCGCACCCTAACCCAAAACCTAACCGTAACCCTTACCATAACCCTAACCCTAACCATAACCCTAAACCTAAATCTAAGTCTAACCCTAACCCTTACCCTAACCCTAACCCTGGCCCTAACCCTAACCCTAACCCTAACCCTAACACTTACCCTAAACTTAACCCTAACCATTGCCCTTATCCTAATCCTAACCCTAAACTTAACCCCAACCCTAAACCTAACCCTAACCCTAACCCTTACCCTTACCCTACCATAATCTTAAACCTAACTCTAACCCTAATCCAAACCCTAACCCTTACCCTAAACCTAACCCTAACACTTACCATAACCCTAACCCTAACCCTAACCTTAAACCTAACCCTAACCCTAACCATAACCCTAACCCTTACCCTTACCCTAAACCTAACCTTAAACCTAACCCTAACCCTAACCCTAACTCTAAACTTAAACCTATCCCTAACCCTAACACTCGCCCTTACCCTAACCCTAACCATAAACCTATCACTAACCCTAACCCAAACCCTAACCCTTACCCTTAACCTAAACCTACCCCTAAACCTAAACATAACCCTACCCTAACCCTACCCTAACCCCTAACCCTAACCCTAACCCTAATCCTTACCCTTATCCTAACCCTAACACTAACCCTAACCCTAACCCTAAACCTTACCCTTACCCTAAACCTAACCCTAACCCTTACCCTAAACCTAACCCTAACCCTAACCCTAAACCTAACCCTTAACCTTATCTTAACCCTAACCCTAAACCTGACCCTTACCCCTACCCTAACGCTAACCATAAACCTAAACCTAACCTTAAACCTAACACATACCCTTACCCTAACCCTAACCCTACTTTAACTCTAACCCTAACCCTAACCCTAACCCTAAACCTAACCCATACCCTAACCCTACCCTAACCCTAACCCTTACCCTAACCCTATCCCTAACCCTTACCCTAACCCTAACACTAACCCTAACCCTAACTCTAACTCTAAACTTAACCCTAACCCTAACCCTAACCCTTACCCTACCCCTAACCCTAACCCTAAACCTAAACCTAACACTATCCCTAACCCTAACGCTAACCTTAAACCTAACCCAAACCCTAACCCTAAACCTAACCCGTACCTTTCCCTAAACCTAACCCTAACCCTAACCCTAACCCTGACCCTTACCCTTACCCTAACCCTAACCCTAAACCTAACGCTAACACCTAAACCTAACCCTAACCCTAACCCTTACCCTTACCCTAAACCTAATCCTAACCCTGACCATTACCATTAACATTACCCTAACCCTAACCCTAACTTTAACCCCATCCCTAAACCTAACCCTTACCCTAACCCTAATCCTTGCCCTAAACCTAACACTAACCCTAACCCTAAGGCTAACACTTACCCTTACCCTAACCCTAACTCTAACCCTAACGCTTACCCTTACCCTAACCCTAAACCTAACCCTAAACCTAAACCTAACCCTAACCCTAACACTAACCTTAAACCTAACCCAAACCCTAACACTAACCCTAACCAGTACCCTAACCCTAACTCTAATCCTTACCCTAACCCTAACCCTAACCCTACCCTAGGCCTAACACTTACCCTTACCCTAACCCTAAACCTAACCATAACGCTTACCCTTACCCTAAACCTAAACTTAACCCTGACCCTAACACTAACCCTAAACTTAACCGCCAACCCTAACCCTCACACTAACCCCTAACCCTATCCCTAACCAAAACCATAACCCTTACACTTTTCCTAACCCTACACCTAACCTAAAACTTACGCTTACCCTAACCCCTCGCTAACCCTAACCCTAACCCTAACCCTAACCATAACCATAACCCTAACACTAAGCCTAACCCTAACCCAAAACCTAACCCTTACCCTTACGCTAACCCTAACCCTAAACCTCACCGTAAACCTTACCCTAACCCTAACACTAATCCTAACTCTAACCCTAACCTTAACCCTAACCCTTACCCTTACCCTAACCCTAACCCTAAACCTAAACCTAACCCTAACCCTAATCCTTACCCTAATCCTAACCCTAACCATAACCCTTACCCTAACCCTAATCCTTACCCTAATACTTACCCTAACCCTAACCCTAACCATAACCCTTACCCCACCCCTAATCCTTACCCTAAACCTAACCCTAAACCTAAGCCTTCCCCTAACCCTAACCCTAACCCTAACCCTACCCTAACCCTAACCCTTACCCTTACATTAACCCTAACCCTAACCTTAAACCTAACCCGAACCCTAACCCTAACCCTAAACCTAACCTTAATCCTAACCCTTATCCTTACACTAACCCTAACCATAACCCTAACCCTAAGCCTATCCCTAACCCTAAACCTAACCCTTACACGTACCCTTACGCGAACCCTAACCCGAAACCTAACCGTAACCCTTACCCTAACCCTAACCCTGGCTTAACCCTAACCCTAACCCTAACCCTAACACTTACCCTAAACTTAACCCTAACCATTGTCCTTATCCTAAGCCTAACCCTAAACTTAACCCCAACCCTAAACCTAACCCTAACCATAAACCTTACCCTAACACTTACCTTAACCCTAACCCTTACCCTAACCCTAACCCTTATCCTAACCCTAACTCTAACCCTAACCCTAACCCTAACCCTAACCTAAACCTAACCCTAACCCTAATCCTTACCCTAATCCTAACCCTAACCATAACCCTTACCCTAACCCTAATCCTTACCCTAATACTTACCCTAACCCTAACCCTAACCATAACCCTTACCCCACCCCTAATCCTTACCCTAAACCTAACCCTAAACCTAAGCCTTCCCCTAACCCTAACCCTAACCCTAACCCTACCCTAACCCTAACCCTTACCCTTACATTAACCCTAACCCTAACCTTAAACCTAACCCGAACCCTAACCCTAACCCTAAACCTAACCTTAATCCTAACCCTTATCCTTACACTAACCCTAACCATAACCCTAACCCTAAGCCTATCCCTAACCCTAAACCTAACCCTTACACGTACCCTTACGCGAACCCTAACCCGAAACCTAACCGTAACCCTTACCCTAACCCTAACCCTGGCTTAACCCTAACCCTAACCCTAACCCTAACACTTACCCTAAACTTAACCCTAACCATTGTCCTTATCCTAAGCCTAACCCTAAACTTAACCCCAACCCTAAACCTAACCCTAACCATAAACCTTACCCTAACACTTACCTTAACCCTAACCCTTACCCTAACCCTAACCCTTATCCTAACCCTAACTCTAACCCTAACCCTAACCCTAACCCTAACCCTAACTTTAACACTTAACCTTACCCTAACCCTAACCCTATCCCAATCCTTACACTAACCCTAACCCTAACCCTAACACTTACCCTAACCTAACCCTTACCCTAACCCTAACCCTAACCCTAACCCTTACCCTAATCCTAACACTAACACTAACCCTAGCCTCTAACCCTAACCCTAACCCTAACTCTAACCCTTACTCTTACCCTAACCTTTAACCTAAATCTATCCCTAACCCAAACCCTAAGCCTTACCCTAACCCTAACCCTAACACTTACCATAACCCTAACCCTAACCTTAAACCTAACCCTAACCCTAACCATAAACCTAACCCTTACCCTTACCCTAAACCTAACCATAAACCTAAACCTAACCCTAACCCTAACACTAAACTTAACCCTATCCCTAACCCTAACACTCGCCCTTACTCTAACCCTAACCATAAACCTATCACTATTCCTAACCCTAACCCTAACCCTAACCCTACCCTAACCCCTAACCCTAACCCTAACCCTAACCCTAATCCTTACCCTTATCCTAACCCTAACACTAACCCTAACCCTAACCCTAAACCTTAACCTTACCTAAACCTAACCCTGACCCTTACCCTAAACCTAACACTAACCCTAAACCTAACCCTAAACCTAACCCTTAACCTTATCTTAACCCTAACCCTAAACCTGACCCTTACCCCTACCCTAACGCTAACCCTAAACCTAACCCTAACCCTAACCCTAACACTTACCCGTACCCTAACCCTAACCCTAACCCTTACCCTTACCCTAACCCTAACCCTAACCTGAACCCTTATCCTTACCCTTACCCTTACCCTAACACTACCCTAACCCAAACCCTAAACCTAACCCTAACCCTAACCCTAAGCCTTACCCTTTCCCTAACCCTAACGCTAAACCTAACCCTTACCCTTACCCTAACCCTAAACCTAACCCTAACCCTATTCCTAACCCTAACCTTAACCCAACCCTAACCCTAACACTAACCCTTACCCTCACATTAACCCTAACCCTAATACTTACCCTAACCCTAACCCTAACCCTATCCCTAACCCTTACCCTATCCCTAACCCTAACCCTAACCCTTACCTATACCCTAACCCTAAACCTGACCCTAAACCTAACCCTAACCCTAACACTAAGCCTAAGCTTAAACCTAACCCAAACCCAAACCCTAACCCTAACCCGAACCTTTCCCTAACCCTAACCCTAAACCTAACCCTAACCGTAACCCTAACCCTGACCCTTACCCTTACCCTTACCCTAACCCTAACCCTTACCCTACACCTAAACCTAACCCTAACCCTAACCCTTACCCTTACCCTAACCCTAACCCAAACTCTGACCCTTACCATTACCCTAACCCTAACCTTAACCCCAAACCTAAACATTACCCTAACCCTAAACATAACCCTGACCCTAACTCTAATCCTTACCCTAACACTAACCCTAACCCTAACCCAAGGCCTAACACTTACCCTTACCCTAACCCTAACCCTAACCCTAAGGCTTACCCTTCCCCTAACCCTAAACCTAACCCTAACCCTAACCCTAAACCTTACCCTTACATTACCCTAACCCTAACCTTAACCCTAACCCGAACCCTAACCCTAACCCTAAACCTAACCTTAATCCTAACCCTTATCCTTACCCTAACCCTAACCATAACCCTAACCCTAAGCCTATCCCTAACCCTAACCTAACCCTTACACTTACCCTTACGCGAACCCTAACCCGAAACCTAACCGTAACCCTTACCCTAACCCTAACCCTGGCTTAACCCTAACCCTAACCCTAACCCTAACACTTACCCTAAACTTAACCCTAACCATTGTCCTTATCCTAACCCTAACCCTAAACTTAACCCCAACCCTAAACCTAACCCTAACCATAACCCTTACCCTAACACTTACCTTAACCCTAACCCTTACCCTAACCCTAACCCTTATCCTAACCCTAACTCTAACCATAAAACTTACCCTAACCCTAACCCTAACTTTAACACTTAACCTTACCCTAACCCTAACCCTAACCCTAACCCTTACACTAACCCTAACCCTAACCCTAACACTTACCCTAACCCTATCCCTAAACCTAACCCTAACACTTACCCTAACCCTAACCCTAACCATTGCCCTTATCCTAACCCTAACCCTAAACTTAACTCCAACCGTAAACCTAACCGTAAACCTAACCCTAACCCTAACCCATACCCTAAACCTAACCCTAACCCTAACCCTTACCCTTACCCTAACCCTAACCCTAACCTTAACCCAACCCTTACCCTAGCCCTAACCCTAACCCTAACCCTTACCCTTACCCTAACACATACCCTTACCCTAACCCTAACCCTAATCCTTACCCTAACCCTAACCCTAATCCTAACCCTAACCCTTACCCTTACCTAACCCTAATCCTAAACCTAACCCTAAACCTAATCTTAACCCTAACCTTATCCCTAACCGTTATCCTTACCCTAACCCTAACCCTAACTCTAACCCTAACCCTAACCCTAGCCTTAAACGTAACCCTGAACCTAACCCTAACCCTAACCCTTACCCTAACCCTAACCCTAACCCTACCCTTACCCTAATCCTAACCCTAACCCTAACCCTAACCCCTAACCCTAACCCTTAACATAACCCTGACCCTAACCCTAACCCTAACCCTTACCCTTACCCTAACCCTAAACCTAACTCTAACCCTAACCCTAAACCTAAACTTTACCCTAACCCTAACCCTAACCCTAACCCTTACCCTAACACTACCCGTAACCCTAAACCTAACCTTAAACCTAACCCTAAGCATAACCCCAAACCTAACACTTACCCTTACCCTTACCCTTACCCTAACCCTAACCCTAACCCTAACCCTAACCCTAACCATGACCTTAACCTAACCCTAACCCTAACCCTAACCGTAACCCCTAAACCTAACCCTAACCCTAATCCATACCATTATCCTAACACTAACCCTAACCCTATCACTTACCCTTACCCTAACCCCTAGCCTAACCCTAACCCTAACCCTATCCCTTACCCTAACCCTAATCGTAAACCTAAACCTTACACTTACCCAAAACCTAAACCTAAACCTTACTCTAATCCTAACCCTAACCCTAACCCTAAACCTTACCCTAACGCTATCCCTAACCCTAACCCTAACCCTAATACATACCCTTACCCTAACCCTAACCCTAACCTTAACCGTAACCCTAAACCTAACCCTAAACCAACCCTAACCCTAACCCATACCCTAAACCTAACCCTAACCATAACCCTTACCCTTACCCTAACCCTAACCCTAACTTTAACCCAACCCTTACCCTAACCCTAACCCTAACCCTAACCCTAAACCTTACCCTAACCCTAACCCTAACCCTACACTTACCCTAATCCTAACCCTAACCCTAACCCTAACCCCTAACCCTAAACCTTAACATAACCCTGACCCTAACCCTAACCCTAATCCTTACCCTAACCCTTACCCTAACCTAACCCTAACCCTTACCCTTACCTAACCCTAATCCTAACCTTAACCCAACCCTTACCCTAACCCTAACCCTAAACTGAACCCTTACCCTTACCCTTACCCTAACACTAACCCTAACCCTAACCCTAACCCTAACCCTTACCCTAACCCTAACCCTAAACCTATCACTAACCCTAACCCTAACCCTAACCATTAAACTTAAGCTAACCATAACCCTAACCCTAACCTTAACCGAACCCTAAACCCAACCCTAATCCTAACCCTAAACCTTACCCTTACCCTAACCCTAGCGCTAAACCTAACCCTAACCCTTACCCTTACGCTAACCCTAACCCTAAACCTAACCCTAAACCTAACTCTAACCATAACCTTAACCCTAACCCTTATCCTTACCCTAATCCTAACCCTAAACCTAACCCTAAACCTACACCTAAACTTTGCCCTACCCTAACCCTAACTCTAAACATAACCCTAACACTTACCCTAACACTAACCCTAACCCTAACCCTAACACTTACCCGTACCCTAACCCTAACCCTAACCCTTACCCTTACCCTAACCCTAACCCTAACCTGAACCCTTATCCTTACCCTTACCCTTACCCTAACACTACCCTAACCCAAACCCTAAACCTAACCCTAACTCTAACCCTAAGCCTTACCCTTTCCCTAACCCTAATGCTAAACCTAACCCTTACCCTTACCCTAACCCTAAACCTAACCCTAACCCTATCCCTAACCCTAACCTTAACCCAACCCTAACCCTAACACTAACCCTTACCCTCACATTAACCCTAACCCTAATCCTTACCCTAACCCTAACCCTAACCCTTACCCTCACATTAACCCTAACCCTAATCCGTACCCTAACCCTAACCCTAACCCTATCCCTAACCCTTACCCTATCCCTAACCCTAACCCTAACCCTTACCTATACCCTAACCCTAAACCTGACCCTAAACCTAACCCTAACCCTAACACTAAGCCTAAGCTTAAACCTAACCCAAACCCAAACCCTAACCCTAACCCGTACCTTTCCCTAACCCTAACCCTAAACCTAACCCTAACCGTAAC
Source organism: Megascapheus bottae (assembly GCA_024803745.1). Classification (NCBI taxonomy): domain Eukaryota; kingdom Metazoa; phylum Chordata; class Mammalia; order Rodentia; family Geomyidae; genus Megascapheus; species Megascapheus bottae. Next base: position 1,376,247 of record JANJXV010000168.1, on the reverse strand, counting down.
CCTAACCCTGACCCTTACCCTTACCCTTACCCTAACCCTAACCCTTACCCTACACCTAAACCTAACCCTAACCCTAACCCTTACCCTTACCCTAACCCTAACCCAAACTCTGACCCTTACCATTACCCTAACCCTAACTTTAACCCCAAACCTAAACATTACCCTAACCCTAAACATAACCCTGACCCTAACTCTAATCCTTACCCTAACACTAACCCTAACCCTAACCCAAGGCCTAACACTTACCCTTACCCTAACCCTAACCCTAACCCTAAGGCTTACCCTTCCCCTAACCCTAAACCTAACCCTAACCCTAACTCTAAACCTTACCCTTACATTACCCTAACCCTAACCTTAACCCTAATCCGAACCCTAACCCTAACCCTAAACCTAACCTTAATCCTAACCCTTATCCTTACCCTAACCCTAAACATAACCCTAACCCTAAGCCTAACCCTAACCCTAAACCTAACTCTTACCCTTACCCTTACGCGAACCCTAACCCGAAACCTAACCGTAACCCTTACCCTAACCTTAACCCTAACCCTAAAACCTAACTGTAACCCTAACCCTAACCCTTACTATTACCCTAACCCTAACCCTAACTCTGACCCTTACCATTACCCTAACCCTAACCCTAACCTTAACCCCAACCCTAAACCTAACCCTAACCCTAACCATAACCCTTACCTAACTCTAATCCTTACCCTAACCCTAACCCTAACCCTACCCTAGGCCTAAAACTTACCCTTACCCTAAACCTAAACCTAACCCTAACGCTTACCCTTACCCTAAACCTAAACCTAACCCTGACCCTAACACTAACCCTAAACCTAACCGCCAACCCTAACCCTCACACTAACCCCTAACAATATCCCTAACCATAACCATAACCCTTACACTTTTCCTAACCCTACCCCTAACCTAAAACTTACGCTTACCCTAACCCCTCCCTAACACTAACCCTAATCCTAACCCTAACCCGAACCTAACCCTTACCCTTACCCTAACCTTAAACCTAACCCTAACACTAACCCTTACCTTACACTAACCCTAACCCAAATCTTAACCCTAACATGAACCCAAACCCTAACCCTAACCCTAACATTAACCCAACCCTAACCCTAACCCTAACCCTTACCCTTACCCTAACCCAAACCCTAACTTTAACCCAACCCTAACCCTAACTCTAACCCTTACCCTAACACTAACTCTAACCATAATCCTTCCCCTAACCCTAACCCTAAACCTACATCTAACCCTTATCCTTTCGCTAACCATAACACTAACCCGAACCCTTACCCTTACCCTAACCCTATACCTAAGCCTAAACCTAACCCTAACCCTAACCCTAACACTAACCTTAAACCTAACATAAACCCTAACACTAACCCTAACCCGTACCCTAACCCTAACTCTAATCCTTACCCTAACCCTAACCCTAACCCTACCCTAGGCCTAACACTTACCCTTACCCTAAACCTAAACCTAACAATGACCCTTACCCTAACCCTAAACCTAACCCTGACCGTAACACTAACCCTAAACCTAACCGCCAACCCTAACCCTCACACTAACCCCTAACCCTATCCCTAACCATAACCATAACCCTTACCCTTTTCCTATCCCTACCCCTAACCTAAAACTTACGCTTACCCTAACCCCTCCCTAACCCTAACTCTAACCCTAACCATAACCATAACCCTAACCCTAAGCCTAACCCTACCCCAAAACCTAACCTTTACCCTTACGCTAAACCTAACCCTAAACCTAACCGTAAACCTTACCCTAACCCCAACACTAATCCTAACTCTAACCCTAACCTTAACCCTAACCCTTACCCTTACCCTAACCCTAACCCTAAAGCTAACCCTAACCATAACCCTTACCCTAACCCTAATCCTTACCCTAATACTTACCCTAACCCTAACCATAACCATAACCCTTACCCTAACCCTAATCCTTACCCTAAACCTAACCCTAACTCTAACCCTTCCCCTAACCCTAATCCTAACCCTAACCCTACCTAACCCTAACCCTTACCCTTACATTAACCCTAACCCTAACCTTAAACCTAACCCGAACCCTAACCCTAACCGTAAACCTAACCTTAATCCTAACCCTTATCCTTACCCTAACCCTAACCATAACCCTAACCCTAAGCCTATCCCTAACCCTAAACCTAACCCTTACACTTACCCTTACGCGCACCCTAACCCAAAACCTAACCGTAACCCTTACCATAACCCTAACCCTAACCATAACCCTAAACCTAAATCTAAGTCTAACCCTAACCCTTACCCTAACCCTAACCCTGGCCCTAACCCTAACCCTAACCCTAACCCTAACACTTACCCTAAACTTAACCCTAACCATTGCCCTTATCCTAATCCTAACCCTAAACTTAACCCCAACCCTAAACCTAACCCTAACCCTAACCCTTACCCTTACCCTACCATAATCTTAAACCTAACTCTAACCCTAATCCAAACCCTAACCCTTACCCTAAACCTAACCCTAACACTTACCATAACCCTAACCCTAACCCTAACCTTAAACCTAACCCTAACCCTAACCATAACCCTAACCCTTACCCTTACCCTAAACCTAACCTTAAACCTAACCCTAACCCTAACCCTAACTCTAAACTTAAACCTATCCCTAACCCTAACACTCGCCCTTACCCTAACCCTAACCATAAACCTATCACTAACCCTAACCCAAACCCTAACCCTTACCCTTAACCTAAACCTACCCCTAAACCTAAACATAACCCTACCCTAACCCTACCCTAACCCCTAACCCTAACCCTAACCCTAATCCTTACCCTTATCCTAACCCTAACACTAACCCTAACCCTAACCCTAAACCTTACCCTTACCCTAAACCTAACCCTAACCCTTACCCTAAACCTAACCCTAACCCTAACCCTAAACCTAACCCTTAACCTTATCTTAACCCTAACCCTAAACCTGACCCTTACCCCTACCCTAACGCTAACCATAAACCTAAACCTAACCTTAAACCTAACACATACCCTTACCCTAACCCTAACCCTACTTTAACTCTAACCCTAACCCTAACCCTAACCCTAAACCTAACCCATACCCTAACCCTACCCTAACCCTAACCCTTACCCTAACCCTATCCCTAACCCTTACCCTAACCCTAACACTAACCCTAACCCTAACTCTAACTCTAAACTTAACCCTAACCCTAACCCTAACCCTTACCCTACCCCTAACCCTAACCCTAAACCTAAACCTAACACTATCCCTAACCCTAACGCTAACCTTAAACCTAACCCAAACCCTAACCCTAAACCTAACCCGTACCTTTCCCTAAACCTAACCCTAACCCTAACCCTAACCCTGACCCTTACCCTTACCCTAACCCTAACCCTAAACCTAACGCTAACACCTAAACCTAACCCTAACCCTAACCCTTACCCTTACCCTAAACCTAATCCTAACCCTGACCATTACCATTAACATTACCCTAACCCTAACCCTAACTTTAACCCCATCCCTAAACCTAACCCTTACCCTAACCCTAATCCTTGCCCTAAACCTAACACTAACCCTAACCCTAAGGCTAACACTTACCCTTACCCTAACCCTAACTCTAACCCTAACGCTTACCCTTACCCTAACCCTAAACCTAACCCTAAACCTAAACCTAACCCTAACCCTAACACTAACCTTAAACCTAACCCAAACCCTAACACTAACCCTAACCAGTACCCTAACCCTAACTCTAATCCTTACCCTAACCCTAACCCTAACCCTACCCTAGGCCTAACACTTACCCTTACCCTAACCCTAAACCTAACCATAACGCTTACCCTTACCCTAAACCTAAACTTAACCCTGACCCTAACACTAACCCTAAACTTAACCGCCAACCCTAACCCTCACACTAACCCCTAACCCTATCCCTAACCAAAACCATAACCCTTACACTTTTCCTAACCCTACACCTAACCTAAAACTTACGCTTACCCTAACCCCTCGCTAACCCTAACCCTAACCCTAACCCTAACCATAACCATAACCCTAACACTAAGCCTAACCCTAACCCAAAACCTAACCCCTACCCTTACGCTAACCCTAACCCTAAACCTCACCGTAAACCTTACCCTAACCCTAACACTAATCCTAACTCTAACCCTAACCTTAACCCTAACCCTTACCCTTACCCTAACCCTAACCCTAAACCTAAACCTAACCCTAACCCTAATCCTTACCCTAATCCTAACCCTAACCATAACCCTTACCCTAACCCTAATCCTTACCCTAATACTTACCCTAACCCTAACCCTAACCATAACCCTTACCCCACCCCTAATCCTTACCCTAAACCTAACCCTAAACCTAAGCCTTCCCCTAACCCTAACCCTAACCCTAACCCTACCCTAACCCTAACCCTTACCCTTACATTAACCCTAACCCTAACCTTAAACCTAACCCGAACCCTAACCCTAACCCTAAACCTAACCTTAATCCTAACCCTTATCCTTACCCTAACCCTAACCATAACCCTAACCCTAAGCCTATCCCTAACCCTAACCTAACCCTTACACTTACCCTTACGCGAACCCTAACCCGAAACCTAACCGTAACCCTTACCCTAACCCTAACCCTGGCTTAACCCTAACCCTAACCCTAACCCTAACACTTACCCTAAACTTAACCCTAACCATTGTCCTTATCCTAACCCTAACCCTAAACTTAACCCCAAACCTAAACCTAACCCTAACCATAACCCTTACCCTAACACTTACCTTAACCCTAACCCTTACCCTAACCCTAACCCTTATCCTAACCCTAACTCTAACCATAAAACTTACCCTAACCCTAACCCTAACTTTAACACTTAACCTTACCCTAACCCTAACCCTAACCCTAACCCTTACACTAACCCTAACCCTAACCCTAACACTTACCCTAACCCTAACCCTTAACCTAACCCTAACCCTAACCCTAACCCTTACCCTAATCCTAACACTAACACTAACCCTAACCTCTAACCCTAACCCTTAACCTAACCCTAACCCTAACCCTAACCCTTACCCTACCATAATCTTAAACCTAACTCTAACCCTAATCCAAACCCTAACCCTTACCCTAAACCTACCCCTAACACTTACCATAACCCTAACCCTATCCCTAACCTTAAACCTAACCCTAACCCTAACCATAACCCTAACCCTTACCCTTACCCTAAACCTAACCTTAAACCTAACCCTAACCCTAACCCTAACTCTAAACTTAAACCTATCCCTAACCCTAACACTCGCCCTTACCCTAACCCTAACCATAAACCTATCACTAACCCTAACCCAAACCCTAACCCTTACCCTTAACCTAAACCTAACCCTAAACCTAAACATAACCCTACCCTAACCCTACCCTAACCCCTAACCCTAACCCTTACCCTAACCCTAACCCTTATCCTAACCCTAACACTAACCCTAACCCTAACCCTAAACCTTACCCTTACCCTAAACCTAATCCTAACCCTTACCCTAAACCTAACCCTAACCCTAACCTTAAACCTAACCCTTAACCTTATCTTAACCCTAACCCTAAACCTGACCCTTACCCCTACCCTAACGCTAACCATAAACCTAAACCTAACCTTAAACATAACACATACCCTTACCCTAACCCTAACCCTACTTTAACTCTAACCCTAACCCTAACCCTAACCCTAAACCTAACCCATACCCTAACCCTACCCTAACCCTAACCCTTACCCTAACCCTATCCCTAACCCTTACCCTAACCCTAACACTAACCCTAACCCTAACTCTAACTCTAAACTTAACCCTAACCCTAACCCTAACCCTTACCCTACCCCTAACCCTAACCCTAAACCTAAACCTAACACTATCCCTAACCCTAACGCTAACCTTAAACCTAACCCAAACCCTAACCCTAAACCTAACCCGTACCTTTCCCTAAACCTAACCCTAACCCTAACCCTAACCCTGACCCTTACCCTTACCCTAACCCTAACCCTAAACCTAATGCTAACACCTAAACCTAACCCTAACCCTAACCCTTACCCTTACCCTAAACCTAATCCTAACCCTGACCATTACCATTAACATTACCCTAACCCTAACCCTAACTTTAACCCCATCCCTAAACCTAACCCTTACCCTAACCCTAATCCTTGCCCTAAACCTAACACTAACCCTAACCCTAAGGCTAACACTTACCCTTACCCTAACCCTAACTCTAACCCTAACGCTTACCCTTACCCTAACCCTAAACCTAACCCTAAACCTAAACCTAACCCTAACCCTAACACTAACCTTAAACCTAACCCAAACCCTAACACTAACCCTAACCAGTACCCTAACCCTAACTCTAATCCTTACCCTAACCCTAACCCTAACCCTACCCTAGGCCTAACACTTACCCTTACCCTAACCCTAAACCTAACCATAACGCTTACCCTTACCCTAAACCTAAACTTAACCCTGACCCTAACACTAACCCTAAACTTAACCGCCAACCCTAACCCTCACACTAACCCCTAACCCTATCCCTAACCAAAACCATAACACTTACACTTTTCCTAACCCTACACCTAACCTAAAACTTACGCTTACCCTAACCCCTCCCTAACCCTAACCCTAACCCTAACCATAACCATAACCCTAACACTAAGCCTAACCCTAACCCAAAACCTAACCCCTACCCTTACGCTAACCCTAACCCTAAACCTCACCGTAAACCTTACCCTAACCCTAACACTAATCCTAACTCTAACCCTAACCTTAACCCTAACCCTTACCCTTACCCTAACCCTAACCCTAAACCTAAACCTAACCCTAACCCTAATCCTTACCCTAATCCTAACCCTAACCATAACCCTTAACCTAACCCTAATCCTTACCCTAATACTTACCCTAACCCTAACCCTAACCATAACCCTTACCCCACCCCTAATCCTTACCCTAAACCTAACCCTAAACCTAAGCCTTCCCCTAACCCTAACCCTAACCCTAACCCTACCCTAACCCTAACCCTTACCCTTACATTAACCCTAACCCTAACCTTAAACCTAACCCGAACCCTAACCCTAACCCTAAACCTAACCTTAATCCTAACCCTTATCCTTACCCTAACCCTAACCATAACCCTAACCCTAAGCCTATCCCTAACCCTAAACCTAACCCTTACACTTACCCTTATGCGAACCCTAACCCGAAACCTAACCGTAACCCTTACCCTAACCCTAACCCTGGCTTAACCCTAACCCTAACCCTAACACTTACCCTAAACTTAACCCTAACCATTGTCCTTATCCTAACCCTAACCCTAAACTTAACCCCAACCCTAAACCTAACCCTAACCATAACCCTTACCCTAACACTTACCTTAACCCTAACCCTTACCCTAACCCTAACCCTTATCCTAACCCTAACTCTAACCATAAAACTTACCCTAACCCTAACCCTAACTTTAACACTTAACCTTACCCTAACCCTAACCCTAACCCTAACCCTTACACTAACCCTAACCCTAACCCTAACACTTACCCTAACCTAACCCTTACCCTAACCCTAACCCTAACCCTAACCCTTACCCTAATCCTAACACTAACACTAACCCTAGCCTCTAACCCTAACCCTAACCCTAACTCTAACCCTTACTCTTACCCTAACCTTCAACCTAAATCTATCCCTAACCCAAACCCTAAGCCTTACCCTAACCCTAACCCTAACACTTACCATAACCCTAACCCTAACCTTAAACCTAACCCTAACCCTAACCATAACCCTAACCCTTACCCTTACCCTAAACCTAACCATAAACCTAAACCTAACCCTAACCCTAACTCTAAACTTAACCCTATCCCTAACCCTAACACTCGCCCTTACCCTAACCCTAACCATAAACCTATCACTATTCCTAACCCTAACCCTAACCCTAACCCTACCCTAACCCCTAACCCTAACCCTAACCCTAACCCTAATCCTTACCCTTATCCTAACCCTAACACTAACCCTAACCCTAACCCTAAACCTTAACCTTACCCTAAACCTAACCCTGACCCTTACCCTAAACCTAACCCTAACCCTAAACCTAACCCTAAACCTAACCCTTAACCTTATCTTAACCCTAACCCTAAACCTGACCCTTACCCCTACCCTAACGCTAACCCTAAACCTAAACCTAACCCTAACCCTAACACATACCCATACCCTAACCCTAACCCTACTTTAACCCCAACCCTAAACCTAACCCTAACCCTAACCCTTACCCTAACACTTACCCTAACACTAACCCTAACCCTAACCCTAACCCTAACTTTAACACTTAACCTTACCCTAAACGTAACCCTAACCCTAACCCTTACACTAACCCTAACCCTAACCCTAACACTTACCCTAACCCTAACCCTTAACCTAACCCTAACCCTAACCCTAACCCTCACCCTAATCCTAACACTAACACTAACCCTAACCTCTAACCCTAACCCTTAACCTAATCCTAACCCTAACCCTAACCCTTACCCTACCATAATCTTAAACCTAACTCTAACCCTAACCCAAACCCTAACCCTTACCCTAAACCTAACCCTAACACTTACCATAACCCTAACCCTAACCCTAACCTTAAACCTAACCCTACCCCTAACCATAACCCTAACCCTTACCCTTACCCTAAACCTAACCTTAAACCTAACCCTAACCCTAACCCTAACTCTAAACTTAAACCTATCCCTAACCCTAACACTCGCCCTTACCCTAACCCTAACCATAAACCTATCACTAACCCTAACCCAAACCCTAACCCTTACCCTTAACCTAAACCTAACCCTAAACCTAAACATAACCCTACCCTAACCCTACCCTAACCCCTAACCCTAACCCTAACCCTAATCCTTACCCTTATCCTAACCCTAACACTAACCCTAACCCTAACCCTAAACCTTACCCTTACTCTAAACCTAACCCTAACCCTTACCCTAAACCTAACCCTAACCCTAACCCTAAACCTAACCCTTAACCTTATCTTAACCCTAACCCTAAACCTGACCCTTACCCCTACCCTAACGCTAACCATAAACCTAAACCTAACCTTAAACCTAACACATACCCTTACCCTAACCCTAACCCTACTTTAACTCTAACCCTAAACCTAACCCTAACCCTAAACCTAACCCATACCCTAACCCTACCCTAACCCTAACCCTTACCCTAACCCTATCCCTAACCCTTACCCTAACCCTAACACTAACCCTAACTCTAACTCTAACTCTAAACTTAACCCTAACCCTAACCCTAACCCTTACCCTACCCCTAACCCTAACCCTAAACCTAAACCTAACACTATCCCTAACCCTAACGCTAACCTTAAACCTAACCCAAAACCTAACCCTAAACCTAACCCGTACCTTTCCCTAAATCTAACCCTAACCCTAACCGTAACCCTGACCCTTACCCTTACCCTAACCCTAACCCTAAACCTAACGCTAACACCTAAACCTAACCCTAACCCTAACCCTTACCCTTACCCTAAACCTAATCCTAACCCTGACCATTACCATTACCATTACCCTAACCCTAACCCTAACTTTAACCCCATCCCTAAACCTAACCCTTACCCTAACCCTAATCCTTGCCCTAAACCTAACACTAGCCCTAACCCTAAGGCTAACACTTACCCTTACCCTAACCCTAACTCTAACCCTAACGCTTACCCTTACCCTAACCCTAAACCTAACCCTAAACCTAAACCTAACCCTAACCCTAACACTAACCTTAAACCTAACCCAAACCCTAACACTAACCCTAACCAGTACCCTAACCCTAACTCTAATCCTTACCCTAACCCTAACACTAACCCTACCCTAGGCCTAACACTTACCCTTACCCTAACCCTAAACCTAACCATAACGCTTACCCTTACCCTAAACCTAAACTTAACCCTGACCCTAACACTAACCCTAAACTTAACCGCCAACCCTAACCCTCACACTAACCCCTAACCCTATCCCTAACCAAAACCATAACCCTTACACTTTTCCTAACCCTACACCTAACCTAAAACTTACGCTTACCCTAACCCCTCCCTAACCCTAACCCTAACCCTAACCCTAACCATAACCATAACCCTAACACTAAGCCTAAACCTAACCCAAAACCTAACCCCTACCCTTACGCTAACCATAACCCTAAACCTCACCGTAAACCTTACCCTAACCCTAACACTAATCCTAACTCTAACCCTAACCTTAACCCTAACCCTTACCCTTACCCTAACCCTAACCCTAAACCTAAACCTAACCCTAACCCTAATCCTTACCCTAATCCTAACCCTAACCATAACCCTTACCCTAACCCTAATCCTTACCCTAATACTTACCCTAACCCTAACCCTAACCATAACCCTTACCCCACCCCTAATCCTTAACCTAAACCTAACCCTAAACCTAAGCCTTCCCCTAACCCTAACCCTAACCCTAACCCTACCCTAACCTTAACCCTTACCCTTACATTAACCCTAACCCTAACCTTAAACCTAACCCGAACCCTAACCCTAACCCTAAACCTAACCTTAATCCTAACCCTTATCCTTACCCTAACCCTAACCATAACCCTAACCCTAAGCCTATCCCTAACCCTAAACCTAACCCTTACACTTACCCTTATGCGAACCCTAACCCGAAACCTAACCGTAACCCTTACCCTAATCCTAACCCTGGCTTAACCCTAACCCTAACCCTAACCCTAACACTTACCCTAAACTTAACCCTAACCATTGTCCTTATCCTAACCCTAACCCTAAACTTAACCCCAACCCTAAACCTAACCCTAACCATAACCCTTACCCTAACACTTACCTTAACCCTAACCCTTACCCTAACCCTAACCCTTATCCTAACCCTAACTCTAACCACAAAACTTACCCTAACCCTAACCCTAACTTTAACACTTAACCTTACCCTAACCCTAACCCTAACCCTAACCCTTACACTAACCCTAACCCTAACCCTAACACTTACCCTAACCTAACCCTTACCCTAACCCTAACCCTAACCCTAACCCTTACCCTAATCCTAACACTAACACTAACCCTAGCCTCTAACCCTAACCCTAACCCTAACTCTAACCCTTACTCTTACCCTAACCTTCAACCTAAATCTATCCCTAACCCAAACCCTAAGCCTTACCCTAACCCTAACCCTAACACTTACCATAACCCTAACCCTAACCTTAAACCTAACCCTAACCCTAACCATAACCCTAACCCTTACCCTTACCCTAAACCTAACCATAAACCTAAACCTAACCCTAACCCTAACTCTAAACTTAACCCTATCCCTAACCCTAACACTCGCCCTTACCCTAACCCTAACCATAAACCTATCACTATTCCTAACCCTAACCCTAACCCTAACCCTACCCTAACCCCTAACCCTAACCCTAACCCTAACCCTAATCCTTACCCTTATCCTAACCCTAACACTAACCCTAACCCTAACCCTAAACCTTAACCTTACCCTAAACCTAACCCTGACCCTTACCCTAAACCTAACCCTAACCCTAAACCTAACCCTAAACCTAACCCTTAACCTTATCTTAACCCTAACCCTAAACCTGACCCTTACCCCTACCCTAACGCTAACCCTAAACCTAAACCTAACCCTAACCCTAACACATACCCTTACCCTAACCCTAACCCTACTTTAACCCAAACCCTAAACCTAACCCTAACCCTAACCCTAACCCATACCCTAACCCTACCCTAACCCTAACCATTACCCTAACCCTAACCCTAACCATTACCCTAACCCTAACACTAACCCTAGCCCTCACTCTAAACTTAATCCTAACCCTAACCCATACCCAAACCCTACCCTAAACCTAACCCATACCCTAACCCTGACCCTAACCCTTACCCTCACCCTAACCCTAACCCTAACCCTAACTCTAAACTTAACCCTAACGTTAACCCTAACCCTAACCCTTACCCTAACCCTAACCCTAAACCTAACCCTAAACCTAACACTATCCCTAACCCTAACGCTAACCTAAAACCTAACCCAAACCCTAACCCTAAACCTAACCCGTACCTTTCCCTAACCCTAACCCTAACCCTAACCCTAACCCTTACCCTTACCCTAACCCTAACCCTACACCTAACCCTAACACCTAACCCTAACCCTAACCCTAACCCTACCCTTACCCTAAACCTAATCCTAACCCTGACCATTACCATTACCATTACCCTAACCCTAACCCTAAACTTAACCCCATCCTTAAACCTCACCCTAACCCTAACCCTAATCCTTACCCTAACCCTAATCCTTACCCTAACCCTAACACTAACCCTAACCCTAAGCCTAACACTTACCCTTACCCTAACCCTAACTCTAACCCTAACGCTTACCCTTAACCTAACACTAAACCTAACCCTAACCCTAACCCTAACCCTAAACCTAACCCCTAAAACCTAACCCTAACCCTACCCCTAACCCTAACCCTAACCCTAACCATAGCCCTTACCCTTATCCTAACCCTACGCCTAACCCTAAAACTTACCTTACCCTAACCCCAACCCTAACCCTAACCCTAACCCTTCCTCTAACCCTATCCCTAATCCTAAACCTAACCGTAACCCTTACCCTTACTCTAACCCTAACTCTAACCCTAAAACTTACCCTAACGCTAACCCTAACCTTAACAATTAACCTTACCCTAACCCTAACCCTAACCCTAACCCTTACCCTAACCCTAACCCTAACACTTACCCCTACCCTAACTCTAACCCTAACCCTTACCATAAACCTAACACTAAGCCTAACCCTAACCCTTACCCTAATCCTAACCCTAACACTAACACTAACTCTAACCCCTAACCCTAACACTTAACCTAACCCTAACCCTAAACCTAACCCTAACCCTTACCCTTACCCTTACCCTAACCCTAAACCTAACTCTAACTCTAACCCAAACTCTAACCCTTACCCTAACCCTAACCCTACCACTTACTCTTACCCTAAACCTAACCCTAAGCTTAAACATAACGTAACATTAACCTTAACCCTAACCCTTACCCTTACCCTAACCCTAACCCTAAACCTAACCCTAACCCTAATCCTAACTCCAAACTTAACCCTATATCTAAACTTAACCCTCGACCTTACAATAACCCTAACCCTAAACCAATCACTAATCCTAACCCTAACCCTAACCCTAACCCTAAACCCTAACCCTAACCCTAACCCTAATCCTTACCCTTATCCTAACCCTAACACTAACCCTAACACTTACCCTTACCCTAAAGCCTACCCTATCCCTAACCCTAACCCTAACCCTTACCCTAACCCTAACCCTAACCCTAACCCCAAACCTTACCCTTACCCTAAACCTAACCCTAACCCTTACCCTAAACCTAACCCTAAACCTAACCCTAACCCTTACCCTTATCTTAACACTAACTCTAAACCTAACCCTTCCCCTACCCTAACGCTAACCCTAAACCTAACCCTAACCCTAACCTAACCCTAACACATACTCTTACCCTAACCCTAACCCTAAACCGTACACTAACCCTAACCCTAATCCTAACCCTTACCCTTACCCTAACCCTAACCATAATCTTAACCCAACCATAACCTAACATTAACCTTAACCCTAACCCTAACCCTAAACCTTACCCTAACCCTAACCCTAATCCTAACCCTAACCATAAACCTAACCCTCAACCTAAACCTAACCCTAACCCTTACCCTTACCCTAACCCTAACTCTGAACCTAAAACGAACCCTAATCCTATCCCTAACCCTAACCCTAACCTAACCCTTTACTTAATGCTAACTCTAACCCTAACACTAACCCTTACCCTAAACCTAACCCTAACCCTAACCCTTACCCTTACCCTAACCGTAACACTCAAACTAACCCTAAACCTAACGCCTAACCCTAAACCTAACCTTAACCCTAACCCTTGCCCTTACCCTAACCCTAACCCTAACCCTAAACCTTACCCTTACCTTTACCCTAACCCCAACCTTAACCCAACCCTAACCCTAAACCTAACCCTAACCCTACCACTAACACTAACCCTAATTTATACCCTAACCCTAAGCCTACCCCTAAACCTTACCCTTTCCCTAACCCTAACCCTAACCCTAACCCTAACCCTAACCCTAACCCTAAACCTAACAATAGCCTTAACCCTAACCCTAACCTTAAACCTAACCCAAACTTTAACCGTAAACCTAACCCGTAACTTTCCCTAAACCTAAACCTAAACCTAACCCTAACCCTAACCCTAACCCTGACCCTTACCCTTACCCTAACCCTAACCCTACACCTAACCCTAACCCTAACCCTAACCCTAACACCTAACCCTAACCCTAACCCTAACCCTTACCCTTACCCTTACCCTAACCCTAACCCTGACCCTTACCATTACCCTAACCCTAACCCTAACCTTAACCCCAACCTTAAACCTGACCCTAACCCTAACCCTAACAATTAACCTAACCCTAATCCATACCCTAACCCTAAACCTAAGCCTAACACTTACCCTTACCCTAACCCTAACGCTTACCCTTACCATAACCCTAACCCTAACCCTAACCCCTAACCCTAACCCTAATCTAACCCCTAAACCTAACCCTAACCATAACCATAACCCTTACCCTTATCCTAACCCTACCCCTAACCCTAAAACTTACCCTTATCCTAACCCCAACCCCAACCCTAACCCTAACCCTTCCCCTAACCCTAAAGCTAACCCTAACACTACCCTAACCCTTACCCTTACCCTAACTCTAAACCTAACCATAACCCTAACCCTAACCCTTCCCTTACACTAACCCTAACCCTAACCTTAACCCTAACCCGAACCCTAACCCTAACCCTAAACCTAGCCTTAACCCTAACCCTTATCCTTACCCTAACCCTAACCATAATCCTAACCCTAAGACTAACCCTAACCCTATACCTAACCCTTACCCTTACGCTAACCTAACCCTAAACCTAACCGTAACCCTTACCCTTGCCTTAACCTAACCCTAACACTAAACCTAACTCTAAACATAACCTTAACCGTAAACCTTACCCTAACCCTAACCCTAACCCTAAACCTAACCCTAACCCTAAACCTAACCCTTACCCTAACCCTTCCCCTGGCCCTAACCCTAACCCAAACCCTAACTCTAACACTTACACTAACCCTAACCCTAACCCTAACACTTACCCTAAACCTAAACCTAACCATAAACCTTACCCTTATCCTAACCCTAACACTAACCCTAACCCCTAACCCTAACCCTTAACCTAACCCTAACCCTAACATTAACCCTAACGTTACCCTTACCCTAACCCTAAACCTAACTCTAACCCTAACCCAAACCCTAACCCTAACCCTAACACTAACCCTAACCCTTACCCTTAGCCTAACCCTAACTCTAAAATTAAACCTAACCCTAACCCTAACCATAAGCCTAACCCTTACCCTTACCCTAACCTAACCCTTAACCTAATCCTAACCCTAACCCTAACTCTAAACTTAAACCTATCCCTAACCCTAACCCTCGCCATTACCCTAAACCTAACCCTAAGCCTATCACTAACCCTTACTCTAACCCTCACCCTTACCTTACCCTAAACCTAACCCTAACCCTAACCCTAACCCTAACCCTAACCCCTAATCCTAAACCTAACCCTAATCCTTACCCTTATCCTAACCCTAACACTAATCCTAACACTTAACCTTACCCTAAACCCTACGCTATCCCTAACCCTAACCCTAACCCTTACCCTAACCCTAACCCTAACCCTAACCCTAAACCTTACCCTTACCCTAAACGAAACCCTAACCCTTACCCTAAACCTAACCCTAACCCTAACCCTAACCCTTACCCTTACCTTCAACCTAACCCTAAACCTAACCCTTACCCCTACCCTAACGCTAACCCTAACCCTAACCCTAACCCTAAACCTAACACATACCCATACCCTAACACTAAACCTAACCTTAACCGTAACCCTAAACCGAACCCTAACCCTTACCCTAACCCATACCCTAACCCTAACGCTAACCCTATCCCTTACCCTTACTCTAACAGTAACCCTAACCTTAACCCAAACCTAAACCTAACCCTAATCCTAACCCTAACCCTAACCCTAACCCTAAACCTAAACCTAACCCTGGCCCTAACCCTAACCCTAACCCTAACCCTAACACTTACCCTAACCCTAACCCTAACCATTGCCCTTATCTTAACCCTAACCCTAAACTTAACCCAAACCCTAACCATTACCCTAACCCTAACCCTAAACCTTACCCTAACCCTAACCCTAATCCTAACCTTAAACCTAACCCTAACCCTAACCATAACCCTAACCCTTACCCTTACCCTAACCCTATCCCTAAACCTAACCCTAACCCTGACCCTAACTCTAAACTTAACCCTATCCCTAACCCTAACCCTCGCCCTTACCCTAACCCTAACCCTAAACCTATCACTACCCCTAACCCTAACCCTAACCCTTACCCTTAATCTAAACCTAACCCTAAACCTAACCCTAAACCTAACCCTAACCCTAAACCCTAACCCTAACCCTAACCCTAATCCTTACCCTTAACCGAACCCTAACACTAACCCTAACACTTACCCTTACCCTAAACCCTACCCTATCCCTAACCCTAAAACTAACCCTTACCGCATCTCTAACCCTAACCCTAAACCTTACCCTTACCCTAAACCTAACCCTAACCCTAACCCTAACCCTTACCCTTATCTTAACTGTTACCCTAAACATAACCCTTACCCCTACCCTAACACTAACCCTAACCCTAACCCTAACCCTAACCCTTGCCCTTACCCTAACCCTAACCCTAAACCTATCACTAACCCTAACCCTAACCCTAACCCTTAACCTTAACATAAACCTAACGCAAACCCTAACCTTAACCCAACCCTAAACCTAACCCTAATCCTAGCTCTAACCCTTACCCTTACCCTAACCCTAGTCCTAAACCTTACCCTAACCCCAACCCTAACCCTTACCCTAACCCTAACCATAATCCTAACCCTACCCTTACCCTAACCCTAACAATAAACCTAACCCTAAACCTAAGTCTAACCCTAACATTAACCCTAACCCTTATCCTTCCCCTAATCCTAAACCTAAACCTAACCCTAAACCTAAACCTAACCCTTGCCCTTACCCTAACCCTAACTCAAAACCTAACCCTAACCCTTACCCTAACACTAACCCTAACCCTAACCCTAACACTTACCCTTACCCTAACCCTAACCCTAACCCTTACCCTTACCCTAACCCTAACCCTAACCCTAACCCTTACCCTTACCCTTACCCTAACACTAACCCTAAACCTAACCCTAAACCTAACCCTAACCCTACCCCTAACCCTTACCCTTTCCCTAACCCTAACCCTAAACCTAACCCTTACCCTTACCCTAACCCTAAACCTAACCCTAAACCTAAACCAAACCCTAACCTTAACCCTAACCTTAACCCAACCCTAACCCTAACCATAACCCTTACTATTACCCTAACCCGAACCGTAACCTTAACCCAACCCTAACCCTAACCCTAACAATTTCCCTCACACTAACCCGAACCCTAATCCTTACCCTAACCCTATCCCTAACCCGTACCCTTTCCCTAACCCTAACCCTAACCCTTACCTTTAGCCTAACCCTAAACCTGACCCTAAACCTAACCCTAACCCTAACACTAAGCCTAAGCTTAAACCTAACCCAAACCCTAACCCTAACCCTAACCTGCAACTTTCCCTAATCCTAACCCTAAAACTAACCCTATCCCTAACCCTAAACCTGACCCTTACCCTTACCCTAACCCTAACCCTACACCTAACGCTAACCCTAACCCTAACCCTAACACCTAACCCTAACCCTAACCCTAACCCTTATCCTTACCCTAAGCCTTAACCTAACTCTGACCCTTACCATTACCCTAACCCTAACCCTAAACTTAACCCCAACCCTAAACCTAACCTTAACCCTAACACTAAATCTAGGCCTAACACTTACCCTTACCCAAACCCTAAACCTAACCCTGACCCTAACACTAACCCTAAACCTAACCACCAACCCTAACCCTCACACTAACACCTAACCCTATCCCTAACCAGAACTATAACCCTTACCCTTTTCCTAAGCCTACCCCTAACCCTCAAAATTACGCTTACCCTAACCCCTCCCTAACCCTAACCCTAACCCTAACCCTAACCCTTACCCTAACCCTAACCCTAATCCTAACCATAACCCTTACCCTAACCCTCACCCTAACCCTAACCCTAACACTAACCTTAACCCTAACCCTTATCATTACCCTAACCCTAACCCTAACCCTAAACATAAACCTAACCCTCAACCTAACCCTAACCCTAACCCTTACCCTTACCCTAACCCTAACTCTGAACCTAAACCGAACCCTAACCCTATCCATAACCCTAACCCTAACCTAACCCTATCCTTAATGCTAACTCTAACCCTAACACTAACCCTTACCCTAAACCTAACCCTAAACCTAACCCTTACCCTTACCCTAACCGTAAACCTCAACCTAACCCTAACCCTAAAACTAATGCCTTACCCTAACACGTACCCTAACCCTTACCCTAACCCTTACCCTAACCCTAACCCTAAACCTAACCATAACACTAACCCTAACTCTAAACTTAACCCTAACCCGAAACCTAAACCTACACCTAACCCTTACCCTTTCCCTAAACCGAACCCTAACCCTAACCCTTACCCTTACGCTACCCCTAATCCTAACCCTAAACCTAACACTAACCCTAACTCTAACCCTAACCTTAAACCTAACCCAACCCCTAACTATAACCATAAACCGTACCTTTCCCTAACCCTAACCCTACACCTAACCCTAACCCTAACCCTAACCCTGACCCTTACCCTTACCCTAACCCGAACCCTACACCTAACCCTAACACCTAACCCTAACCCTAACCCTAACCCTTACACTTACCCTAACCCTAATCCTAACCCTGGCCTTTACCATTACCCTAACCCTAACCCTAACCTTACCCCCATCCATAAACCTAACCCTAACCCAAACCCTAACCCTTACCGTAACCCTAATCCTTACCCTAACCCTAACACTAACCCTAACCCTAAGCCTAACATTTACCCTTACCCTAACACTAACTCTAACCCTAACGCTTACCCTTAACCTAACCCTAAACCTAACCCTAACCCTAACCCTAACCCTAAACCAAACCCCTAAAACCTAACCCTAACCCTACCCCTAACCCTAACCATAACCATAATCCTTACCCTTATCCTAACCCTACGCCTAACCCTAAAACTTACTTTACCCTAACCCCAACCCTAACCCTAACCCTAACCCTAACCCCTACCCTAACCCTAACCCTAACCCTAACACTTACCGTAACCCTAACCCTAACCCTAACCCTTACCATAAACCTAACACAAACCCTAACCCTAACCCTTACCCTAATCCTAAACCTAACACTAACTCTAACCCCTAACCCTAACCCTTAACCTAACCCTAACCCTAACCCTAACCCTTACCCTTACCCTTATTCTAACCCAAACCTAACTCTAACTTTAACCCAAACCCTAACCCTTACCCTAACCCTAACCCTACCACTTACCCTAACCCTAACCCTAACCCTAACCTTAAACATAACCTAACATTAACCTTAAACCTAACCCTTACCCTTACCCTAAACCTAACCCTAAACCTAACGCTAACCCTAACCCTAACTCCAAACTTAACCCTATACCTAAACCTAACCCTCGCCTTTACCATAACCCTAACCGTCAACCTATCACTAATCCTAACCCTAACCCTAACCCTTGCCGTTACCCTAAACCTAACCCTAAACCTAACCCTAACCCTAACCCTAACCCTAAACCCTAACGCTAACCCTAACCCTAACCCTAATCCTTACCCTTATCCTAACCCTAACACTAACCCTAACACTTACCCTTACCCTAAACCCTACCCTATCCCTAACCCTAACCCTCAACCTTACCCTAACCCTAACCCTAACCCTAAACCTTACCCTTACCCTAAACCGAACCCTAACCCTTACCCTAAACCTAACCCTAAAACTAACCCTAACCCTTACCCTTATGTTAACACTAACCCTAAACCTAACCCTTCCCCTACCCTAACTCTAACCCTAAACGTAACCCTAACCCTAATCCTAACCCTAACACATACTCTTACCCTAACCCTAACCCTAACCCATACTCTAACCCTAACCCTAATCCTAACCCTTACCCTTACCCTAACCCTAACCCTAACATTAACCCAACCATAACCTAACATTAACCCTAACCCTAACCCTAAACCTTACCTTTACCCTAACCCTAGCGCTAAACCTAACCCTAACCCTAACCGTATCCCTTACCCTAACGCTAACCCTAATCCTAACCCTAACCCTTACACTTAACTTAACCCTAACCCTAACCCTAACCCTAAACCTAACCTTAACCCTAACCCTTATCATTACCCTAACCCTAACCCTAATCATAAAACTAACCCTCAACCTAAACCTAACCCTAACCCTTACCCTTACCCTAACCCTAACCCTAAACCTAACCCTAACCCTAACCCTACCCTAACCCTTACCCTTACCCTAACCCTAACTCTGAACCTAAACCGAACCCTAACCCTATCCCTAACCCTAACCCTAACCTAACCCTATACTTAATGCTAACTCTAACACTAACACTAACCCTTACCCTAAACCTAACCCTAACCCTAACCCTTACCCTTACCCTAACCGTAACCCTCAACCTAAACCTAAAACTAAACCTAACGCCTAACCCTAACCCTAACCCTAACCCTAACGCCTAACCCTAACCCTAACCCTAACCCTAACCCTTACCCTTCCCCTAACCCTAACCCTAAACCTTACCCTTATCTTTACCCTAACCCTAACCTTAACCCAACCCTAACCCTAAACCTAACCCTTACCCTACCACTAACACTAACCCTAATCCTTACCCTAACCCTAAGAATACCCTTAACTCTTACCCTTTCTCTAACCCTAACCCTAACCCTAACCTTAACCCCAACCCTAAACCTGACCCTAACCCTAACCCTAACAATTACCCTAACCCTAATCCTTACCCTAACCCTAACCCTAAGCCTAACACTTACCCTTACCCTAACCCTAACCCTAATCCTAACGCTTACCCTTATCCTAACCCTAACCCTAACCCCTAACCCTATCCCTAATCCTAACCCCTAAACCTAACCCTAATAATAACCACAACCCTTACCCTTATCCTAACCCTACCCCTAACCCTAAAACTTACCCTTACCCTAACCCCAACCCTAATCCTAACCCTAACCCTAACCCTAACCCTAACCCTTCCCCTAACCCTAAACCTAACCCTAAACTTAACCCAAACCTAAACCTAAACCTAACCTAACGTTTATCCTAACACTTACCCATACCCTAACCCTAACCCTAACCCTAACCGTTACCCTAACCCTAATCCTAACCCCAACCCTTACACTAACCCTAACACTATCCCTAACCTCTAACCCTAACCAATAACTTAACCTCTAATCCTAACCCTAACCCTAAACCTTACCCTAACCCTAACCTTAACCCATACCCTTACCCTTACTCTAACCCTATCCCTAAACTTAACCCCACAACCAAACCTAACCGTAACCTTAACCCTAACCCTTACCCTTACCCTAACCCTAACCCTAAACCAAACCCTAACCCTAAAATATACCCTTACCCTAACCCTAACCCTAATCCTAACTCTAACCCTTACCCTTACCCTTACCCGAAACCTAACCCTAACCCTAAACCTTACCCCAACCCTAACACTAACCCTAACCCTAACCTTAAACCTTACCCTTATCCTTAACTTAACCCTAACCATAAACCTAACCCTAAACCTAACCCTAACCCTAAACAAGACCCTTACCCTTAACCTAACCCTAACCCTAAACCTAACCCTAACCCTTACCCTAAACCTAACCCTAACCCTAACCTTAACCCTATCCCTTAACCTTACCCTAACCCCCACCCTAACCCTAACCCTATTCCTTACCCTACCCCTACCCCTAATCCTAATCCTTACCCTTTGCCTAACCCTAACCCTAACCCTAACCCTAACCCTTACCCTAACCCTAACCCTAACCCTAACCCTAACTCTAACCCTAACACTTACACTTACCTAACCCTATCCCTAACTCTAACCCTTACCCTAACCCGAACCCTAACCCTAATCATTACACTAACCCTAACCCTAACCCTAACCCCTAACCCTAAACCTAACCCACCCAAACCCTAACCCTAACCCTTACCCTTACCCTAACCCTAAACCTAACTTTAACCCTAACCCTAACCCTAACCCATACCCTAACCCTAACCCTATTCCTTACCCTAACTCTAACCCTAAACCTATCCTTAACCCTAACCCTAACCCTAACCCAAACCCTAACTCTAACTCTAACCCTAACCGTAACACTTACCCTAACCCTAACCCTAATCCTAACCCTTACTCTTACCCTAAACCTAACCCTAACCTTAACCCCAACTCTAAACCTAAACCTTAACCCAACCCTAACCCTAACCCTTATCCTAACACTTATCCTAACCCTTATCCTAACACTTATCCTAACACTTACCCTAACCCTTATCCTAACACTTACCCTAACCCAAACACCAACCCTAACCCTTACCCTAACCCTAACCCTAACAGTTACACTTACCCTAACCCTAACCTAACCCTTAACCTAACCCTCACCATAACCCTAACCACTAAACCTAAACCTTAACCCAACCCTAACCCTAACCCTAACCCTAACACTTACCCTTACCCTAACCGTAACCCTAAACCTAACCCTAACCCTAACCCTAACCTTAACCCTTTTCCTAACCCTAACACTAATCCTAACCCTAACCCTTACCCTTACCCTAACCCTAACCCTAACCATAAAAATAACACTTACCCTTACCCTAACCCTAACCCTAACCCTAACCCTAACCTTTACCCTTACCCAACCCTAACCCTAAACCTAAACCTAACCCTAACCCTAACCCTTACTCTTACCGTAACCCTACCCCTAACCCTAACCCTAATCCTAACCCTTATCTTAACACTTACCCTAACCCTAACACCAAACCTAAACCTTACCCCAACCCTAACACTAACCCTAACCCTAACCTTAAACCTTACCCTTATCCTTAACTTAACCCTAACCATAAACCTAACCCTAAACCTAACCCTAACCCTAAACAAGACCCTTACCCTTAACCTAACCCTAACCGTAAACCTAACCCTAACCCTTACCCTAAACCTAACCCTAACCCTAACCTTAACCCTATCCCTTAACCTTACCCTAACCCCCACCCTAACCCTAACCCTATTCCTTACCCTACCCCTACCCCTAATCCTAATCCTTACCCTTTGCCTAACCATAACCCTAACCCTAACCCTAACCCTTACCCTAACCCTAACCCTAACCCTAACCCTAACTCTAACCCTAACACTTACACTTACCTAACCCTATCCCTAACCCTAACCCTTACCCTAACCCGAACCCTAACCCTAATCATTACACTAACCCTAACCCTAACCCTAACCCCTAACCCTAAACCTAACCCACCCAAACACTAACCCTAACCCTTACCCTTACCCTAACCCTAAACCTAACTTTAACCCTAACCCTAACCCTAACCCATACCCTAACCCTAACCCTATTCCTTACCCTAACTCTAACCCTAAACCTATCCTTAACCCTAACCCTAACCCTAACCCAAACCCTAACTCTAACTCTAACCCTAACCGTAACACTTACCCTAACCCTAACCCTAATCCTAACCCTTACTCTTACCCTAAACCTAACCCTAACCTTAACCCCAACTCTAAACCTAAACCTTAACCCAACCCTAACCCTAACCCTTATCCTAACACTTATCCTAACCCTTATCCTAACACTTATCCTAACACTTACCCTAACCCTTATCCTAACACTTACCCTAACCCAAACACCAACCCTAACCCTTACCCTAACCCTAACCCTAACAGTTACACTTACCCTAACCCTAACCTAACCCTTAACCTAACCCTCACCATAACCCTAACCACTAAACCTAAACCTTAACCCAACCCTAACCCTAACCCTAACCCTAACACTTACCCTTACCCTAACCGTAACCCTAAACCTAACCCTAACCCTAACCCTAACCTTAACCCTTTTCCTAACCCTAACACTAATCCTAACCCTAACCCTTACCCTTACCCTAACCCTAACCCTAACCATAAAAATAACACTTACCCTTACCCTAACCCTAACCCTAACCCTAACCCTAACCTTTACCCTTACCCAACCCTAACCCTAAACCTAAACCTAACCCTAACCCTAACCCTTACTCTTACCGTAACCCTACCCCTAACCCTAACCCTAATCCTAACCCTTATCTTAACACTTACCCTAACCCTAACACCAAACCTAACCCTTACCCTAACCCTAACCCTAACAGTTACACTTAACCTAACCCTAACCTAACCCTTAACCTAACACTACCCCTGACCCTAACCCTAATCCTAACACTTACCCAAACCCGAAACCTAACCCTAACCCTTACTCTTACCCTAACCCTAACCCTAAACTTAACCCCAACCCTAAACTTAACCCTAACACTAACCCTTACCCTAACACTTACCCTAATCCTAACCCTAATCTAACACTTACCCTTACCATAACACTTACCCTAACCCTTACCCTAACCCTAAACTTAAACCTAATCCTTACCCTTACCCTAACCCTAACCCTAATCCTTACCCTAAACCTACCCCTAACCCTAATCCTTACCCTTTCCCTAACCCTAACCCTAAATCTAACCCTTACCCTTACCCTAACCCTAACCCTAACCCTACCCTTACCCTAACCCTAACCCTAACCTTAACCCTAACCCTGACCCTAAACCTAACCCTAACCTTACCCTTACCCTAACCGTAACCCTAAACCTATCCCTAACCCTAACCCTAAACCTACCACCTAAACCTAACACTAACCCTTACCCTTATCCTAACCCTAACCCTAACCCTAACCCTAAAACTTACCCTTACCCTAATCCTAACCCTAACCATTACTCTTACCCTAACCCTAACCCTAAACTTAACGCCAGCCCTAAACCTAACCCTAACCCTAACCCTTACCCTAACACTTACTGCAATCCTAACACTTACCCTTACCCTAAACCTTACCCTAACATTATCCTTAACCCTAACCCTAACCCTAACCCTTACCCTAACCCTAACCCTAACACTAACCGCTATCCCTAACCCTTAACCTAATCCAAACCCTAACCGTAACGCTAACCCTTACCCTTACCCTAACCCTAAACCTAACTCTAACACTAACCCTAACCGTAAACCTAACCCTAACCCTTACCCTCATCCTAAACCTAACTCTTATCCTAACCCTAACCCTAACCCACAACTTAAGCCTAAACCTAACCCTAATCCTAACTCTAACCCTTACGTGTACCCTAACCCTAACCCTAACCCTAACCCTAACACTTACTCTTACCCTAACCCTAAACCTAACCCTAACCCTAACCCTCACCCTAAACCCTAACCCTAACCCTAACCCTAACCCTAACCTAACCGTAAACCTAACCCTAACCCCTGAACCTAAGCATAACCCTAACCCTAACCCTAACCCGAACCCTAACACTTACACTAACCCTAACCCGAACCCTTACCCTTACCCTAACCCTAACCCTAAACTTAACCCAAACCTAAACCTAAACCTAATCCTAACGTTGATCCTAACACTTACCCTAACTCTAACCCTAACCCTAACGCTAACACTTACCCTTACCCTAACCCTAACCCTAACCCTAACCCTAACCGTTACCCTAACCCTAATCCTAACCCCAACCCTTACACTAACCCTAACACTATCCCTAACCTCTAACCCTAACCAATAACTTAACCTCTAATCCTAACCCTAACCCTAACCCTTACCCTAACCCTAACCCTAACCCAAACCCTTACCCTTACTCTAACCCTAACCCTAAACTTAACCCCACACCCAAACCTAACCGTAACCTTAACCCTAACCCTTACCCTTAACCTAACCCTAACCCTAAACCTAACCCTAAACCTAACACTAACCCTTACCCTAACCCTAACCCTAATCCTAACCCTAACCCTTACCCTTACCCTAAACATAACTCTAACCCTAAACCTTACCCCAACCCTAACACTAACCCTAACCCTAACCTTAATCCTTACCCTTATCCTTACCTTAAACCTAACCCTAATCCTAACCCTAAACCTAACCCTAACCCTAAACAATACCCTTACCCTTAACCTAACCCTAACCCTAAACCTAACCCTAACCCTTACCCTAACCCTAACCCTAACCCTAACCTTAACCCTATCCCTCAACCTTACCCTAACCCCCACCCTAACCCTAACCCTATTCCTTACCCTAACCCTACCCCTAATCCTAATCCTTACACTTTCCCTAACCCTAAACCTAACCCTAACCCTAACCCTAACCCTTACCCTAACCCTAACCCTAACCCTAACCCTAACTCTAACCCTAACACTTACCCTTACCCTAACCCAATCCCTAACCCTAACCCTTACCCTAACCCGAACCCTAACCCTAATCATTACCCTAACCCTAACTCTAACCCTAACCCCTAACCCTAAACCTAACCCACCCAAACCCTAACCCTAACCCTTACCCTTACCCTAACCCTAAACCTAACATTAACCCTAACCCTAACCCTAACCCATACCCTAACGCTAACCCTATCCCTTACCCTAACTCTAACCCTAACCCTATTCTTAACCCTAAACCTAACCCTAACCCTAAACCTAACCTTAACCCTAAACCTAACCATAAGCTTAACCCTAACCCTAACCCTAACCCTTACCCTTACAATAACCGTAACCCTCAACCTGACACTAACCCTAAACCTAAACCTAAACCTAACCATTAACCTTACCCTAACCCTAACGCTAAACCTAACCTAACCCTAACCCTAACCCCTAACCCTAACCCTAACCCTAACCCTTACACTTATCCTAACCCTAAACCTAACCCTAACACTTACCCTCACCATAACCCCTACCCTAACCCTAACCCTAACCTTAACCCTTACCCTAGCACTAACCCTAATCCTAACCCTAACCCTTACCCTTACCCTAAACCTACACCGTACCCTAACCCTACGCCTAACCCTTTCCCTTAACCTAACCCTAACCCTAACCCTAACTCTAAAACTTACACTTTCCCTAACCCTAACCCTAACCCTTAAACCTAAACCTAACCCTAACCCTAACCCTAACCCTTATCCTTACCTTAATCCTAACCCTAAATCTAACCCTTACCTTAACCTAACTCTAACCCTAACCCTAACCCTAACCCTAACCCTAACACATACCCTTACCCTAACCCTAACCCTAACCCTAACCGTAACCGTAACCCTAACCCTAACTCTAACCCTAACCCTTACGCTAACCCTAGGCCTAACACTAACCCTTACCCTTACCCTAACCCTAACCCTAACCTTAATACCAACATTAAATCTAACCCTAACCCTAACTCTAACCATTACCCTTACCCTAAACCTAACCCTAACCGTAACTCGTAACCCAACTCTAACCCTAATCCTAACCCTAACCGTTAACTTACCCTAACCCTAACCCAAACCTAACCCTAACCCTAACCTTAACCCTATCCCTTATAATTACCCTAACCCTAACATTAACTCTAACCTAACCCTAACACTAACCATACCCTTACTCTAACCCTACCTCTAACCCTAACCCTAACACTAATCCTTACCCGAATCCGAACCCTAACCCTAACCCGTACCCTTTCCCTAACCCTAACACTAACCCCTACCCTTACCCTAAACCTAACCCTAAACCGAACCCTAACCCAAACCATAAGACTAACACTAACCCTAACCTTAACCCTAATCCTAAACATAACCCTAACCCTTACCCTTACACTAACCGTAACGCCAAACCTTACCCTAACCTAACCCTAACCCTAACCCTTACCCTTACCTTAGCCTAACCCTAACCCTAACCCCTAACCCTAACCCTAACCCTTACCCTTACCCAAACCCTAACTCTAACTCTAACTCTAACCGTAACACTTACCTTAACGCTAACCCTAATCCTAACCCTTACTCTTACCCTAAACCTAACCCTAACCTTAACCCCAACCCTAAACCTAACCCTAATCCTAACCCTTATCCTAACACTTACCCTAACCCTAACACCAACCCTAACCCTTACCCTAACCCTAACCCTAACAGTTACACTTACCCTAACCCTAACCTAACCCTTAACCTAACCCTCACCATAACCCTAACCACTAAACCTAAACCTTAACCCAACCCTAACCCTAACCCTAACCCTAACACTTACCCTTACCCTAACCGTAACCCTAAACCTAACCCTAACCCTAACCCTAACCCTAACACTTTTCCTAACCCTAACCCTAATCCTAACCCTAACCCTTACCCTTACCCTAACCCTAACCCTAAAACTAACACTTACCCTACCCTAACCCTAACCCTTACCCTTACCCAACGCTAACCCTAAACCTAAACCTAACCCTAACCCTAACCCTAACCCTTACTCTTACCGTAACCCTAACCCTAACCCTAACCCTAATCCTAACCCTTATCTTAACACTTACCCTAACCCTAACACCAACCCTAACCCTTACCCTAACCCTAACCCTAACAGTTACACTTAACCTAACCTTAACCTCACCCTTAACGTTACCCTACCCCTAACGCTAACCCTAATCCTAACACTTACCCAAACCCGAACCCTAACCCTAACCCTTACTCTTACCCTAACCCTAACCCTAAACTTAACCCCAACCCTAAACCTAACCCTAACCCTAACCCTTACCCTAACACTTACCCTAATCCTAACCCTAACCTAACACTTACCCTTACCCTAACACTTACCCTAACCCTTACCCTAACCCTAAACTTAAACCTAATCCTTACCCTTACCCTAAACCTATCTCTAACCCTATCCCTAACCCTAATCCTTAACCTAAACCTACCACTAACCCTAATCCTTACCCTTTCCCTAACCCTAAATCTAACCCTTACCCTTACCCTAACCCTAACCCTAACCCTACCCTAACCCTAACCCTAACCCTAACCTTAACCCTAACCCTGACCCTAAACCTAACCCTAACCTTATCCTTACCCTAACCCTACCCCTAAACCTATCCCTAAACCTAACCCTAACCCTACCACCTAAACCTAACCCTAACCCTTACCCTTATCCTAACCCTAAACCTAACCCTAACCCTAAAACTTACCCTTACCCTAATCCTAAACCTAACCATTACTCTTACCCTAACCCTAACCCTAAACTTAACCCCAACCCTAAACCTAACCCTTACCCTAACACTTACCCTAACACTTACTGTAATCCTAACACTTACCCTTACCCTAAACCTTACCCTAATATAATCCTTAACCCTAACCCTAACCCTAACCCTTACCCTAACCCGAACCCTAACACTAACCCCTATCCCTAACCCTTAACCTAATCCAAACCTTTACCCTCATCCTAAACCTAACTCTTACCGTAACCCTAACCCTAACCCAAAACTTAAGCCTAACCCTAACCCTAATCCTAACTCTAACCCTTACCTGTACCCTAACCCTAACCCTAACACTTACTCTTACCCTAACCCTAAACCTAACCCTAACCCTAACCCTAACCCCTAACCCTAACCCTTAACCCAACCCTAACCCTAACCCTAACCCTGACCCTTAACATTACCCTACCCCTAACCCTAAACCTTACACTAACCCTAACACTAAACCTAACCCTAACCCTAATCCTAACCGTAAACCTAACCCTAACCCCAACCCTAACCCCTAACACTAACCCTAACCCTAACCCTTACCCTTACCCTAACCCTAACACTTACCCTTACCCTAATCCTAATCCTAACACTTACACTTACCCTAACCATAACCCTAAACTTAACCCCACCCCTAAACCTAACCCTAACCCTAACCCTTTTCCTAACTCTTACCCTAACCCTAACCCTAACCCTAACACTTACACAAACCCTAACCCTAACACTTACACTTACCCTAACCCTAAACCTAACCGTTACCCTAACCCTCACCCTAACCCTAACCCCTAACCATAACCCTTACAATAAACCTAACCCTAACGCTAACCCTAACCCTTACCCTTACCTTAACCCTAATCCTAAACCTAATCCTTATTCTTACCCTAACACTAACCCTAAACCTACCCCTAATCCTTCGACTAACCCTAACCCCTAACCCTACCCCTAAAACTTACCCTTATTCTAACCCTAACCCTAAAACTTACCCTTACCCTAACCCCTACCCTAACCCAACCCTAACTTAACCCTTACCCTAAGCCTTCCCTAACACAAGCCCTAACCCTTACCCTTGCCTAATCCTAACCCTAACCTTCACCCTAAACCTAACCCTAACCATTACCCTTACCCTAACCCTAAACCTAATCTAATCCGAACCCTAACCCTATCCCTAACCCTAACTCTTATCCTTACCCTAAACCTCACCCTAAACCTAACTCTAACCATAATCCCTAACCCTAACCGTAACCCTAACTCTAACCCTCACCCTAACCCTAACTCTTACCCTTAATCTAACCCTAACCTTAATGCTAACCCTAACCCTAACCCTAACCCTTACCCTAACCCTAACCCTAACCGTAACCGTAAAGCTAAAACTTACGCTTACCCTAAACCTAATCCTAACCCTTACCCTAACCCTAACCTTATCCCTAACATTAAACCTAACCCTAACCCTATCCCTAACCCATACCCTAGCCCTAACCCTAAACCTAATACTAAACCTAACCCTAACCCTAACCGTTACCCATACCCTAACCCTAACCCTAACCATAAACCTAACCCTAACCCAAACCTAACCCTAACCCTTACACTTACTCTAACCCCAACCGTAAACCTAACCCTAACCCTTACCCTAACCCTAACCCTAATCCTAACCCTAATACTTACCCTTACCCTAACCCTAACCCTAACCCTAACCTTAACCCTAACCCTTAACGTTAACCTAACCCTAACCCTAAACCTAATCCTAAACCTAACCCTAACTCTAACCCTAATCATAACCCTAACCCTAACGCTTACCCTAACCCTAACCCTAACCTTAACCCTTATCTTAACCCTAAACCAAACCCTAATCCTAAACGTTTACCTAACCGTAACACTAACCCTAACACCTAACCCTAACCCTTACCGTAACCCTAACCCTAACCCCTAACCCTAACCCTAACGCTAACACTTACCCTTATCCTAAAGCTCATCTAACTCGAACACTTACCCTTACCCTGCCCCCGAACCTAACCCTAACCCTAACCCTAACCCTTACCCTAACCCTAACCCTAACAATAACCCTAACCCTAAACCTAACCCTAATCCTAACCCTAAACCTTACACTAGCCCTAACCCTAACCCTAACCCTAAACCTTCCCCTAACCCTAAAACTAACCCTTACCCTAACCCTAACCCTAACCCTAACAATAACCCTAACCCTAAACCTAACCCTAATCCTAACGCTAAACCTTACACTAACACTAACCCTAACCCTAACCCTTCCCCTAACCCTAAAACTAACCCTTACCCTAACCCTAACCCTACCCAAAAACCATACCCTAACCCTAACCCTAACCCTTACCCTAAACCTAACCCGAACCCTAACACTAATTCTAACACTTACCCTAACCCTAACCCTAACCCTAAGGATATTCTAACCCTAACCCTAATCCTAACCCTTATCCTAACCCTAACTCTAACCTTAACCCTAACACATACCCTTACCCTAACCCTAACACTAACCCTAAACGTAACCCTAAACCTAACCTTAAACCTAACCCTAACCCTAACACTAACCATAACCCTTAAACCTAAAACTAATCCTAACCCTTCCCCTTACCCTAAACCTAACCCTAAACCTAACACTAACCCTAAACCTAACCTAACCCAAACACTTACCCTTACCCTAATCCTCACCCTAAAACTAACCCTAACCCTAACCCTTACCCTAACCCTAACCCTAACACTTACCCTTACCCTAACCATAAACCTAACACTAACCCTAACCCTAAACATAACCTTTACCCTTACCCTAACCCTAACCCTAATCCTATCCCTGAACCTTACCCTTACCCTAAACCTAACCCTAAACCTTACCCTAAACGTAACCCTAACCCTAACGCTAACCCTAACCCTAACACTTACCTTAATCCTAACCCTAACCCTAACCCTAACCCTAACCCTTACCCTTAACCAAACCCTAACCCTAACCCTAACCCTAAACTTAACCCTAACCCTAACCTTAACCCTAACCCTAACCTAACCCTAACCCTAACCCTAACCCTTACCCTAACCCTAACCATAACCCTAACAAGAACCTTAACCCTAACCCTAACCCTAACGCTAACATTTATTCTTACCCTAACCCTAACCCTAAACCTATCCCTAACCCTAACACTAATCTTAACCCTAAACCTAACCCTAACCTTGCCGTACCCTAACCCAAACCCAAAACCTTACACTAACCCTAACCCTAACCATAACCCTTAACCTTACCCTTACCCTAACCCTAAACCTAACACTAACCCTAACCCTAAACCTAACCCCTAACCCTAACGCTAACCCTACCCCTTACCTTATCCTAACCCTAACCCTAACCCAAACACTTACCCTTACCCTAAACCCTACCCTAACCCTAACCCTAACCCTAACCCTTAACCTAACTCTAACCCTAACC
Organism: Megascapheus bottae; assembly: GCA_024803745.1. Classification (NCBI taxonomy): domain Eukaryota; kingdom Metazoa; phylum Chordata; class Mammalia; order Rodentia; family Geomyidae; genus Megascapheus; species Megascapheus bottae. Next base: position 1,343,371 of record JANJXV010000168.1, on the reverse strand, counting down.
CTTACCTTACCCTAACCCTAAACCTAACCCTAACCCTAACCCTAACCCTTACCCTTACCCTAAACCTAACCCAAACCTTAACCCCAACCCTAAACCTAACCCTAAACCCAACGCTAACCCTTACCCTTACCCTAAACCTGACCCTAACCCGTACTCTAATCCTAACCCTAACCCTACCCTAACCCTAACCCTTACCCTTACAAAAACGCTACCCTAACCCTAACCCTAATCCTAACACATAGCCTTACCCTAACCGTAACCCTAACCATTACCGTAACCCTAAACCTAACCCTAACTCAAACGCTAACCCTAACCCTAACTCTTCCCTAATCCTAACCCTAACACTTACCCTTACCCTAAACCTAAACCTAAAACTAACCATAACCCTAACCCTTACCCTTACATTAACCCTAACGCTAATGCTAACCCTAACCCTTACACTTACCCTAATCCTAACCCTTAACCTAACCCTAATCCTAACCCTAACCTTAACCCTAAACCTTACCATTACCCTAACCCTAACCCTAAACCTAAACCTAAACGTTAACCTTACCCTAACCCTAACCCTTAACCTAACCCTAACACTTACACTTACCCTCAACTTACCCCTAACATTAACGCTAACCCTAACCCTAACCCTAACCCTAACTTTAACCTAACTCTTATCGTTACCCTAACCATAACCCTAACCCTAACCCTGAACCTAATCCTAACCCTAAACCTAACCCTTACCAAAACCCTGACCCTAAACCTAACCCTAAACTTTACCCTTGCCCTAACCCTAACCCTAACCCTATCCCTAAACCTAACCCTAACCATTACCCCAACCCTAACCTTAACCCTAATCCTAAACCTTACCCTTACCCGTACCCTAACCCTAACCTTAACCCTCACCCTAACCCAACTCTAACACTTACCCATACCCTATCCCTAACGCTAAACATTACCCGAACCCAAATCCTATCCCTAACCCTAACTTTTATCCTTAACCTAACCCTAACCCCTAACCCTAAATGTAACCCTAACCCTAATACTCACCCTAACCCTAACTTTAACCCTAAAACTTACCCTAACCCTAACCCTAACCCTAAACCTAACCATAACCCTAACACTTACCCTAAACCAAACCCTAACCCTAAAGCTTACACTAACCCTAACCCTAACCCTAACCCTTACACTAACCCTAACCCTAACCCTAACCCTAACCCCTAACCTTAACCCTTAACCTAACCCGAACCCTAAATTTAACCCTAAACTTTACACTTACCCTAACCCTAAACCTAACTCTAACCCTAACACTAACCCTAAACCTAACCCTAACCCTAAACCTAACCCTTACCCTTACACTAACCCTAACCCTAAACCTAACCCTAACCCTTACCCTAACCCATAATCCTAACCCTAACCCTAACCCTTACCGTTATCCTAAACCTAACCCTAACCCTAACCCTTACCTTAACCCTAACCCTAACACTTACACTTACCCTAAACCTAAACCTAAACCTAACCCTAACCCTAACCCTAAACCTAACCCTTACCCTTACCCTAACCCTAACCCTAATCCTAACCTTAAACCTTACCCTTACCCTAAACCTAACCCTAACACTTACCCTAAACCTAACCCTAACCCTAACCCTAACTCTAACACTTACCTTAATCCTAACCTTAACCCTAACCCTCCCCTTACCCAAACGCTAACCCTAACCCTAACCCTAACCCTAACGCTTACCCTAAACCTAAACCTAAACCTAACCCTAACCCTAACCCTAAACCTAACCCTTACCCTTACCCTAACCCTAACCCTAATCCTAACCTTAAACCTTACCCTTACCCTAAACCTAACCCTAACACTTACCCAAAACCTAACCCTAACCCTAACCCTAACTCTAACACTTACCTTAATCCTAACCCTAACCCTAACCCTCCCCTTACCAAACGCTAACCCTAACCCTAACCCTAACCCTAACACATACCCTTAACCTAACGCTAACCCTAACCCTTACCATAAACCTAAACCTAACCCTAACACTAACACTAATCCTAACCCTTAACCTATCCCTCACCCTAACCCTTGCCCTTACCGTAAACCTAACCTTAACCCGACCATAAACCTAACCCTAACCCTAATGCTAACCCTTACCCTTACTTTAACCCTAACCCTAAACCTAACCCTAACCCTTACCCTAACCCTACCCCTAATCCTAACCCTAACACATACCCTTACCCTAAGCTAACCCTAACCCTAAACGTAACCCTAACCGTAAAATTAACACTAACCCTTACCCTTACCCTAACCCTAACCCTAAACCTAACACTAAAAATAACCCTAAACCTAACCCTAACCATTACCCTTACCCTAACCCTAACCCTAACCCTTACCCTAAACCTAACCCTAACCCTAATCCTTACCCTAACCCTGACCCTAACCCTAACCCTAAACCTAACACTAACACTAACCCTAAACCTAACCCTAACCCTAACCCTTACCCTTAGCCTAATCCTCACCCTAAATCTAACCCTAACCCTAACCCTTACCATAACCCTAACCCTAACACTTACCCTTACCCTAACCCTATACCTAACCCTAACCCTAACACTAACACTAAACCTAAGCCCTACCCTAACCCTAACCCTAACCCTAACCCTTATCCTAAACATAACCCTAACCCTAAAACTTACCCTTACCCTAAACCTAACCCTAACCCTTACTCTAACCCTACCCTAACCCTAACCCTAATTTTCACCCTATCCCTAACCCTAACCCTAACCCTAAAATTAACCCTAACCCTAATCCTTACCCTAACCCTAAACCTAACTCTAACCCTAACCCTAAACCTAACCCTAATCCTTACCCTAACCCTAACCCTAACCCTAACCCCTAACCCTAACACTAAACCTACCCCTACCCCTTACCTTATCCTAACCCTAACTCTAACCCGAACCCAAAGCCTTAGCCTTACCTTAACTCTAAATCTAAAGCTAACCCTTACCCTTACCCAAACGCTAACCCAAACCCTAACGCTAACCCTAACACATACCCTTACCCTAAACCTAACCCTAACCCTAACCCTTACCCTAACCCTAACTTTAATACTAACCCTAACCCTAACTCTAACCTTAACCCTAACCCTAACCCTAACCCTACCCTAGCCCGAATCTTTACCCTTACCCTAACACTAACCTTAAACCTAACCCTAACCCTAACCCTAACCCTTACCCTAACCCTAACCCTAATCCTAACACTAACCCTTACCCTTATCCAAACCCTAACCCTAACCTTAAACCTAACCCTAACCCTAAACTTAAAACAAACGCTTACCCTTACCCTAACCCTAACACTAAACCTAACCCTAAACCTAACCCTAAACCTTACCCTTACCCTAACCCTATCCCTAACCCTAACCCTTACCCTAAACCTAACCCTAACCCTAAAACTAACCCTATCACTTACCCTAACCCTAACCCTAACCCTAACGATACCCTAACCCTAACCCTAATCCTAACCCTTATCCTAACCATAACCCTAACCTTAACCCTAACACATACCCTTACCCTAACCCTAACCCTAACCCTAAATGTAACCCTAAACCTAACCTTAAACCTAACCCTAACCCTAACCCTAACCCTAACCCTTAACCCTAAAACTAATCCTAACCCTTCCCATTACCCTAACCCTAACCCTAAACCTAAAACTAATCCTAAACCTAACCCTAACCCTAACCCTTACCCTTACCCTAATCCTCACCCTAAACCTAACCCTAACCCTAACCCTTACCCTAACCCTAACCCTAAGCCTAAAACTTACCCTTATTCTAAACCTAACCCTAACCCTAACCCTAAACCTAACCCTTACTCTAAGACTAACCCTAACCCTTACCCTTACCCTAACCCTATCCCTATAACTAACCCTACCCTAAACCTAACCTTAACCCGAACCGTTACATTCACCCTAACCCTAACTCTAACCCTAACCCTTACCCTTAACCTAACCCTAACCCTAACCCTAACCCTAACCCTAAACTTAACCCTAAACCTAACCCTAACACTAACCCTAACCTAACCCTAACCCTAACCCTAACTCTAACCCTTACCCTAAACTTAACCATAACCCTAACAATAACCTTAACCCTAACCCTAACCCTAACCCTAACATTTATGCTTACCCTAACCCTAACCCTAAACCTATCCCTAACCCTAACCCTAATCTTAACCCTAAACCTAACCCTAACCTTGCCCTTACCCTAATCCAAACCCAAAACCTTACACTAACCCTAACCCTAACCCTAACCCTAACCCTAACCCTAAACCTTACCCTTACCCTAACCCTAAACCTAACACTAACCCTAACCCTAAACTTAACCCCTAACCCTAACCCTAACCCTACCCCTTACCTTATCCTAACCCTAATACTAACCCAAACACTTACCCTTACCCTAAACCCTACCCTAACCCTAACCCTTAACCTAACTCTAACCCTAACCCTTACCTTACCCTAACCCTAAACCTAACCCTAACCCTTACCCTAACCCTTATCCTTACCCTAACCCAAACCCTAACCCTAAACCTAAACCTTACCCTTACCCTAAACCTGACCCTAACCCGTACCCTAATCCTAACCCTAACCCTAACCCTAACCTTAACCCTTACCCTTACCTTAATCCTCTCCCTAAAGCTAACCCTTAACCTTACCCAAACGCTAACCCTAACCCTAACCCTAACCCTAACACATACCCTTACCCTAACCCTAACCCTAACCCTTATCGTAACCCTAAACCTAACCCTAACTCTAACGCTAACCCTAACCCTAACCTTTCCCTAATCCTAACCCTAACCCTTACCCTTACCCTAAACCTAACCCAAACCTTAATCCCAACCCTAAACCTAACCCTAAATCCAACGCTAACCCTTACCCTTACCCTAAACCTAAACCTAAAACTAACCATAACCCTAACCCTTACCCTTATATTAACCCTAACCCTAATCCTAACCCTAACCCTTACACTTACCCTAACCTTAACCCTTAACCTAACCCTAATCCTAACCCTAACCTTAACCCTAAACCTTACCATTACCCTAACCCTAACCCTAACCCTAAACCTAAACCTTAACCTTACCCTAACCCTAACCCTTAACCTAACCCTAACACTTACACTTACCCTCAACCTACC